>CM037788.1:12207432-12257432 GCA_021229015.1 Solen grandis | reverse complement strand
TTTAGGATTTAACCGTTATCAATTGGTCGGTCTGTTTTGGTATAATTAGTACACACGTATTAGATAAGATAATAAGATAATACACATGCATATCCAAGACAAAATAACAAAATAAAAATATTATAAAAGCGTTAATAGACTCCAAGAGTTGACTTGAAAAGTGATGGGAAGGTCGAAATGTGGCGATAATATGGCTAAATGTTATAACACAACATATCACACACAGATTGAGAGAAAAACAAAAAACAGACCCCCCCCCCCCCCCCCCCCCCCCCCCCCCCCCCCCTGATTTGAATTGTATAGGTAACAAGAACAAATATCTAGGGCTATGTGTAGTACATACACACAGGAAAGAATCTCACCTCATTTGGAGATATTTTTAACTATAACTAACTGGAATTTCTAACAATATATAGATAAAATTTCATCGTCGTTGAACGGTTTGCCTATTGGTGCAGTGGGTAAAGTAGTTAGGCTGATCCACAAGCATGGTGTTTGAAGGGGTTGTGGGTTCGACTCACATCGGGAGAACATATTTTATAATTTTTTATTATTATTTTTGCAATACAAGATACATATATTTTTGTTATTAAATATCATTAATTTACCTATATTAAGAACATATATATATATATATAATAATAATTTGAGTTTATGATAGATATCAAATTATAGAAGAAAATAAATGATTTAAGATCACACATGCCCAGACGTCAACAGAGGGAATACGATCTATAGAGAAGCAGATCTTCGTGGTTGTCGACTTCAAGTACCAGATCTGTATTGGCGGATATAAATAGAACCGTTCCACGCGCCAATGTGGTGTGACACGTCTGCGACTTGACCACACGTGCTTTCCCTTGTAGACAGAGTACGATGCTAGCTCCCTCTAGGGCGGAAAGAAGTGTCAGTCCAGCGTGTCTTGGTGCCTTGGAAAATAAAGCATTTATACTCTTAAATCAATAAACAAGGGAAGGTCAAATTTTCACAACAAGAATTAAGATACATGTGTTTAAGATTATTTCTTTTTACGTCAATGGTCCCAGTGTAGGACCAGTACTTTGTATCTGGAGAGGTCATGGAATATCCTTACTTCCAGCGGGGATCGAACTCACAACAGCACATATGCTAAGGACATTTTTTTCAATATGCCCTGTATACCTTGGAATAGAAAAACGTTTTCAATAAAACGTTTTAATGTTTCTGGGAGGGGGGCTTTTATTTGGGGGTCATTGAAATCGATACACTGGTCTGGATGTCTGAATGACCTGTGCGAAAGTGCTCAAAAGTCATGGGAAAAGTATAGCTGCGCCTCTAAGGTATTTTGTTGGAGATTTTGTTGGAGGTTGGAGATTGCATTGAAATGGGCGAGTAACGTATTTATTTATTGTCAATTTATTATGCCAGTCGAATGAAAAATTGTTGGAATATATCTAATCTCGAAGTGAAACAGTTCTTTATTTTAGGCTAACTGATAAAATACAGTTTTATCAGTAGAATTAACTCCAAATTATTCACGGATATCACCCACAGTCAGTGATATACGTCTGTCTGAACTACTTTTTTTTATCTATTAAGGGAAATAATTGTGATGTTATGCAGGCCCAAACTCCGTCAAAGTAGTTACCTCCCCTTACAGTTAAAGTAGCATAGCGTGACGTAACCGGTGCGCGGAGTTTGATGCAGGCCGTCCAGTATTTACCTGTTGCCTCCCTTCGTTTTAAACACTGGTTTTGGTGATGCTACCGCCTTTGCTTTTCAAATGGATATCCACATAGATGTTAAAATTTTACCACTTTGAGAAGAAATATATTCCATACCCACTCAAAACAAACAAATACCCCCTTTTTTTAACTGATGAAAAAATAATTTTCCTCTATGTGTATTGGTCAATCAGTTCATGAAAGCATAGAATGAAAACTTACCCGTATCTCCGTTACAGCGAATTCCCGGGATGGAACGTAATGGCGCACTGTACATCCGTACTCCTGCATCTCAATGCACTGTAACCTTACATCTGCCGTTGCTATGGTTTCAAAGTTTAACATCTTCTCTAATATATCCACGTCTTTGAATTTGTTTGATAAGCCGAACCTCACCACGTTATGGGAAGACGTCATGCATTCTAGACAGTCTAAAAACACATGTATAATTAATAATTAATGTGACCATGTCGATGAGTATACGTGTATATAATTCCACTTGCCTGTCAACCACCATTTATTTTACTTGCAAAATATCATTAACATCATTAGATAAAGCCGGTATTGCAAGGCCAGCAACAATCTAATTCTTTTTTTATTTTATATTTTATGAACAGATGAATATTTGTTGTCTACATTTTAACACTGTGATTCGGTTCGAGACTATATTTCCTTACTACGTCCAAAGTTTCTCGTTTGATATGAGTGTCTCTTATGATATACTCTTTTTTCACTCAAGTATCTGTTCCCAAAAGTATTACCATAGCATGTCATTCTAACGTACGAATAGTTTATTTTCTTTGGGTTTAAAGTCCCAACGTTACTCTATCCTGACATCTGACCAACTGGGCCTTGAACTACATGTACGAAGTAAGCGAGGTTATGTCGTGGTTGGGACAGAATCCACGATCCCTCGGTAACCTCCACTCGATCAGTGGGAATAATTGTGGCAACGGTTACTCCGAAATCAGAAAAAAAAATCTACGAAAACTTCACGAACAAATAATTTTGGAATAAAAAGAAAAAAAAACTGACAAGATAAGATTGAAAGAAAAATGTCGAATGGAATGTGTGAGATGGGGAAGATGATGTTCATTTTAGACGTCTTTAAACAACCCAAAGCATACTCGTATGTCGAAAATGAATTTTAATGTACAACATGTCGACAGTATTAGTCTCAAATGCTACACACCTGTAAACATACTTTCAAAAAATTACACCAGTAGCTTGAAAGCCTCCGTTTAATATGAATAAACGTGTTTTGCCGAGTATTGCCGAGTTTTGCCGAGTGTTGCCGATGACTTGGTTTAAAACCCGGCCATACTGGGGATAACTGTAGTAATAAAAAAATATATTGCATTATTGAATCTTATTACCTCCGTTAATGTAAGCGTGGGGGACATTTGCCTTGATATATATTGCTTCTCCCGGCTTTAGCTTGATATGTTGAAGAAAGTAGACCCCAAACACTCCTATATCTCCAGGATATTCCTCAGCTAACTTAAGAACCAATTCGTCTTCCGCGCGCATGACGTCAGTTCCGGTTTTAACTATCATGAAGTAATATCTTTCATAAATTTACCTGTGATCATAAATAGTAAAATATATTTACTCTCTTTGGATTAATTGAAAAGTTAAGATACGTTAATTTCGAAAAAAAAATCTAAGACAATCTAAGTCTTATCAACTTCGCACACAATTCTAGGAAAGCTTATATTAAGCGTTCCATGTTTGGTTTTCTAGCAATGTGTGTGAAGTTGAAAAGTTTAGATTTTCAAATATGGACACCACCACACAGAAAAAAATTTCATCAATCAATGTTTATGATAAACTGACTTGACTATTTGAGTTTACCGTCGCTTCGACAGTATTTCAGTCATATAGCGACGTCGTGCTAATTACAGGTGTTAATAAACTGAAAAATATACATGTATGACAAAATGAAACTACTTCAACAATATGTTCTATTTCGATAAAATGGATGAGACCAAACTGTACCTCTGGTTTTCACTCGTTGTACCAAGTTTTGCACTTGGCATTGTGTTGCCTTGTTTGATATAAATACATGTCTGAAACATTGTTTGAATGAATCTTTCTGCAACATTTCATCCTCTAAGCAAACTGCTTTTAGCAGAAGTTCAGCGTTTTCAGGTCCTATGGCATTCTTGAGTTCTGGAATATCTGAAATTTGACCACGATAAACATTAATTTCAATCTCCAAATGACAAGAATCTTGTCAAAACGGAAAACAATAATTTAACGACATTGAGGTGTATTTTAAGGATTTAAAGTATAGAAACATCGAAGAATTATTTTTTGAATCATCATAAAACGTATGGAAAATAATAGTTTTATTTTTATTATGGGAACTATTTATCTGCCTTATTACACAGGTGGGAACAATCCGCATATTTAAATATTTACAAATTGTACTTGATTTAAGAGGGGTTACATTCCTTGCGTTGACCGCTCTTTGACAGAATGAATTGCCTTGATTTTAAGATGATTTCCTACTGTAAATAAATGAACAGACTGAATAGCCTTGTGCGTCATTACGACGAGAATCTTGTGCTGAGAGACAAACAGCCGATGTTTCAGAGAGTGCATTAATTTGTGTAAGTCTTTGCTCCATCTTATATTCATTCAAGCATCAAACATAACCGTATTCAGTCGGTTCTTTAAGTTGACAACAGCTGCACGTACGAACTATTTCTGGTATTTGGGTACAACACATATACGTACAATCATTAAAATGTGAAAACGGATAGGCTATTTTCAGACGGTTAAAATTGAAAATACCATAGAAGATCAAGTTTTAGATTAGGGGATCTCAAGTGGTGGATCGGTATGATACTTATGTCACCGTCTGCAATAACCATTACAATGTTTTTTATATTAAAGGGTCATACTTTCTTCAAATATGTACATAGAGGAGCAATACGCCAACTCAGACTGTAACTATACATATATAATACATATATAATATTATATATAATGCATCTTCCACAAAAATGAACATATATCCTCCATGTATGTAAGAAAGAAAATAATAACCACCATCAAAAAATACGTGAATGTAAGCGAAATGCAAATTCGGTCTGTAACTTATCATAGCACACCTACATAATGAAAGCATATATACATATCATCGTCGGGTTGACTTCATAATATCTGTCGAGCGTGGGTTCCGACGATGATCAAATATCAGCTCAGCCCTTCTAAGTATTTAGAAAATCTCACAGAAAACTGTTGTATTTTTGAAAGACATAATGACAAGATTATGGGCAAAGAGAATATTATCTGCCCTGGTCACTTCGTGGCGAAGCATACAAATGTGCGATTATTTTATGAACGACACCTTGAATAAATGCTGCTAACTCTTTCGGCGATCTTAGGCCAACAAGGGCACTGAAGTCTGTGAGAGCGACAGCCATTTCCGGTTTACCGTTACCGTCCTTGTAAACGTCTGGATATTCCTTGTGCAGTTGCATCGCCAAGGCCTGGTAAGAGGGTTTTAATTGAGTGTGAGAGAGTTTTAATTAAGTATGTTAACAGCATTTGAGAGATGAAACAATATCAACCACGATCAGCTTAGTGGTCAATGTATATATCGCTCATATTTAGATAACAATTACTTTTCACAAATGGATTCTGTCACTTTGGCGCTTTGTTAATATAATTGTATCTTAAAAGATACTGTTGATGCTGTTGTTGTCAGAAGTAGTAGGCGAAATAGTTTATGGGCCCATTTTGCACTCAAAAGTAGTGAATATTCATCCTAAAGTAAAGCAAAGTGTGTGCTACAGGTTCGTTACTAGATGCAAACTGCACATAATTGTTGACGACAGTATTGCTACAATTCATAAATAAGAAAAACATTTTTTTTACTTAAGATTATTTAATTGTTCACAAAAATAACTAATTTGCATATTCCGCATATCTTCGTCAATTTTCCATGGACATTCCGTATATCTCCGTTAACGAATCACGAATGCATAAATTGATGACGTAGCAGATAAACAAATTCTGATTCGACGACGGTTTTTCAAATTCAAATTACATGTATTTACGATTACAGACTGTCTTCGGGAATACTCATCAATGCAAAATGTAAACAATGAGTATTTTGACATCCATCCAAAAAACTAAATTGCGTAATTTGATCAACATCTTCAATGCGTTTACTAATATTTTACAGCAGATATTTGTACCATTCATGTTAGCCTATGCTATATCAATGTTATTTTATATTTTCTTTATCATGAAAATTGGTTCATTGTGAAATATAATGGGCCTTTAACTACCACCACTACTACGCCGTGCGATTGACTTTGACTTTTCTCCACTTTACACTTAAACAAAAAATCGAAATCCCATTCGACCTTATCACCTGTCAAATAGAACGTCGCTTCGGTTGACGAATATAAACCACGCCTCCTTAGCGAGAGGAATCAAGTGCACAGTTTTATCAATCTATAAATAGAGACTGTGACGTCACTAGCTTCATTCAGACCGGTGTTGACACATTGCAGTTTTAACTCGTGGAAATATCAATATTGACTGCTGGTATATATATGTCACGAGTAATCTTGCGAGGAAATATAATTTCAAACGAAATAGGTGGCACTTAAACTCAGGGTGTTTTAGCAAGAATAATTTTGTCTCTTGAATTTATAACCACAGCAAAAGCAGTGTGGTGTAGTTACTGTCAAACGGAGCGTGATATTTGTCCTTGTCATCATGCTCTACGAACGAGCGGCTATTAACGACATCTAGCCATTTTAATTGCGGTATTTCTTCATGTAAGAATTATGTATAGGTTAATGTTTGTTATCGAGGGTTTAACAAGTTAAACCGCTCTCTCGGCTGCGCCGAGCTTGTTAAACCCTCGATAACAAACATTAACCTACTTAATGTATGGAGTTACTATGCAAGTCCACCTCTACACGCATGCGCACAAAGATTGGTGGTATATACTAGGTTACCCATTAAACCAAGTGGTTTAACGAGTTAAACCGATCGAACATTTTGAAAAATAATGCAATCTCATTGGTTAAAATATAATTCCATACATTAAATAAAATCCTCGAATGTCATTTCAAAACCTTTCCAAAACGCACCGCTGACACCCTTTATAGGGATAATGATTTTTTTTAAGTCTGTCTCGGCCGACATTAAACTGAGCAAAAATCAATAACCAGGTGAAGCCAAGGGGTGGAGCTACGTTCTGATTGGCATACACAATGCCTTTTGTTTTCTACAGTAAGCGGGAAAGCGACCTCAGTTTTATCGATGTAAAATTATTGGAAAAGTCAAATTCAATCGCACGGCGTAGTAATTACAACAACAGAAAGTAACGTATAAGTGGTGGTAGTAAAAGCAATAATATCATTATGCCACACCTGATCAGGATGAACCTGCAGCGATAAAGCAGACCCGATAGACAAGACTTTAAACATGAACGGTAGCTGTCCATCAAAATTCCCGGAGATGTCCGACCTAACAGCTTCCGGGTTGTCTTTCAGCCAATCGTCTAAGGACACGTCACCTGAGTTTGACTTCTGTATAATCGATGGTCCGAGAATATGAGTGCCCATCCACAACTGAAACATCGTCCTTTATCTTAAACTTATCTAACAATCAAATACGACAATAATTCATACAAAATACAGAAAAAATTGCGGTATTTCAAGGTTTGAAAAGGGAAATTCACATGTTTGGAAAATTGCGAATCATGGATTTTCCGTCCTTTTTTGTTTATTATTTTATTTTAAATATGTATATATCTTTTGAAGATGCGGTTAAGTGTTAAACTGGAAATGTTTGATGGCAGATAATGTTACATACTTTGTAATTCAAGGGAATTATGGTGCAATAATTATGCTGCATGAAACTATGTCGTGACGACAAAACGAAAAATCATAAAAATTGGGATTGAAACAAGAGGGCCAAGAGGGTCCTTGATCGCTCACCTGAGAAAGATGATTGCTTAGGAAATAAAGATGCTAGATTGTAAACAAAGTGAAATCTGGCTTTTTTATGGTGAAAAGAGCATAACTCCTAAATTAACTAGTCACTATCAGTTATAATTGAACCCGATTGCGAGATTATGGGCATAAACATTGTCTTAAAGTTTAAAAAAGATGGTTTAAAAAAATGAAGATGGTAAAGAGTAAACAAAGTGAAATCTTGCATTTTTTGTATTAAAAGGTGCATAACTCCTGACCTAATTGGCCCATCTCAGCCACAATTGAACTCAATTAAGACATTATTGTCATTAACAATGACATAAAGTTTGAAGATGATTGCTAAAAAGATGAAGATGCTAGAGTGTAATCAAAGTGAAATCTGGCATTTTTTTTATATTAAAAGGGGCTTAACTCCTGACCTAATTAACATATCTCAGCTTTAATCGAACTCAGTCGAGACATCAAGGTCATAAGCATTGCCATAAAGTTTGAAGATGATTGCTCAAAAGATGAAGATGCTAGAGTGTAAACAAAGTGAAATCTGGCATTTTTTTAATATTGAAAGGGGCTTAACTCCTGACCTTATTGACCGATCTCAGCCATATTCAAACGCAATCGAGACATTATGGTCATAAGCATTGCCATAAAGTTTGAAGAAGATTGCTCAAAAGATGAAGATGCTAGAGTGTAAACAAACTGAAATTTGGTATTTATTTTAATATTAAAAGGGGCATAACTCCTGACCTAATTGTCCGATTTCAGTCATAATCGAACTCAATCGAGACATTATGGCCATAAACATTGTTTTAAAGTTTGAAGATGATTGCTAAAGAAATAAAGGTGATAGAGTGTAAACACTAAAATTGTTGACGCCGCACGACGCACACCGCACATACGGACGACGGACACTCACAGGATCACAATAGCTCACCCTGAGCTTTGCTCAGGTGAGCTAAAAAGGAAAATATGCTTTGTTGCTTGTTTTTTGCTTGTTTGTTTTGTTGTTTTTTTTCCATATAAAAGTAAAGTCGGGTATTAAAGAAACAATGGTACCTCAGCGTACGGCGTTTCGGCATCTATATCTACACCATGACTCTGTACCAGCTGCGCAACCAAACTGGCCTCGCCTTTCCTGCCCCACTGGTTGGTCTGGTAGGCACATTTTAGCTGGAAAACTGGAATAGTTAATGATAACGATAAAAATGTTAAAACGTTGTATCTCTGATGAAATGAATACATGTTTTACCTGATATTTCACTGTATCAGTGCTGACACAGTGGACCAAGAACACAATATATTGCCATTTCTATTTGGAATTGAACTACTTTAATAAATTGTTATAGATATCGACACGCCTATTTGTCTGCATTTGTCGTTTTACGTTATATTACTCTAAATTAATACCGGCAGTTGATACTATCGTTCATGTATTCCGTAACCGATGGGAAGACCATTGTATGGGCTTCTAAAGGTTTCATAGGCTGCTCTTTTGATCATTTCAGTTAGGAATGGCTTTATCCAAACGTCTGGGGTTTCTGAAGGAAATGGAAATCAGGTTCAAGGCTTTCGAGGTCAAGTTTAGGGGTTTTAGGATATCGCCTAAGGTTTTAGTATGCAGGTTAAGTCTTCAGAGAAAGTAGAATAGACTCGTGTTGCTTTTGTACATAGGAATCAGAGTTAATGGTCTTATTGCTTTAAGGCGCTATGTAAATCATTGTTAAAATGATTGTTTAATTATTGGAATCGTTGTTTTATTACTTATATGAACAGTCAACTGACTGAGCAGCCCTTAGAAAAAATACATACGGTATGTTCAAAGTGTGTTTTCATCCCCGCTCGGTATACGTTACAGTTAAAATTATAGAAACAGTAATGATTTAACTTATTGTTTGAGTTAGAAAGGAATAATCAAGGTTCAATGTTTTCGGAAATATTTAAGTACGATGTTGAGTATCCTACTCAAATTCCCATTGAACGTAATGGGCATAGTTTGAGTTTGAGTATGAAAATCATACTTAAGTACCATTTTTTATTTTCTAGAACAAGGTTTCATTATTCCGAGGGGCCGCCGTGGCCGAGCGGTTACATTCGTGGACTACAAATCTCTCAGCCCCTCACCGCTGTGGGTTCGAATCCCGGTAGGGACTTCGAATTTTTAATGTGGGGAAGCCTTCCAGCTGGCTTGCGGTTGGTCGGTGGTTCTACCCGAGTACCTCTGTGTACTCGGGGTCTTCCTCCACCTGAAATTAGCTGGACATCGATATATGATTGAAATACTATCGCAGCGACGGTAAACCTCAATACAACAACAACAACAAAACATTAGTCCGAAACCCAAGCTTTTATCATCATTTACAATCGTGTGAAGATCAAAAAATACTTACTGTGAGTTTCCTGCGGTCATTACGAATTCTTGAGTAAATGGTATAGTTGACTCAATGGATATAAAATAATTGTATTTTATACGATTGGCCAAATACACAATCTTAATGCCTTTACCTCGGCAGTTCATTGCTATAGAAATACTGATGCAGCCTAAGGTACCCGGTACGTTGCTGCCCATTAAAAAAAACACACGACCAAACACGTTTTCGACTTCGCGAACTGTTGTAGCGCGATTCCTTAGGCAAGGGGGTGTTGTTGTTTTTTGTACCTGATTGTCTTTATTCATCCCTTCCACGCATAAAAATATCAGTTTTATGATAATCCACCAAATTTCACAGGAGTTACGGCAATTGAAACAACATGGTGCACGTCTTAAGTGGAAGAAGTTACCTACCTACCTTCTTATTATATAAGGTCATTGTTTTTTTGTTTGTTTTGTTGTTGTTGTTTTTTTTGTTGTTGTTTTTTGTTGTTTTTTAATGGGAAGCAACGTACCGGGTACCTTTGGATGCAGCAAGAACTAAATAATAACTCCAAGTCATTGGATGCTTGCATTTGCACTGACGTTTTTCAAGCTATTGAAGGACACTGATTATAGTTCAATGATGGATGGATAATATATAGTTATCGTGTGCAAAAGACCGAGAAGATCACTGAGGCGAAGATCAAGTAAAGGATAACATCATTCAAAACTGACAACAGTGCGATAAGTAATGACTTAAAATATTCAGGCCTTATCTGTGTTGTTCACTTCATGAATAGTGTTAATTCACCCAGATTGACAGTCATGTGTACAGAAAGATTTTCTTTAAAGGCATTTCAGCGTGCTTTTTTTCTAACATGGGGCCTCCGTGGCCGAGAGGGTAAAGTCGCTGACTTTAACACTCACTCAGCCCCTCACCGCGTGGGTTCGAATCCCGGCAAGGTCATTCGGATTTTCATGTGAGGAAGCCTTCCAGGTGGCTTGCGGTAGGTCGGTGGTTCTACCCGGATGCCTCTGTGCATTCGGGGTCTTCCTCCACCTGTAATTAGCTGGACGTCGCTATATGACTGAAATACTGTCGAAGCGACAGTAAACTCAAATAGTCAGTCAGTCTTTTCTAACGTACAATTTTTTTTTCAAAAATTTAGCACATTAGTACTTTAGACTGTAATTAAACGATAATTGAATTAAAAACAGGGGATCGCCATGCTCGCTTAAGAAATTTAGCTTATGGTAAAACATCACTGCTAAAAATAGTTTTAAAAAATCAAAGCATTATAAATCGGGAAAAAATGCATTCTAAATACTTTAATAACACATCAAAATAATATTTCTGAATATTTTATCGCTGTTTGTAATACCTAAGTCACATTTGCCACGGCGGCCGCAATGTCAAAAATTTCTACGACCAATTGCAATTCTAGGGCCGCCAAAGAATTTCCACGGTCACATCCAATAGCAATCACATACGTTAGGTTAGCCGCACGGCGTATTTTGAAGTTATGGTGACATAAAACCTGCGGCATCCATACGTCTTTAAAGTGATGATGCACCTGCAGCGGCCGTGGGGTGACCGTACTTTTATGACAGCAGGCACGGTAGCCTAAAGGCATCCCTGCGGTGGCCGTGGGGCTTGTACTAATCACAAAGACAATACCATCTTCCGGAAGTAAAGTAATTAAACTTAACAATCAAGTGTATAGTTTAAATGTTTTTACCTTCTGTAACTTGAGTAAGTTTTTTTTTCACTATCATTATCATCATTATTATTATTATTATTTTGAACCCCTGTGTCCAGCTTGGCGGCGAGAAACAAAAGATTAGATATTTACCAAAACTTTAGAACTAAGAGCAGCCGCACGGCAAACGCAATGCAAGCGCACAGTCGACGTATGGTCACAGTGAATCGCTCTACGGTCTGGCTACGACGGATCGAATTGCCACGGCAACAGTATGGCTTAATCAAAGCACTCAGTGCGCTGAGAGACGGCAGTCGGATTAACAGGAAAAAAGCTGTGATTCTTAATTATTGATACAATAGAGGCAAAAGCCACATGACGCAAAAACTCCACACACTCTCCTGCAACTATAGTCGGTAGTAAGACAATCGAATACGCACTTTGTTTGTTACAAACCAATTCGGAATTAGGGTCATGAATTTCAGAAGTAGGTCATACCCTAGGACCCGATTTATATACACTCTCTACTGTTACTTAATTGTGGAACTTGACAAGGCACTTGATGTTTTAGATACTTGAATGTTTGTTTCTATTTCAAAGTAAAGAAATGTTCTGGTAGAAACCTAACTCGCTTTCATGCAAAATTATGCTTGAACTACCTTAGGTTAATTACAGACATTCGAAGCGCTATTTTATTTTTATTTTTACAAGAGTAGATCTTCAAGTATGTAAAATGGGTTGCTGTTCTGATTTATAAGTGTCACCGATATATTGTTCACGCTTAAAATGGATGTTTACAGAGCAAAATAACACGTTTACAAACAACAGCACATGAATTGCGGTTACGGTTATGAATAAAAGGTCTGCGTTACATATTCCATTCGTATTCGTAAGTGCAGAATCGCATTGCGTGGATCCGCACTAAGCGCGGAGAGGTATAATTAAACTTGTCATGGAAAATATGGAAATTAGCAAGGTCAGTGATGCCTGGTATGCGTTTCTTGCTACTAAAGACGGCTAGCTGGCGTCTAAAAAATGTTATGACTCCGCGCTATAATTCTACGGCGACCCCTACGGTCAGTAAATTATATAGGGATATGAAGGAAGACTTTCTGATTTTCTGCTGTGCGAGAAACCCTGTACAAAAACATTAGCCACACGAGGAGCTGGAATGATGATTCAACTGGTTTAAACTTATTTCTTTTATGTCATTTAAGAAACAAGTTATGGTAATTTATACTGCGTTGCGCCTTGGAAGATCATAAAAATTCTTGCTCCAATGGGCTTCGAACCAACAACCTTTGAATAAGCAGGCCGTTACTTTACCACTGACCACGATGACTCTGCTTGCCCTTGACATACATATCTCCAAACAGTGAAAAGTGGGATTTGGTTTACATAGGTAATTTTCCATGACATATGTATAAGGATTATGGCTAAGTGTCTCAAGGATTTCATCTACGTCACGATGATGATGCTGTGCTTGTTTCATGGCCTTGTAAAATGACAAGTAGATTTATAACAAATTGGCTCGAAATCACAAATTAGTGACCACATGCAGTGATTTTTTCATTATGATCTCGGGAAATTTGATGTACGTTGTAATATATGCAAAAAATAAATCGATGCGCGTAAGAACACTAAATGATGAAATAAAATCGTGGACTACGGCAGAGACTTATAAACAGAGATTGGCAACTTTCCGAAATAACGCGCTTTATCGCGTGCCTCGGGAGTTAACGAGAGCGCGTCGTCCAGTCACACGGGTACCGAACATTACTTTCCATATACTTTAAGTAAACCTACTGATTTTAGCTAAAGTGAGTTTAAATGAAGGATAGAAGACGACGGATGCATGATTATAGTACTATTTTTAGTTTAATTATAATTAGAGAGAGTGAGAGAGAGAGAGAGGGGAGGGGGAGAAAGGAAGAAAGACTGATGCATAATTGGTCTGATATATAGATAAAGAAGCGGTACAACCAAGCCATCACCACACCCAACTCATGATGGGATATAATATTTTACCCATATGTCAGTTCTCAATGTTGGATCTCTAGATACATCCCCAGCTATTGATATTGCTTGTCCAACCCTATATGAGTGAGCCCTTCAACCATTACATTAAAATGTAAATTTAGAAACCTGTAAGTTCAGGAAATTTCGAGTTATTGAAACCCCAAACCAGCAATCACCCAGCTCAAAAGGTCATTGGCCTAAGTAGAACTGGTCCAAAATAAACAGGGGTCATCGCTTCATGTAGGCACGTACATTATAAAGTTAATGAACGGAAATGGAACATGTGACGATGGCGTCACGGACGGACAAAGTGATCCCTGTCTGTCATGATATGCAAACGACAGGTTAGTTACCAACATAAGAAAACTCGCCCCTAACCCTGGCGGATCAAATTGGTTTGTACAATATGGTAGAGGGTTACCTAAAGAACATTCGTCCCAAAATATGGCTATCAACTTTGTAACTTGTGAGATGGCTCTTCAGAATTTCCGTTGCTATGGGACGATAGTGATGAAGGCGGACTACCGACAGACATAAATGATGACGGCGGACTACCGACGGACGATAATGATGACGGCGGACTATCGGACGATAATGATGACGGCGGACTATCGGACGATAATGATGACGGCGGACTATCGGACGATAATGATGACGGCGGACTATCGGACGATAATGATGACGGCGGACTATCGGACGATGATGATGACGGCGGACTATCGGACGATAATGATGACGGCGGACGATCGGACGATAATGATGACGGCGGACTATCGGACGATAATGATGACGGCGGACTATCGGACGATAATGATGACGGCGGACGATCGGACGATAATGATGACGGCGGACTATCGGACGATAATGATGACGGCGGACGATCGGACGATAATGATGACGGCGGACTATCGGACGATAATGATGACGGGGGACTACCGACGGACGATAATGATGACGGCGGACGATCGGACGATAATGATGACGGCGGACTACCGGCGGACGATAATGATGACGGCGGACTATCGGACGATAATGATGACGGCGGACGATCGGACGATAATGATGACGGCGGACTATCGGACGATAATGATGATGAAGACGGACTATCGGACGATAATGATGACGGCGGACTATCGGACGATAATGATGATGGCGGATTATCGGACGATAAGATGATGACAGCGGACTATCGGATGATAGTGATGACGGCGGACTATCGGACGATAATGATAACGGCGGACTATCGGACGATAATGATGACGGGGGACTACCGACAGACGATAATGATGACGGCGGTCTATCGGACGATAATGATGATGAAGACGGACTATTGGATGAAAGTGATGACGGCGGAATATCGGCTGATAATGATGATGGCGGATTATCGGAAGGAAATGATGACGGCGAACTATCGGGCGATAATGATGATGAAGACGGACTATCGGACAATGATGATTATGACGGAGGATTATCGGACAATGATGATGATAGTGATGACGACGGTCTATCGGACGATAATGATGATGGCGGACTATCGGACGATAATGATGATGAAGACGGACTATCGGACGATAATGATGATGAAGACGGACTATCGGACGATAACGATGATGAAGACGGACTATTGGATGATAATGATGACGGCGGACTATCGGACGATAATGATAACGGCGGACTATAGGACGATAATGATGATGACGGCGGACTATCGGACGATAATGATGATGAAGACGGACTATCGGACAATAATGATGAAGACGGACTATCGGACGATAATGATGATGGCGGACTATCGGATGATAATGATAATGACGGCGGACTATCGGATGATAATGATGACGGCGGACTATCGGACGATAATGATGATGAAGACGGACTAGATGATGACGGCGGACTATCGGACGATAATGATGATGAAAACGGACTATCGGATGATAATGATGATGACGGCGGACTCTCGGACGATGATGATGATGACGGATTATCGGATGATAATGATAATGACGGCGGACTATCGGACGATGATGATGATGACGAATTATCGGATGATAATGATGATGACGGCGGACTACCGGACGATAATAATGATGAAGACGGACTACCGGACAATAATGATGAAGACGGACTATCGGACGATAATGATGATGGCGGACTATCGGACGATGATGATGATGGCGGACTATCGGACGATAATGATGAGGCGGACTATCGGACGATAATGATGATGGCGGACTATCGGACGATAATGATGACGGCGGACTATCGGACGATAATGATGATGACGGCGGACTATCGGACGATAATGATGATTGACTACCGACGGTCGATAGCTCACCATGCGTATTCATATTCAGGCGTACTGGTTTTGACGGCTTGTACTTTGAGATATGCATATTATATTACGAGTATGTCTTAACGATGATATTGTGATGTATGTTAATTAGTGGTGATAAATGGTCCAAAACAACTTTAAAACCGTTTCTGTTTTATTACTTTGATTTTTTATGTCATTGCTTTGTCCATTTTAGATGAATAAAGGTCACCATTATCAGAATATGTACATAATTATATAATGGAAATATAAAGACCTGTCAAATTGTCTATAAAGCTATGGTTCGTCTCGTTAAAGTCGTATCTACAAATGATATCTAATTAATGGTAAGTGAATACTACTTAAAACAGATCTATTCAAATGTGTTTTATTTAAAATGAAGTTTCTATATAGATAAGGGTCAAATATATTGGGTTACATAACCTAACACTCGCCAACACACACATATATACACATGCGATTTCTTAGCTATTTTCACGGCTTAAAATATGCTGTCTGGACAGAAATAATACAAATCTATAAAATCCCTTGCTAACTCTACATACCTGTTTCTCCAACAAACATTAAAAAGAAATATAAAATGTGTGTTTAAGTAGACGGGGGATACTTTGAGATTTTCTATGATATACAATTATGTGTAAAACGATCCTTTTCATTATCATCATCATCATCATCATCATCATCATATCATTATCATCATTATCCTTATCATCATCATCATCATCATCATTATCCTTGTCATCATCAACGAAATAGACAATGCCGTAAAAAGATCAACAGAAATAAGGTCATTATTGCCATGGCTTTTGTTTGTATTTTGTAAGTTTAAAGGTGAGAAAAAATATGTTCTGACAATAAATATACATTTTTTTTTCTAATTGGTTTGGAGAGACCCACATTTAAGCACATTTTACCACAGAGCGGGTCGCTGTTCAGATTCATATTGTCTATCGTCGTGCAGTTACAAAAGATTAGTGTTAGAAGTGAAATTGTAAAACAAAACCAAATATTTGAGATATATATATATATATATATATATATATATATATATATATATATGGTGGCTGAGTTCTGTCATGTCGTGTGGAAGGGTTTTCGGGGTGAAAGGTCGAGGGCGAAAAGACAAAAAAGACAAAGACAAAAAAAAAATTTGGCGGGGTGAAAAGACAAAAGGCGAAAAGACGAAACTTGGCGGCGGAAAGACGATTTTTTTTTTTCGTCTTTTCACCCCGAATTTTCGACTTTCGCAGTGAAATCTTGCCCCGAAATTTCGACTTTTCGTCTTTTCGACCCGCCAAAATTAAATATTTCGTCTCTCCCCTTATGTCTTATCATCAATACATAAAGATTTCCATACTCCTACTATCGGGAAGATTTTAAATTCCGTTACCTGTACCCAAATCCCGTACCAAATGAAAACGTATCTGTGCTATTTGTTTCGTTATCATCGTCCTTGTTGTTGCTGATAATGATGTTTTTTTTTACACTGACATTAACACCGCCTTTGCAGCTTACTGTCTGGAATGCAACCCCAACTCTTCCAATACATGTAATTAGATAAGAAAGGAAATACATGCTGTAAAATGTATATTATTTGGTCTATAGATTAGTTAACTTATGGCATCTCAAATCATCATCAGTTACTATGTCTACTATAAATAAAGTATTTTTCTGTACTTTTGTGTTCTATATTTCTGAATAATTTGATAATATAAGTTTTTCATCGGCCATATTCTCGACAATTGTTTTTTTTTTTTTCAGATTTAATAGATAAAAACGTTTAAAAAAATATGGAAATTAGGCCGACGACATTCTTGATTTACATGGACTTTTACACATTTAAGAAATCTCTGAAACAAACGGCCTACAGCTGAGGATATATGTGAAAATGACATGTATCATTGCCTTGTGGAAATATAAGACCTGCTGTTTGTAAACGATGCATGCACATGTTTTTAAAATATTCTGAAATGGCTTTGCTTTATTTAAGTACCGTCCCCGGTGGCCGATTGGTTAGAGCGTCCGCCTCGGTAGCGGGAGGTTGTGGGTTCGATCCCCGGCCGCGACATACCAAAGTCGTAAAAAAATGGTACTGTTACAGCTCCCTTGCTTGGCGCTCAGCATATAAGGAAAGTTGCAGGGCTGGTTGGCTCGGTGTCAGGATAATGTGACTGGGTGTGGTATCATGCCACATGTCTACGGCGTGATACTGCAGTGTGACAGCACTATATCTGTCTCAAGTAGACATCGTCTTCAAATGACTGAAATACTGTCGGTGGGACGTTAAACCCAACAAACAAACTATATTTAAGTCGTGCATCAAAAACATGCGCGGCGTCTTTGATGCTTTGCATCAAAATTAATTGTGTCGTATACCACACAACAATATATCATATATGGACTTATTTTAAGGAATTTGAAATCTAGATTGTTTTTGTATACGGACCTTGTGACTTACGGATCTGCATGTTGTTGTTGTTGTTGTTGTGACACATTCTGTATGGTACGGGCGCTCTTACCACGTGATGGAGAACGATTGAAGAAATATTTCTCATTTTAGAGAATCTATTAAAATCTGTATTAGGAGCATGACTGATTTATTATGAAAGTTGCACAGTAGAATGTCTCTGCTGTAACTGTGTATCAATAGAATGACATTCTACGTCGTTAATCTGGTATATAGCTTTTAATCTCCTTTTTTACATTTTATCAACTTGAATTGGCTAATGTAGTACCTTACCAAAACTGAACCATCTACAGGAAGATCAAATTGTATGCACCATATCTAATGCATGAATTAAATATAGGAAGCCAGTGCTAATAAAACATACGTTTATATGGGTAGTAGATTATTAACATTCCCATTTTTGAAGTGGAAGCGCACTGTACAGCAAATTGTTGTATAGGGAATCATAATGATAACTGAGAAAATAGACTTGAAAGAAAATGTCATACGAAACCAATAGTTTCATTCGTGGTTACGTCATTCATGATATAATAATATGTGTTCTGTGATCTCATAATCGAATATAAAATGTCATCCCAAACATCATTCGTGTGAATATTTTTTTTTAAGTGAACATAGATAAGAAACATTATTATGGTTTAATCACGTTATTAAAACTCAATTAATGATATTATTGTAAAGAAAAATGTATTTCATCGTTATCCTTTATATTCATGATGAAATATAAGCAGGTATTAAGAGAAGCTTACCGTCCTTTCCTTGTTTTGAAGACATGTCGACTCTCCGATCAAGTACACGAATGACGAGAGAAAACTTAAAGCATTTTCTTTTTATACCACGCATGCGTGAAATACTTAAATGTCAAATGTTCAACGTCTAAGATACAGACATGAGCTCAAGATATGTATGTCTATGTTGTTTGCAGAAACAACATGGTGAAACTATATCCGCAGAAAGAATATGTGAAATATTCTTCATCTAAATAAGTGTATTCAACTTCCGAGTAGTCTTAACAACTAAAAATAAATGTACGTTACTCGTGGCAAAACTGTAATTTCGTTCCGGTGTCATGCACACCATGCTCACATTTTACAAGAAACCATTCTTGCATGTCATAGATTATCATATGTGTAGTCAATTCATAACAGCAATAAACATGAATAGGAGTGAGATATAAGAGATAAACAAAATAAAGAGATGGGCTGATTTGGTACTCGCGAGATATTTTCCCATGCTGCGAGACCTACGGAGCGAGTAGCAAAATACAAAGCCACGAAAAGCTGCTGCAACATAATATACCTTTTCTGCTTTTCGTTCAAAATTTGAAAAATATATTGCATAAAATGATCCGTGAGTTCATGATATGAAGAAACATAGAGTATATGCTGCCTAACTGATCTTAGGGCTAAATGGGCGGAGCTTACTTCGGAGGCGAATGATTACGTCATGTTTTTTATGTAGCCTTATAAGTATTAGTTAGTTTAAACTTTATTTATTACAATAGATGCATATATAATACATGATATAATAGATTGTATTACTTATGGATTGGAAAACAAGTTTGAAATAAACTTATGTTAATTCCTTTCCATGTTTGATGAAGTACATAAATAGAGTAACATCTAATGACGAGTGACAAGTTGGTGCATCAATAACTAAGCAGATAATACAGGTTAATTCAAATGTACTTAACAAAATTTGATTGATTTGTGTAACAATGTATCTAAAACTTAATTTGCTTGCGGTTTGTTACATCCGAGCTTAATAAAAATGAAATAAGACTACTGAGAATGAATTTGTAATATGAACAAACAAAGGATTAAGAGCAACAAAAAAAAGAGAAGTGGGGTAGCGGCTGCAAGAAGGGGTATCTAAGAGGTTAATACGTGTGTGCTTACACTGCTAGAAACGCTTCGAGGCCAGAATAAACTGTTGTACTCTACGGAAAAGATAAGTATTTTCGTTTGGAGTCAGGTGATCACATCCATAGAGGAGATTTTCAACAGTTGGTGGACATGGAAGATTTTGTAGAAGAGCATTTCTGAGATAACTGAATTTGTCGCACTTCAACAGAAAATGAGAAGAAGTTTCAATACTACCACATGAGCATAATGGAGAATCTATAATGGATTTACGGTGAAGATCCAAATTTAGTGAGCTACAACCTAGCCTAAGCCTAGTATGAAGAATCTGACCTATTCTTGACCCAGCGTAGAGATGAAGAGGTACTTTGCGACACGTTTGGTTCAAGGAATGTTTAAAAGTGGTTAGAGACGGACTGTTTTTTACTGATTGAGGAAGAGCGTTCCAGTCGCGGATAGACGATGGTAAGAATGAGTTATTGTAAAATTGAGTGCGAGTGTAAATAACAGGAATACAATGTTGACTGCGTAGTTGATATCTTTGATGGTTTATTGAGGGTATTAAGTCGGCGAGAAAATTTGGAGTGAGATTGTTAGTCATTTTGTACATTAAGCAAAGTCTGTGTTTTTTACGCCTAGATTCGAGTGTTTCCCAGCATAAGTCAGCAAGAAGAGTTTGAATGTTACAGAGTTTGGTAGCACCACTGACTATCCGAGCTGCTTCTGTTTGAATTGCTTCGACCCTGTCCCTCAATTCGTTAGTGCAATTGTCCCATACAACATCTGAATATTCAAGTAGTGGTCTAATGAAGGAGAAGTACATTTTTTCAAGACTTGATTTATTAAGTAGAAACTTCAGGGATCTGAGTATACCGATGCGCTTCCATGCATTTTGAAGAGAAGAAGAAATGTGGTGATTCCAACGCGCATCGTTAGAAAAAGTCAGCCCTAGGTGTTTGTGAGTATTCACATCTGGTATTGGAACACCATCGAAAAAAAGGATAGGATGTTGGGGTTTTAGATGTTTTCTTGAGAATATCATGGATCCGGTTTTGGCAGGATTAAAGGAGACAAGCCATGTTTTAGACCAGGAGTTGATTTTTTCAAGATCACTATTCAGTTGTGCAGCTGTATAGGGAGAATCGACAACAACTTGAATGTATAGAGTCAACGATATTGTTGATGTATATTAAGAATAGTAAAGGACCAAGAATCGAACCCTGAGGGACACCAGCTGAGATAGCACGCCATGATGAGGCTACATTTGAAAAAACAACTCTTTGATGCCGACAGGATAAGTAAGATTCGAACCAGAGAAGTAATTTACCTTGAATACCATAAGTTGAAAGTTTATGGAGAAGACCCTTATGCCAAACACGGTCAAAGGCTCTGGAGATGTCACAAAAAACAGCTCGAACCTCCTTACCCTGGTCAAGGGCAGCACAAATATCATTATAAATGTATACAAGTTGGTTAGTTGTAGAGTCTCCTTTTATAAAACCAGATTGAAGGGGGGTAAGTAGAGAATTGGAAACCAAGAAATTATATAGGTATCTATGGACACAACGCTCCATTATTTTCCCGATACAGCTTAATAAGGAAATTGGTCTATAATTGGCTGGATTTGAAGGGTCGTTCTTTTTAAAAATTGGGGTGACATTGGCAAGTTTCCAATTTGACGGAAAAATGGAATTTTCAAGTAGCATATTAAAGAAAACTGATAATGGTTTTGATAGTGACTTAACACCTTCTCGAAGTAAACGAGGGCTTACAAGATCTGGACCGCTTGCTTTGGATGCATTCATAGACAGTATAGCATCAGAGACATCTTCTGTTGTGACATTGATAAAAGAGAGGGAGGCTTTGCAGGTAGGGAGGATCGGAAGTGGATTGTCATTAACTCCTAGGGAAGATTGGTCACAAAAGTATTTCTTATCATTTATATTTTAAATTTCATGGAAATTATCGCAAGCGACGCGAAGCGGAGCGCTGCGATACATCCATAAAATTTAAAATATAAACGATAATATATTTACAGTGTCTCACGTACACCATACAGCTTTACCTTTGACCCCGCATAATGGACCCGCCTTTAGTTTGTCTGACAGCTCATGAGATGTTTAAGTACAGTTCAGATCAATGTTACTGGCTACATTTATATTTTAGCTAAAAAAAAAAAAAAACCCAATCATTCCCCGCCGCACCACCAAGCTTCGCCCATATTGGGCTTTTGTCACGTAGGCACTATATCAAGATTATGCAATTTTTTTTTCCAATTTTGAACGAAATACAAGCATTTCATGGACAAACTGTAAAACTGACTCTGAACCATCACGTGTACTGCCAATCCATCGGGATTCTGTTCTATAAAGTGAACTGTATGGCGTACGTGACAAACTGTAAATATGTTATCGTTGATATTATTATTATTATTATTATTATTATTATTATTTTAGATTTAAATATAAACAATAACTTAAACGTACAGGCCTGGTTTTACGCAAGCGTATTTATAATGACTGCCGAAACAAATGTAACGAGCTAATTCACTGAAATATAAATAAATCTGCAAAGATGTAATTCGTTCTCATTCATTCCCATGCATAAAGTACATATACAAATGTATCGTTTACATGTTTAGGACATATTTATAAGTAAATTACTTACATCATACATTATTTGACAATCTATTTTATGATAAACATTGTTTAACATTCAATTAAATCAAATGATACATTTATAACCAACAAAAACAGGGATTCATAACCTGGGACCGTCCATTACACATGTCCACTTCTGATTTTTTTTTAAATTTTCATTTCAAGTGTAATATTTCTTTATGACAACATGCTCAAATACCTTTTTTTTTAAACACTGTGTTGGTATAGGACCACAGTAACTCATAAGACATTTGGGGGGGAAAAAAACACTCTACGAGACTCCAGCAGCCGAAGCATGTAGTTCTGCAAGGCACCGCCCTTTTCTGCTTGATATCGCTTGGGCCTTTGAAAACCTACAACTACTCAAGCCTCCCTTTTCACCATACCACCATACGCCAACATTTTAGCCTGTTTATCACAAAATATTTAAATTCGGGGTCTTCCTCCACATGTATTTAGCTGGACGTTGCTATATGACTGAAATACTGTCGAGGCGACGGTAAACTCAAATAGTCAAGTCAAGTCAAGTCAGAATATTTAAATTTTAGATTTTCCTTCTTTCAAACAATTGGAGATCTAGATCACTCACTCATGTACCAACCAAAAGAAAAGAAGTTTTGCAGAACGTTATTATAAGCTTGTTCCTACGAGTTGTCATAAACGTGTTTAACCCTTTACCTCATGAATATTCATGTAAAATTGTATAATTGTATGAATATTTATTTATTGAATTAGCTATAAAACAATGGATTTTCTTTGCATGCAGACAGTGAAATTGTGAGTTACAATATTATATGAGCAAACAGATTAAGACCCTGATAGACACTTTTCAAAATTTTGAGATTTTAAAAATCCCAATCTGTGATATTTCGCGAAACACATTTGTATGCATGCCTTGACCACTCCCGTTTGATTTCTTATTGTTCTCTCTATATTTTATTTCAACATAAAATATACAATTATATGGTAAGTACAATCAACACAAGTCATGCAATATATCCAACAAATGCATGAATTATACAGGATACTAATCAACATTATAAGATGAGGATATCGCAAAAATGTCAACAGAGACAATACAAGACATGTGCTGATAAAAGTATTTGCATTTTATTTCCATTAATTCAAGTTTGGTGGAGAACGATTCACCATTATCAGTGTAAGAGAACAAACAGGGTCATCTTGCATTTTTCATCAATTCAAGGGTCGTAACTATAGAATGCCTGGGATTTTTCTGGCAGGTTATTGAACTTGGTTGAGATAGTGTGTCCATACATACTATAACTATAAGTATATTATAACCAAATTTGGTAAAGATCGGTTCATCTAAATTAACGTTAGCTAGCGGACACTGTTAATTTTGCTATTTTTCATCAATTTAAGAGCCATAAACCTGGAGTGTCTGCGATGTTTTGGCTGGTTGCAAGTTTGGTAAAAATCGGTAAAATTTGTCAGATTAAGGGAGTGAACTGTTAATTTTACAAGTTTCTATCCATTCAAAACCGTAAACCTGGAATGTGAAATTCTAGCAGATTACATGTATTTAATTTGACAGAGATATTGTGCCTATATACATTGAAAGCAAGTTTGGTAAATATCGATTCACTTAAAGCAGCGTTAGAAAGCCGACACTATTAATTTGGACACTGATAATTTTGCAATTTTACATCAATGCCAGGGTCATAACCCTGAAGTGTTTAGACCGTCTGACTGGTTAACGAACTATGCCGAGATAGTGTGCCTATATACATTGTTACCAAGTTTGGTAAAGATCTGTTAATATTTGTTAGAGTTAGAGAGTGGATGCTGTTAATTTTGCATGTTTCTATCCTTGCAAAGTCCGTAACATGCAACATTTTTTGACAATGGTCTTGAAGATTCTTTCGAGAAACTAATACATGTAATAACACAATTTGGTCATATATCCGGTCTAAACCTTAACAATAACAAATCTGTAATATTAAGAGCAGGCACGTTAAAAAATTCAAATATTGAATTCTGTAAGGAAAAGAATTTTAAATGGACATCGGAAACAGCAAGAACATTAGGAATTAATTTTTACAATGAAAAACAACACAATCTAACACAAAATATTTATCCAAAACTTGAAAAATTTAGATACTGTTTAAAACAATGGCAACATAGAAAACTTACAATAATAAAAATTTTTTTTTTAACCAAATTAAAATTTTCCTTTTGGGACGGCAAACCTGATAAAATAAAACGTGACGAATTGTATCTAAATTATAGAGAAGGGGGGTTAAAATTGACGGATATAAATATTTTCTTAAATGCATTGAAAGCTAGCTGGATTAAACGATTATTAGATACAGAAAATAAGGGATGCATGAAAAGTATATATAAAAACATTATTGACAACCTCGGTGGGAAAGTACTTTTGGAAGGTGAATTAACTGAAGCTGATGTTAAACAAATATGTAAAAAGAATATATTTTTGACAGACGTTTTAATAAGTTGGTATAAAATAAAGAAACATTATGAAAATAATATAAATCATATCGTATGGAATAATTCAAATATAAGAATTAACATGAAAACTGTTTTCTGGAGGTCATGGTACGAAAAAGGTATTAAATTTATTGACAATTTATATGACTTTCGAACAAATAAATATTATGATTTTGAAAGTTTTTCTGAAATATACAATATTCCGAAAGAAGATTATCTTAAATTAACCAGCTTATTCAAAATATACCAGAGGATCTTAAGCAAAATATAAAGATAGATTTTATAATGGAAAATAGAAGAACATCACTAGTAGACGCAATAAATAAGATACAAAATATTTGTAAAGTCTTTTATAATTATCAATTAACAAAAAGACAGAAAAATGAAATTAAATCTGAAAACAACTGGCATAAATGGTTAAATAAAAGTGATTTAAATTGGGAAAAATATGTGGAATCGTTTATTAAACCATTTATTTAAAAAAGGTATACATGTTTCACTTGACTTTGAAATTGTAAGTTTTGGATATGACAAAACAATGAGTAATTATATTTTTTTAAATTATTTCATTTAGAATGAAATTTGTTTAAATTTTGAAAACTTCCTTAATTATTTTGAAACAAAGAAAACAATTGAGGGAGAAATAGCTCTTAAAAATGATAGTATAACACAGTTTCAAAATAAATTCATAATATAAGCAATCAATCAGAGGCTATTTCTTTTTTTTTTCTTTTTTTTCTTTTTATCTTTTTTCTAATTTTTGTAAAAAAAAAATTTAAATTATAATGTATAAAAAGATTTCTATATCATAAAGTGATTTTTTTCATACTAAAGTTTGGGAACTATAGGATAGCTAAACATTTGAAGACTGTAAGAGAGAAATACATTAACATTAAAACTTATAGGGAGAAAAACGGTACATATATATTTTTGACATGTCATTGTTCAAATTGTTGCATATTATATTTGTACTGTACATTTGTAAAAACGTTTTTGTTATAATAAATGATAAAAAAAAAAGTCCGTAACTATGGGGTGTCTGGGGAATTCTGACAGTTTAATGTACTTGGCCGTATATTGTATATTTCATCGTTAGAGAGCGGACACTGTTAACTTTGCTATTTTTCATCATTTCAAAGGGCATCACCCTGGAGTGTCTGAGATATGCTGCTGGTTTACGAACTTGACTGAGATATTGTATCCATATAATTGTAAACAAGTTTGGTAAAGATATGTAAAGCTAAATCAACGTTTGAGAGTGAGCACTGTTAATTTTGCTATTTTTTCATCAATACAAGGGGCATAACCCTGAAGTGTTTTAGACCTTCTGGCTGGTGAACGAATATGCCGAAATATTGTGTCCATATACATTGTTACCGAGTTAAGTAAACATCGGTTAACATTTGTTAGAGTTAGAGAGCGGACACTGTTAATTTTGCATTTTTCCCCCTCAATCCAAGGGTCATAACTCTAGAATGTCTTATGTCTGACTGGTTATCGAATTAGACCGAGGCATTGTACATATATACAGTGTTGTTGTTGTTGTTGTATTGGGGTTTACCGTCGCTGCGATAGTATTTCAATCATATAGCGACGTCCAGCTAATTACAGTGTGAACAAATTAGCTTTTGTATATATTTTGGTACTGACACGATGGAGATTTTATACTTGTTTTGTATTTTCAATGCATGTTTGACATTAAGTCATTAAAATTTTACAATTTTTTGTCTAATATGTTTCATTTTTGAAATATAATGATTTTTGTGATTCTTTATATCGTGCATTAGTGTCCGGGAACTCTAAGTCTGTCTGCCAGGCACTAATCAATGACATAAGGTGTAAGTCCATTATCAATTTTGTCAAATATCTATATTTTATATTTTATTTTCAATATAAACTAATCGGGATAAACAGTATGTGTGTGGTAGGGGGTGGCGTTTTTTTTTTTTTTTTTTTTTTTTTTTTATTGGGTACGTTTTTTTGTTTGTATTTTTAGTATTTGAATTGATGATGCAGGTTCGAATATACTTGGATCTAATACTTTACTAAATATCTCAGGTACAAATGCGATATACGATATATAAATACAAAATCCGCGTACATTTCAAATACAGCTCGTGGGAACCATAAAAGTGTACAAAAAGCGATAATCTTTAATCTCAACATGCAATATTATGTTTACCTTTTGACACCTTTTTATGATTATGTCATATCGATATTTTATTTATATAAGTATAACAAATTTTTAAAGTTTTGCTAACATTGTCATTGTTCATAAATATACACGAGGTTTGTCCAGAATGAAACAGGACAGGCTTAAAAAAGTGGAGTTGTCGTTCGATGAGTGTTTTAAAATTTAGCATGCGTCAGGACAACTAATTTTCCAATATAACTGCAAATTTTGGAAACTTTCTGACTCAAACGCTCATAAAAGTCATTTAATTCATACAACCAGACCTATCGGTTGTGGATGAAGATACAAATCATCTGCAGTGTGAAGGGAGACATGTCACGAAATTCACTTTTCTAAACAGCCAAAGTAATTAAGAAATTAATAGTCATTAGGACGCCTCGTCTGGGAAAGAGTGGCTTTTAGATTAATACGAAATGTAATGAAACATATATCAGTAATAGATAGGTTTAGGTGTTGTGTCAGGTGTTTTCTTTTTTAAATCCTCGTATACTTAAAACACTTTTAAAGACATAATGTGCTTCCAATAAACTATTCAAAGGACCGATTATCCGAGTCACATGCAATATTTAATGTGTTTTTTACTTATTATACCAGTTACATACTGTGAAACTATTAATTTTCAATGGACACTTATTTTCGCGGAGGGTTTTATCTACGAGTATTTACTCACACGAAAATCCTTCATTTAATAGACCACGTTTTACTAGACCATGAATCCACGAATAAATGTGCCCACGAAATATCATGAAATGCATGATAAACTAAATTAAATGTCAACGAAAATCCAGGAATATAAGTAGCTCTATTATCTTAAGGTATGTACATGTACCTTCCACAAGTTCCTTGCGTTTTAATTGGTCAAATCGCGGTAACGTGGTGACCCTCTAAATTTCCATGTAGGGTCAGTAGAAATCTATACAGGTTTCGGTAGAAAATAAAAATAAATAAAAAATACACATGTAATTAGGAAAAGTGGTCGATGAAACAAAAATCAATTTCTAGGTTTAGTACTGACTCTACACGGAAATATATGGGGTCAGTAATGTTCACTATAAACTTAAATGACCATATATATACCACATAAATTTACCCTCTCGGCCACGGAGGCCCCTTTCTCCATCTTCCCTCGGGATATCACAGTTTACCTGTATTACAATAATAACCGAAATCAAAACTGCATCTTAAGTCAAAAATAAGTTATTTCTGATACTTTATCGTTCTCAAATTTTGATGAAAAAAAAATGTTTATTATGAAAGATAACGTTATTCCTCCGTTCATTTTGAACATAAGCTGTTTGGTACGAGAGTTTCTGAAATATAAAGAATTTAGAAAACATACCAACGTTACTTATTTGGAGGCATGCCTTTAACAGCACCAGAGCAATATAGTGTGTACATGTATATTTTAAACGTCGCTTGTCGTCATGCACCGTTGATGATGGTCGAAAAAAAACAAAACAAGAAATATCTTGAGAAAATAAATAAGATATACGCCGTTGATGGAGATTAGAGTATATGGTGAATGTGCAATTTATAAGAACGTTACACTATCTGTGAAGCGTTTCATACTGGGAAGTCAATATATGCAGTGGGCGAAGTAAAGATTGCTGTATGAAGGTGTTTTACCTAATTATACTTATCGTAATTAAAATACACGTCGTTAACAAGTCTGACGTGCTGTTATTGTGTATAATGTCTATACTCAATGTCGTTGGATTAAAAAGAGTTTTCAGTTAAATTATGTAAATCTTATACAGCCAGCATTGCCTTTAGCATCATAAAAATGATTATCATCATTATCTTGACTGTTTGCTTGAGGTAACACCATGCGTGGATCCAGAGGCGGGGACCGGTTCGGACCCCCCCCCCCCCCCCGGAGATTTAGCTATTATGCCTAAAATATGTATAAAAGTGGGAGGAAAAGGGTATAACCCCACACACACACACACACACACACACGGGGTTTGGCTATTCAGTTTAAAAATTCAGAAATATTGTGTTTTGACATCAAATCATGGTCTCCCCCTCCCCTCCACGTACAGTGAATTTCATA
Source organism: Solen grandis (assembly GCA_021229015.1). Taxonomy (NCBI): domain Eukaryota; kingdom Metazoa; phylum Mollusca; class Bivalvia; order Adapedonta; family Solenidae; genus Solen; species Solen grandis. The sequence continues at coordinate 12,227,657 of CM037788.1, read as the reverse complement.
GTTGAAACTTGACATAGTAATTATCCCTCTCGACCCCCCCCCCCCCCCCCCCCCCCCCACCACAAGATTAATTGCTGGATCCGCGAATGCACACTGCAATGCCAAGTCGAAGCCATCATATCAGATTCAAGACTAGGCCAACCATCCCTTATAGTACCACTTTGTTTCAAAAACCTTCGGAATGCCAATGTAGTGAAAGTCAAGGTCATATAAAAATCAAGGTCACATAAAAGTCAAGGTCAATATATATTCCAAGCAGACTACAGTCACCAGGAGTACTGTGCGAGAATTTGAATACATTGCGTATGAATATAACAAATGACATAAAAACTGGCTCGAATTCAACCAACAATACTTGGCGGTAAGTAATACTTAAATTCTTATATAAAGTATATACACATTCCATCATTCTTATTTTATGAAATATTAAATTACATGACTAACATGTAATCAATTATTACCTTAAATAACTAGTTTCTTCAACAAAAAAAATCAAGGGGCCGCCATGGCCGAGCGGTTACAGTCGTGGACTACAAATCTCTCAGCCCCTCACCGCTGTGGGTTCGAATCCCGGTGGGGACTTCGGATTTTTCATATGAGGAAGCCTTCAAGCTGGCTTGCGGTAGGTCGGTGGTTCTACCCGGGTACCTCTGTGTACTCGGGGTCTTCCTCCACCTGTAATTAGCTGGACGTCGCTATATGATTGAAATACTATCGCAGCGACGGTAAACCCCAATACAACTACAACAATCAGGAAAAAATCAAGGTCACTTTTGAACACCGTCATGTCATTTTAAAGAGTTGGTCGGTTGAAATAACAAAGATATCTGAAGAAAATAAATAGGATATACGTCGTTGATGGGGATTACAGTAAATGGTGAATGTGCAATTTATAAGAATGTTACACTATCTGTGAAGCGTTTCATACTGGGAAGTCAATATATGGGAAAAAAAATTTCTGTTTCAAGCTGGTGTGCCAACAATATGCGCAACTAGGTACATATTTATATTGTCGAATTAAATTAAAATTAATTAATTAATGGTAGCCAAGAAGTAGTGAGGACAACATAGATTAAATTATATGACATTCCGGGGCCGTTCGCAATTAGACTTGGTACCTATACTTATTAATGCTATGAAATCATACCATTGGTAGCTGAGAAACAGAAAGGACAAAATATTAACCAACCGGCTACTTAAGGTTTTAATGCTGTCAAGTTATATCAAAATCCACCAAGGTAACCGAAAAATAGTGAAGACAAAAGATAAGAAATATAACAAAGGGCCATAACTCATTTAAAATCAAGCTGATAATGACATGCCAACAACATGCGCAACTAGGCTTGGTACTTACCAGTCTTGAATGTTTCATCTAAATCAGACCAAAGGTAGCCGAGAAATAGGGCAGATAAATATTGTCTGCCGACTGACGAGACTCCATTATGGTCCCCATATACTTGGTATCTGGGGGTATGATACAATTCTTCTTCAGTGACTATCTGTGAACGAGCTGGTTTTAGATTGTCTTTAAAAAGAATTCAGACAGGCGATACAACCGACCTACCCTATGCCAGCCGAGCGTCTTCCTCTCATGATAAATCCAAATGACAATCCACAGCAGTAATCAATAACTGATAGAAAGTCATCGACAAGCAGTACATCCATGAGGAAAAGTCCCTGTAATGATTCCGCTACATTTCGGACCCCATGGCCTTTCACGGAGATAACCAAGGTTTCCTAAGGTTTCATTAGGATACCTTGGTAGAGGTTTAGTGGTCCAAGACGGAGCGGAACCATTACAGGGACTTTACCTTAAGCAAAATCTCAAGCAGAGATGTTTGTGACATGGGGGCACGAGTAACTACCAATGATTGTATCTCGATTAATGTGTCATAAACCAACCCTCTTCACATACCATCACATCAGGACATGACTCACAACAACACAGTCCCATCAGCTGTACTTCTTTATTATTGTATTTTTTACAGTATCACTAGGATGACAAGGCCATCTTACATTAAAACTGTATTGGGTTAAGAAATATTTCATTACTATATGTACAACAGATATATTCAGAAATAGATTGTGTAGTACCAATTCAACCCTACACCCCCTTCCCCCCCGAATGAAATAGCCATGTTCAACACATAATAAGGCCTCTTTTCCCCGGTGGACGACAATACAGTAGGGATATAATGGGATGTGGACAACTGTCCCATATGACGATGCCCCTATATCTAAATGAAAGAGAAGACAAATGCCCCTAACTGTGAGAAATGTAAATGTTGTTGTTGTATTGGGGTTTACCGTCGCTGCGATAGTATTTCAATCGTATAGCGACGTCCAGCTAATTACAGGTGGAGGAAGACCCCGAGTACACAGAGGTACCGTGGTAGAACCACCGACCTACCGCAAGCCAAGAAATGTAAATGTACTACTTTATGTAACATAATATACTGTCAATAACTGACCCATATGGGACAAGACAAAATCCTGAGGTAATTCCATCATACAACTCAAATGTACAATAAAACAATATCAGTGATTCCTAACATAACAATACACGAACCCTTCTTTTATGCCTTGTTTCACAACTTAATGACAACTGGTGTGATGAGATTACTTAAATGACATGCAATCCTCAATATTTTCCCTACTTTTGATTTTTGTCCATTCCATACCCCCCTTATCTGTCTCTGTCCATGTACCATCTGAACTCTCTCCATTTCAATACAGTTATCCTTCCTTGTATTAAATCATTCTGTACAAACTCATACATAAAATACATTCATTTGACCACCACACTATTTGCACATGTATGAAAAAAATGACACCAAAAAAAAAACAACGTTAAAATCATTCACGTCTTTTCTTCCTCTCATAGTCTCGACTTGAACGTGACTCCTCGGCCCCACGTTTTTGGCCTGTTTTGGCCTTCTCCAAGAACTTATCCAGCCCAACCAGGCCGAAGGGATCTTCTTCTTCATATCTCTCAAACTGCACGGGACCGTCCCGTCGACGGCTTGAGTCTGCCCCAGTAAAACCTTTGTCTGGTACGAATCTACAAAAACAATGGTCACCTTATATAACAAAAATCTTGATTTTCATTTGTTTATCTAGCTCACAAACATATGATAGCTTTAAAATAATTAAGTTTTAATGTGCTTTTAAACTCGTGTTACAGGTTTAGAAAAAAAGAAAAAGATTAATCATATTATATCATTTCCATGATAAAAAGTAATGACTTGTGGTCATTCAACAATCTGGACTCATGTCAAGAGATATTTTGTGGTAGACATTTGGAAAAGTGCCTGCCTGCCTGACCTGACTGGTGATTTTTATTTCAGTCCTGTAAATATTTCAATACAGTCTGTTGAAATGTCCGGTAGTTTCTAGCAGCAATATTTACTATATACATAAATGACTGACCTAAGTGTTCATTAAATTAAATCAGGAATCTATGAAGATGTGGTAATAAAGTGTTAAAAACAATGTAATAAATAAAATAAATGATAAACAATGATGAAATCTTGCTATCTGAGTTTGGTCCTGTGAAGTTATTTCAGTCCTGTGAATCTTGTAAAATTACAGGACCAAATGTCCTGTGATCCCTGAAAACTTTTCGGAATATCTGTTGTGGACAATTTTAGATAACAGAGCTACAAAAATAGCAATTTATCTGAATGCAAAACTTAGGTGAAAAACTTTTATCATCAAGAACAAGCAAGATTGATAATTTGTCTTTATGTGTGTCTTAGCAAGAGAGTCCTCCTGTGTGAATGTAACAGATTGATATTTATAAATGTATCACAATCTGTTTAAATGGAGTTTTAGTATAACAATATATTGCAACTTGACCCCCTTTCCAAGTATATATTTATATACTAAACACAACAAAGCTGACCTGTTTGTTTTTATGAGCTCATCAAGATCATCGCCATATGTGTCTTTATCTTTGTTGCGTGAGGGGCGGTAAATATGTCCGGCAGCATCCTTGTCAGCCCGCCAGGGTTTGTCATACACATTGTATGCCTCCTCATCTCCGAACCCACTGTCCATCCCCTGAAACACAAATATTATATGTGGCCTTCATCTCAGTTCTGAAACTTAAAGTCTTGCTCAACCACATCTAGCTTATAAAAATGTAATGGATATATTAAGTTATACTTCCAAATATTTGTATGTGTCATAAACCTTGGAATAGGTCAAATGATGCAAACTCAATTAAGTCATTTTACTAAATCACATTTTAATGAAACAGAATACATATTTTAAAACTTTTTTTCACTATGCTATGTGTTCCATACTGTCTGTGTGTTACCTTGCTTTGGTTGAAGAGACGCTGGTCAAACTGTTCCTGTTGACCGCCCCCCGTGTTGGGCAGACCCAGGGCAATCTTCTCACTAATGTCTCGCTCACGTTCCTTCTGTAGTCGAGACCTGCAGGGAGAAACCGTGTAAACATTCTGTCATTAATACTCACTAGATTTTACAGGAAACCAAAGTCTGAAATCAGATTCAGTATGCTATCTGGATCTGACCACATCGTATAGAGGGTCGTCTCAGATTGACCTTTGTATAAGCAAATCAAATTGCCGGTTACAGAATCGTTCGGTATAACCAGAGGAAATAACCGCATTCATCTCACAATAGGGTAGAAAGATGTGTAAGCGGCCAGGTAACCCATTCAGCTGAGCATGCACCCTGTAAGTAACAGACCCCGGGTTCGAGTCCCGGTCAAGCTGCACATTTTTCTCACCCTGTGACAAATGTTTTACCGAAGTCAGTTTGAAACGTGTTATTTAATTGGTTTATAATCGAGCACTTGTTAATGCATACAAATTATTTTAATGGTCAATCTGATGTGAACCCTTATGCGATGTTGTCAGATCCTAATCGTTGATAGTAGAGGAGTGCAAATTAGGATATGATTTTAATGAGATTGGAACTTTGGAAATTGGAATAACAGACATTTCCAGTGTTTAGAAAAGTATTCAAAATCACATCGCCTGTAAACGGTGTGAATGACAGTTGACCTGGTTTAAACAAAAAAAGAAGTAATTATAAAAAAGAAAAAACTTGAAAATCCATTTAGATCCATTGAAAATGTATTTATAAAGGAAACATATCATAACTGCCAAGGCATTGCAAAGATGATGAGCAAAATATAACAAATGTTGTGGTGACTTAATTTGCCTGTAAAAAATAGTTTAATTGTATGATTGTTAACAAAGGAACACCATTTCTTACTCCAAACAATATAATCTATGTTCACAAAAAAGAAGCAAGGATTTAAGAATTTGATGGACAGGAGTCCCAAGGTATGAGAGTACCTTTTGTCTGGAGCCGCCCTGGCCAGGTTCCTATCTCTCTGTCTTTCCTTGTGTCTCTCTCGTCGGATATCGTCTCTGTCTGTCACCTCCTCGTCCTTGTCTGGAACACAGCAAAATGTCCTTCTTGATACACACTTATACAGTAAGAAATGAAGCATGATCTAAAAAACAGATTCCTTGATTCATGTCATGACTTCTAACAGCTTTAAACTAACATTTTTTCCCCTACATGGGGAGCAGGACAGTGAGAATTTCATATATATATCGCCTTTTGTTTAAGATGAGTAAGAGACAATATTGCAGCCTATATTTTGGGTATAGTGCCATTTGCTTATTGCTAAGCCAGTTGTTTTATTCATTCATTCTTTATCTTTAGTCATTGTTTTTGTATTTTTTTAATGTTATTTATGTAGACATTGATCAAATATGAAGGGAATATTGAAATCTACTTCAGTTTTCTAACATACAAACTGACAGGACAATTACACCTAACATACAACACAATCAAAGTCTGAGCCCCACCTTCAGCTCTCCGTATCCCGGCACGTTCCTCACGTGCCTTCATGGCCAGCTGTCTCAGGTTCTCTTCCTTCTTTTCCTTCTCCTTCTGGGCCAACTTCTGCTCGATCTGGGCTCGGGTCTCCACAGCCTCTCTTGCCTACAGCACAAAAACTTTGTGTTATCTCTTTATTGATATGTCCTACTTTCATATATAAATGTAGACTGCTATAGTATTAAACTTAAACAAAGTCCTTTTTGTTTTTTTACTTAAACTAAAATACACCCCAGTAACACTTGCATTCTATTCTACAACTCTAACAATTGCATGAATTTTATTGTATCCAGGCTGTTCCAGATATGAAATTATCAGATGATTTCAAGTGACAAGCAAGCCTCTTTCACTATGTAAAATTATGCCTGGACAATTTTATAAAACCGCATTTTTAATGTAATTCATAGATGTCAATGCTTATTTCATTGTTTACATAATGTATCATATGTTCTAAATACTCCAGTTTATTAGGAAAGAAATATATCTTAAAAAATAAATTACAGGTACAATAAAATATACATGTTTTTATAGGATCAAAATATGATTAAGACACACTGATGAGATATTCTCCATTGTCATTTAAATAGATTGTAATACATGTACACTAAATGAATTTATACAGGTACTTTCTTTTTCCTACCTTCCTGTCAGCTATGTACAAAGCCTCAGCCAGCTTGGCAAAGTTTTCATTGATGTGGACCCCCTGCAGCCCCCTGCCGTCAGCGGCCAGACGTTTGTCGAGTGGTATAGTGTAGCCTTTCACGTTCTTCCAGTTGGAGATACAGGGCGGGATCTTCCACTCCTGCTGTTCCTTCACTGTCACCTACACATAGAGACATACAATTACATTCACCTACACACACAAATGATCATTATTCCAGACAGGCTCACTCAACATTTCACTTCTCACTCTCATCAACTTACAATTCTGAAGTCCTATCACTTCAATATATGTCTACATGTTGTACTTACAATTCTGAAGTCCTATCACTCCAATATATGTCTACATGTTGTACTTACAATGCTGAAGTCCTATCACTCCAATATATGTCTACATGTTGTACTTACAATTCTGAAGTCCTATCACTCCAATATATGTCTACATGTTGTACTTACAATGCTGAAGTCCTATCACTCCAATATATGTCTACATGTTGTACTTACAATGCTGAAGTCCTATCACTCCAATATATGTCTACATGTTGTAACTTACAATTCTGAAGTCCTATCACTCCAATATATGTCTACATGTTGTACTTACAATGCTGAAGTCCTATCACTCCAATATATGTCTACATGTTGTACTTACAATTCTGAAGTCCTATCACTCCAATATATGTCTACATGTTGTACTTACAATGCTGAAGTCCTATCACTCCAACATATGTCTACATGTTGTACTTACAATTCTGAAGTCCTATCACTCCAATATATGTCTACATGTTGTACTTACAATGCTGAAGTCCTATCACTCCAATATATGTCTACATGTTGTACTTACAATTCTGAAGTCCTATCACTCCAATATATGTCTACATGTTGTACTTACAATGCTGAAGTCCTATCACTCCAATATATGTCTACATGTTGTACTGACAATGCTGATATTCTTTATTGTTGTTAATAGTTGTTGTTTTTTTACTGAATATAATTTTTCTGTTTTAACATTTTGAACTGAAAAAAGTCATGACTTAAGATGATAGTGAAAAGCATTGTTTTACCAACATATCCTTAATAGTAACTGCTCAAATCTCTTCATTTGCAGTAACATAATTATTTGGAAACTGGCCATTTTTTCTCACATAATATATGAGGACTGACTGAGCACACTAAATATGGATGCAGACAGTTGATCTTAACACTGTCCTACTTCTGTACAATATTTTTACATTCCTTGTACCCACAGAACTGTCATCAAATTTTCAAACTTATTACTTTCATTCCAAAATATCACTTATTAAATCTTATACTCAGGAGAATATTCTAAATTCAATTTGTGCTACTGTATACATTATAAGATAAAACACAAGAGTGTTCTCTGGAACACGTGTGTCACCTGCTGAAGCATGACGGAAAAGTATGATGGACAGACAGACAGACGACGGAAATGTGATCCCTATGTGCAGAGATTCAATGATCATCGATTATACTAGATGATTGATCGATTACTGTCTAGGTTGGCGATCATATGTTGTGTTCTTCATAATCGATTCCTCTAATTTCTCTTCTTGTCGGTAAATTAAGAGCATGTGTACCAAGAAATTAAAGGGAAAAGAAAAACAAGAGGGCCATGATGGCCCTGAAACGCTCACCTGAGTACCATTGCTACAACTGATTACAAGGTTTTTAAACAGACAAGAATTCTGATATAACTCAATCTTAAACATTTTAGCCCTGACAATATTATACACCAAATATATAAGCACTGGGCCTTATGGTTTCAGAGGAGAAGACTTAGTGCGGGGTCATTTATCTCCAAAGGGCCACCATTTTGAAAATCTTGATAATGAATCATTAGATGATACTACATACCAAAAATCTAAGCTCTAGGCCTTATGGATTCATAGAAGAAGATTTTTTTAAAGTTTTCCTATATAATCTATGAAAACAAGTGACCCTGGTGCGGGGGCATTTATCACCTAGGCATGATTTGACAATCTTGGTAATGAACCATTAGATGATGCTACATACCAAATATCTAATCTCTAGGCCTAATGGATTCATAGAAGAAGATTTTTAAAGTTTTTCCTATATAAATCTATGTAAAACAAGTGACCCATGGTGCGGGGGCATTTATCACCATAGGGCTATGATTTGAACAATCTTGGTAATGAACCATTAGATGATGCTACATACCAAATATCTAAGCTCTAGGCCTTATGGATTCATAGAAGAAGATTTTTAAAGATTTTCCTATATAACTCTATGTAAAACAAGTGACCCCTGATGTGGGGGCATTTATCACCGTAGGGCTATGATTTGAACAATCTTGGTAATGAACCATAAGATGATGCTACATACCAAATATCTAATCTCTAGGCCTAATGGATTCATAGAAGAAGATTTTTAAAGATTTTCCTATATAACTCTATGTAAAACAAGTGACCCCTGATGTGGGGGCATTTATCACCGTAGGGCTATGATTTGAACAATCTTGGTAATGAACCATAAGATGATGCTACATACCAAATATCTAATCTCTAGGCCTAATGGATTCATAGAAGAAGATTTTTAAAGATTTTCCTATATAACTTTATGTAAAACAATTGACCCCTGGTGCAGGGGCATTTATCATCGTAGGGCTATGATTTGTACAATCTTGGTAATGGCCCATAAGATGATGCTACATACCAAGTATCTAAGCTCTAGGCCTTGCAGTTTTGCAGAAGAAGATTTTCAAAGTTTGCATTTTTAAAATCTATTTTTAGCTCCTGTGACCTACTTTTTCAACCAATCTGAATAATTTGTACAACTTTGATAGAGGGCATCATAAGGATGATTCCTGTAAAGTTTGGTCAAAATGAGATGTTGTTTAAAGCAAATTGACGGACGGACGCACGCACGGACGACGGACAAAAGGCGATCACAATAGCTCACCATGAGCACGTTGTGCTCAGGTGAGCTAACAATATTTACACTAAATCTATTCTGTTTCTAAACTATTTCTGAATTCTTTTTGTAAGTTTTTCCTCATATTTTTCCTCACATTTTTCAATCTTGCATAAATAACCTGCTAGTTTTTGTCTCTTGTAATAAAATATCTTTGATAGTATCTTAGTCTATTAAATCAGAATATTTTTTTTGCTTTCTAAGTCTCATTCTACATATCAGTGATGGTTAATAAACAAATCGATTACATATTCGATAATTGATTGAAATGTCTTGTCCGATTATTTCCGATCATCGATTATGACTTTGAGCTACCTATGTGTCACCTCTGCTTACAGCAGGTGATGTAACAATGTTAGTATGTAGGTGTGGACTCACCTTCCTGTTGGGAGAGTGCATGACAGGGGCAGGGGGTGAGGGTGGTCCTCTGGGAATCTTCTTGTTTACTCTGTAATAGGCACAGGTCCATCAATAACTGTTAATATAGACTTAAGTTTGGGTTCAATTTTATGTCAGGATTTTAATATTGATATTAACCTAGGACCTAAAGTAGATAGTCATGGTAAAAAGCTGTTAAATATGTAAATTCAGGATAATTTTTAAGTATAGAAACATAAATATGCATTATGAAAACTTTTCAAAATTTCAATGTGATATGATCATACAGTAAACAATCCTGAATGCTTGAATGTATTACAAAATATAGTTTCAATACAGGTATGCCTCAATTTATGAAAAAAATTCATTTCATTTACATATTAATGGAAATAAATGTAAGTCATTAAGAAATACAGCAAGCCGAGTATTAGATGAAACAGAAACAAAATCAAGAAAGGATTTATATACTTGAACTTGGGAGGTTCCATGGGGTCTTTCTGTGCCTCCACCATGCGGATGATCCTCTGTTTGGCCCCAGAGTTATAGGCCACGCCCTGCTGGGATGGGGTATACCTGCAATACAGACATTTCAATGTGTTCAGAAGCTTCAAATACCCAACTATAACTCAATCAACAAGAGCTGTCAGAGGACAGCATGCTGGACTATTCAAAATGCTTGTTAGTAAATCAAATGAAATGAATTTCAATTCTCGCCCTTCACATACCCTGTAGCATAGAAATAGTCAACAAGAGCTGTCAGAGGACAGCACGCTTGACTATTCAAAATGCTTGTTGGTAAATCAAATGAAATCTATTTAAATTCTTGCCCTTCACATTCCCTGTACATAATAATAGTCAAAAATGATATACCTTGATAGTCTGATACCCCTTAATATATTTTTGAAGTCAAAATCAATCCCATGCCTAGTTATTGAGACATAAGCACAATAACACTGTGCATGCAAAACTTAAACCAAAAATCCAAGTTAGAAAAGGGCCATAATTTGCATCAGTCCAAAAGTTATCCTCCTGTTTTCTGATGCCCTTGAAGACACTCCTTAACTTTCTAGTCGATTCCTCAAGCAATTTCTGAGATATAAGCTGGATAGTAGCTTGAATGCAAAAATTAAACCAAAATTCTAAGTAAAAGGGGGTCATAATTTTTAATTGATTCCATCAAGTGTTATCTTCCTTTATAGAATGATACCCCTAAACATATTAAAGATGTTTCAAATCAATCCCATGCCTAGATACTGAGATATAAGCATTAAAGTACCTTGCATGCAAAACTTTAACCAAAATTTCTAAGTTAAAAAAGGGGCCATAACTTGTAATTTATTCCATCAAAAGTTATCTACCATGAAAGTATGATACCCCTAAACATATTAAAGATGTTTCAAATCAATCCCATGCCTGGATACTGAGATATTAGAATGAAAGTACCTTGCATGCAAATATTAAACCAAAATTTCTAAGTTAAAAAGGGGCAATAATTTGTAATATATTCTATCAAGAGTTATCTACCATGAAATTATGATACCCCTAAACATATTAAAGATGTTTCAAATCAATCCCATGCCTGGATACTGAGATATTAGCATGAAAGTACCTTGCATGCAAAACTTTAACCAAAATTTCTAAGTTAAAAAGGGGCCATAATTTGCAATATATTCCATCAAGAGTTATCTACCTTGGTTGTCTGATGCCCCTTAACATATTCATAAACTTTCAAGTCAATACCATGAATGGTTATTGAGATACAAACTAGATAGTAGCTTGCACGCGAAATTTTAACCAAATTTTCTATTGCATGCAAAACTTTAACCAAAATTTCAAAGTTAAAAAGGGGCCATAATTCATATCAAATTCAGTCAAGAGTTATCTACCTTGGTTGTCTGATGCCCCTGAACATAAACTTTCAAGTCAATACCATAAATGGTTATTGAGATATAAGGTTGATAGTAACTTGCACGCAAAACTTTAACCAAAAGCTGCAACGCCAACGCCAGGGCGACTACAATAGCTCTCATATTCTTTGAATAGTCGAGCTAAAAATCAGTCTGAAATGTTCAATCCTCGTTTTAATAGTAAACCTATCACTGAAGGTGATGAATATCCCTGCTATACTGCCTTAAAATAAACCGGGATGTGACAGGGGGTTGCATAAATGTTAATATCTTTCTTCTAAAATTTCAGGACAATGGCATGTTGATACAGACAGGAAATAGCATTATTGAGAGGAGAATTACAGATATATTAACTTTTAAACATTTCAATACAAGAGAAAAAGCCAGGTCAGTGTATAATGTTGTGTAGTGATGGGGTGACATCATCCCAATTTATAATGCTCATATTAAGGTTATTTCATTTCAAGTAATAATTAAAAATGTACAAATGAATTTTTAATTTTTTAACTTCAGATTTTCCAAAGAAGAATGAAAATTTTCAGAAAAAATATTCAACAAGAGGGCCATGATGGCCCTGAATCGCTCACCTGAGTACCATTGCTTCAACTGATGTCAAGGTTTTTAAACAGACAAGGATTCTGATATAACTTAATCTAAAACACTTTACCCCTGACAATACTACACACCAAATATCTAAGCAATGGGCCATATGGTTTCAGAGAAGACTTGGGCGCAGGGTCATTTATCACCGTAGGGCCAAGACTTTGAAAATCTTTGTAATGAACCATTAGATGCTACTACATACCAAAAATCTTAGCTCTAGGCCTTATTGATTCATAGAAGAAGATTTTTTAAGATTTTCCTATTTAACTCTTGTAAAACAAGTGACCCCTGGTGGGGGTCATTTATCACCATGGGCTATGATTTGTACAATCTTGGTAGTGGCCCATAAGATGATGCTACATACCAAATATCTAACCTCTAGGCCTTATGGATTCATAGTAGAAGATTTATTAAGATTTTCCTATATAACTCTGTGTAAAACAAGTGACCCCTGGTGCAGGGTCATTTATCACCATAGGGCTATGATTTGTACAATCTTGGTAGTGGCCCATAAGATGATGCTACATACCAAATATCTAAGCTCTAGGCCTTATGCATTCATGGAAGAAGATTTTTTAAGATTTTCCTATATAACTCTATGTAAAACAAGTGACCCCTGGTGCGGGGTCATTTATCACCATAGGGCTATGATTTGTACAATCTTGGTAGTGGCCCATAAGATGATGCTACACACCAAATATCTAACCTCTAGGCCTTATGGATTCATAGAAGAAGACTTTTTAAGATTTTCCTATATAACTCTATGTAAAACAAGTGACCCCTGGTGCGGGTTTATTTATCACCATAGGGCTATGATTTGTACAATCTTGGTAGTGGCCCATAAGATGATGCTACATACCAAATATCTTAGCTCCAGGCTTTATGGATTCATAGAAGAAGACTTTTTAAGATTTTCCTATATTACTCTATGTAAAACAAGTGACCCCTGGTGCGGGGTCATTTATCATCATAGGGCTATGATTTGTACAATCTTGGTAGTGGCCCATAAGATGATGCTACATACCAAATATCTAAGCTCTAGGCCTTGCAGTTTTGCAGTAGAAGATTTTCAAAGTTTGCATTTTTAAAATCTATTTTTAGCTCCTGTGACCTAATTATGCAATGGACCAGAACCATTTATACAACTTTAGTAGAGCTTCATCCAAGGAACATTTCTGCAAAATATTTTTCAAATTGGCCAAGCCGTTTAGGAGGAGATGTTGTTTGAAGCAATTGTTGACGCCGGACGCACGCACGCACTCACGCCGGACGCCGGACAAAAGGCGATCAGAAAAGCTCACCTTGAGCACGTTGTGCTCAGGTGAGCTAAAAAGAAAAAAGAGAGATCTTTGGAACATAAGTGTCAGAAAAGTGATCCATATGTGTCACATCTGCTTACAGCAGGTGACACAAAAACGCTGTTAATAAATTATTCATATTGATGCTAACACATGTCTACAAACAATGTCTAAGTCACAACACTAAATTAACTCCACAACCCCTGGTACAGTCAGTTTCCAGCACTGTTTCCCAGCCTACCTGATATACTGCGCTGGTGCCTGTTTCTCCGCAGCTCTTACTGGCATGGCCGCGGCTATTTTCCCGGACACTAATTTCTCCAGGGCTAGTCGTGTCTTCTCTGTGTTCTCCATTACAGCCTCCTCGTCTGGCCTCTCAAGGCTGGGGTCATCCTCGTCTATCTGTTTGGGAACCAAGTCCTGGAACTTGGAATGTACCACCTGAAACATAATAATGGACATTGCATCATACAGTAAAAGGTCAGTGTTATATGTATACAAGAAGTCAAGGTTCTACATGATATAACAGATTTGGCAATCTTGCAATTGGAGAAAAGAAACAAGCACTAAGTTTGCCATAAACGCCATGCCCCCATAGGGGGACTTAGACCTTGGGGGTTAAGGTCATTTTAATGTCAAGGTCACCTGGTACATGTCTCCTTATCTATCGATGCGAGGGCATATAAGTTTGGAAACACCATTGTTCCCTCTTCTCTCACTTTTTCTCTTTCTGATCCACTTTTTCTCTCTCACTCACCTCTCTTCTCTACACCATTCAGAAAGACGACATAAGACTGAGACTGGTGAAGGATGTATGAACTACGAAGCTTGCTTTATCCCTTCCCCACTCACTTACCTTATCTTTCCCATGTCCATACTTGGCTATTGCGTCATACTTGATCTTCCCCTGGTGGTCAAGCTGCACTGCCAGGGAGTTAGACGAACTCTTCTTCTGTCCCATACCTAATGGGTACTGGGCAACAGCTATCTCTGGGAATGCTCCCCCATCTCCAAAGTCCTGTAATAGACCAAAACATTAAAAAGTAGGAATTCAATCTATTTGTACATTTTATTGAAATACAGAAATTGAAATTCAACTACATAGTAATTTGATGAATTTCTATGCATAAGTTTTGTGTGAGATATTTTGCAATCTTAAAGATTTTGAAGAGAACTTGTTGTTTTTCTCAAGAAGCTGAAAGTGATTGAAGCCTTATTTTCATTACAATTATGCCCATAAAACAACTCAATATTTAACTGTTTTTCATGCAAACCACAAAGACAACCTTAATCAGAAGTAGAGTGTATATACTTACATCCTGTGAGCGAGGGATCCAGCCTTTTCTGTGGCCATAGGGTGGAGCAGCTCTGTTGCTGATCACAGGGGCCAGCTGTAATGAAAAACAACACACACTGAACATCTTGATATCTAAGGCATAAGAGTATATTGTTTAAATATGCTTACTTAAATCATGAATGAAAAAGCTTACTTTAAGCAGTGTTTTCACTTGGGTTATGTAAAAGGGGATCAGATGACTCACTAAATAAAAAAATAAAATTTTGATGGTCATTTGGACAATTATGTGTATCATGGAAAACCGTGCTGCTACTGCTACCCATGTTCTAGAGACATCAGTGGACTCACATTCTGATGCCTGAACACAATGCAGGCCTTTTTTTTATGCCGATTTAGGACCCATATTTGGACCCATTCCCCTCATAAAAAAGTATACTTTTTTCCCCAATTCAATCTAAAAATTCCCCCACAAAAACGTATTTTAGTTTAAAAAAAAATGACATGCAAGGAAAGCAAAAGACATATTGTAAATTTAATTATAAAATGAAATAAAAATAAACAAGTGTGTTTCAGTTATAGCATAATAGGTGTGTTATTTTAATGTTTTCTTCATAAGTTAATTTTCCTCTTATCGACATATTTTCCCCTCCTGAAAGGACCCGCCACCTTCCCCCAAAATAACAAAAATGGCCTGCAATGTTAAGGGTTCCAATAGTTCAAGTTTCCACTGACCAACTTGCAATGGCAAGAGACAGCTGGCATCATGAATTTACCAAAACACTAGTATCAGTATCACGCTGACAACAGGCCAACCAGTCCTGCAACTACCCTTATATGCTGAGTGCCAAGTAAGGGAGCTATAACAGTACCATTATTTATGACTTTGGTGTGTCGCGGCAGGGGATCAAACCCACGACCTCCTGCACTCAAGGCGGACGCTCTAACCACTCGGGCACCAGGGATGGTATATGCAAGATTTGCTTATTCTTACAAAGAATACATACCGAATTTTACAAGTCTGGTAGTTATTTTGGATCATTTCTGAGGGAAAAAATGTAAAGGCACTTCAAATGTCTAAATAGATCTATTATGTTTTCTGTCTTCTATATTCCCACCAGACTTTCAATACTTCTAAATGTTTATCAAT
This sequence comes from Solen grandis, assembly GCA_021229015.1. Taxonomy (NCBI): domain Eukaryota; kingdom Metazoa; phylum Mollusca; class Bivalvia; order Adapedonta; family Solenidae; genus Solen; species Solen grandis. The sequence continues at coordinate 12,211,533 of CM037788.1, read as the reverse complement.
AATTGGTTTTCAAAAAGACGTCACTATATTGATGTTGTTGGATTTGATGACAGCTCGTTATTATTCTTTTTAAGATATTGTACAAAAATCCCTCTCTGGGGCATTGTTGTATATCATATTAACGAAATATTTACCTGCATCTGTGACCTAATTTCTCTTTCTGTATCATCTCTGTCATACACTCTCTGTGTTGGTGCTGGTAGCAAACTGAAAAATGTTTATAATCAAATTTTCTAACTGGTCACATAAAAGAAAAATCCCTACAGCAGGATCTTTCTGCACCTGTCCTTACCAGTAATAATGATAATAAAAAAAATAAAATACACTTAAACGAGTAAATATCATCCAGATAAAATCTTAACACCATAAAATTTCTATCTATCTCTAGCGGTATCTCTTGGTTACTACAAACCCCGATATAAGGATTATTGCTAGGATAGGTACAGTGATGAAGAGTGTTAGTTTTTTTAAAAGATAAAAATGGGACTTAGTCTTCAAGTTTATCAAACTCTGACCATACTATTGTGATGTGATATCAGATTCAAGTGCAGTTTGAAATGTTAGTTTGATGTACAGTACAGTTTTTGGCTAAAAACAGGGTAGAATCACTTAGAGCTGGATTAGAATTGTATTTGTGACTTTCAGACTTTGTGACACTGCCTTGACATGACAGGGTCATCTATGACAGCAATGTGATGAGGGAGGTTATTCCTGAGGATTTATGCATGTGGAAAATTAAATTAAATTAAAGGAAATCACAGGGTGGGGGGTATGTATCATATGCAAGTCAAGCAATATAAAGATTTCAGTAAGATTCTAAAAATATCCATTATGAGGACAGATTAAACATTAAGTTATGCTGGAGACAGCAAACTCATCCATCTCCCACCATCCCATATATACACGTATACTTCTTTATTATCATGGGGTTTGAAAATTGTGATTTATATCCCCAAAATTATGTAAAAAGGCCCTTCGCAAAAAACAAAAAAAAAGGTTGACTCAATAACTTTGCTAAAGAAATTAGATATTACGACAAATTGCCATTTTCACAAACAATAATTTCTAAGTTTCTGAGACTGGTATTGTAGGATAACCTATTAAGTACCTCATTTTTTGCAGGCCTAGTGAGGCACTCTCTGGACATATACTAGTTTCAAAATCAGATAATTTGATCAATTGATTACTTAACTGATTTGTTTATTAACCATCATTTATATGTATCTAATATGACTTTGAAAGCAAAAGAAAAAATCTTAATTTGATAGGCAAAGATACTATCAAAGAATGTTTATTACAAGAGACCAGAATTAGCAGGCTAATAATGGAAGATTAAAAAATAAATTTTGGAAAAACAAGAGGAAAATTTTTTTTTAAAAAGAATTGAGAAGTTCTAATCAGTGTTAATATTCTTTCTTTCTTTTTTTTTTCATTCCTTGGTACACATACACTTAATAAGAGGTATAAGTGGAAAAATAAGAGGAACACAATCGATGATCGCCGACCTTGCCAGCTTTCCATCAATCATGAATTATACTTGATCATTGTTTAATCTCTAATACCATGTTTTGGCCATACATATTCAATTTACCAGTTGGCCATAACGGAAATGTCCATAAATCAAATAGCAAGAATTCTCAATTCTGAGGCAGGCGATTACTGAAGATGATAATGCATGTATATCAACTAAATAGCAAATAATACAAAGGTTGATATCATTGAAGGATTATATTTCATTGAGATGATAATTTTAATAATATATCAAATAAATAAATTCCTTTGTATAGATCTACGACATAAAAATCAGATTTTGATACACTATCCGAAATAAATAGTGTATCCGAATTTATAACTTCTACATAAAATCCTGACTTTATTCGATACTCTCAACACTGACTTTTCATAAAAGTATGATTTCATATAAAATATAAAGTGCATATATGCTATTTTTCCGATGAAGTATTTTAACGAGACACCTAAAATGTGATTCTTTTTTGTATTTTAAATTTCTTTCTTACTCTGAAATTTTCAACGCCATATTGGAGCTTGTGTGTTCTATATAATCTCTAATAAATTTATATATAAAAACTGTGTTCAGACTGATTGGATTTACTGTTTTGTTAGAGATAATTATAAATTGGTATTTAGATGGTATTTCACAACAGATAAAATTGTTTCAAGGCATGTTATATTTTAGAGATTAATGAACGGAAATTGGGAACCAGCCTACCAAGATGGCCACCTACTGTGGACTCTGAGAGAAGGTTAAAGATAAAATATTACAAAAGGTATTTTTGTTTATTGAGTTTCACATACACATATAACGGATTTGAATTGTCTGTTTTGTACTTATTCAGTGTTCATTTTTTTGTCTTGCATACTTTCCAAATAGCTTAAAAGTTAAGTGTCTAAGATTGAGAAACATTGACAAACATTACATAAAGATTAAAGTTGAACTTGAGTACTGTATGTACATCAAAAGATTGAATTACTAGTGCAGAGTACAATGCTGTGTTTGACATACACTTAAGGATAGACAGAGCATTGTACAGTATAGTTACCGAAAAGTATGTAAATCACTAAATGCTAAAGTCTGTAGAAGATAATTGGTGTCGGGTCAACTCGGCCTAAAAACCTAATCGGCCTAGTCCAAGTCGGCCTGGTCCAAGTCGGCCTACTATGAATAATGATACAAGGTGTTCCCGGTAACACCTACGTGAGACAAACATCCTTTAATTTCTCAACGAATAATAAAGGTGTTAAAAATGATAAAAGTGTAACACAGTTATTAATTAGAATATGTTAAATTTCAAAAGAAATAGCAAATTAATTTACCACTTTCATGGTGATTAAAATGGTATCCCTTTGAAATATACTTCAAACGTGTTTGATTTTGTTGTATCTTAATGTTCAAACGAAAACTTTCAAATTAAACAATAAGCGGATTGACTTCGGTTTCATTAAAATCAATCAAATGCTAATTAGAAAGGGTAAAATTATATAATATTTATATACATTACGGAGAACAAATATCATATTTAAACAATTTGAGTTTACCGTTGCGGCTTCAAAAGTATTTCCGTATTGAAATTCGCATACAGACCGGTCTAAACCTTAACGCGGTAAATTCCGCCCATCAGGTATGGAGGAAGACCGACGTCTTCAATGATCATTCCTCGTAATATTAAAGAGACCATTTTGTTTATTTTGCAACAGTCATCTGTTTATTGTCTTTATTGTGACCTTGTTTCTTTTTGTAAGATTTAGTCACGCTATCTTTACATATAGTTACATATATCAAATGAATTTTACCATGCTCTTCTCATTCTGTGTGATGGTTATATTCATCTGAGTATGTTACCGCCTATTTATTTATGTTTGTATGCGATGAACATTGGAAATGTTTTTGCCAAATAAAGAATGAATTGAATTCATCATACATATTGTTTATCACATACCGACCAAATTTGTTAATAAATATTATTATGATGTATGTTAATATATTATAGTATCATTCGTTATCTACACAAATGTACAAATAAAAATGAATTCTACTGAAATAAAAATAATATTGAGTAACACAACTATAGAGTTATTCAATATATAAAACTCAATAATCATGGTACACATCACAATAATAATCAAATTAGGCCGAGTTGGACCAGGCCGATCTGGTTAGTAGGCCGACTTGGACCGGGCCGAGTTGGTAATTAGGCCGAGTTGACCCGGATTCATAGTAATTAGATATTGAATGTCAGACAAATTAGGGCCCAGTCCACAGTGTCAAACTATTTGATAATTGAAGTTTATAAAATACAAATCAGAAATCAGGAGGTCTTACTAAATTTTCAGAAATATGGACCGCTAATCAGGACTGTATTTTCAGGATGCTGCGGTTACGCAGAGCTTTCAAGTATGGTACAGGGGTTGTGGCACTGGTTGTGTCAGCCAAGGTTCTTCAGAAAAATGACTGGGAAGTTTCAACCATTGGAGCTGTCAGGTTTGGAAGAGCAGCAGTAGCAGTGAGTTATAATTTTTTCTATCAAAACTTAATTGATCACACACCCTCAGGCCATGGTGAGCAAAGATTATTGCAGGGGC
>CM037788.1:12162910-12207332 GCA_021229015.1 Solen grandis | reverse complement strand
AATGAGGATTTTACAATTAAATTTGGTAAGGTTTGAGTTTGGCTTTCTGCAGATCAGGCTTTATGTGGTACCTATTTAGTGCGTCAAAATGAGTCTATATGAGGGAAAGGGTTAAAGGAGCCTTGTACTTCTACCTCTGCTCCACAGAATTAGGGGCTACATGTATATAGGAATCACACTCATCATGTCATGTCTTGTCCTACACTCACACTACAAGACAAGGTGGGATGTAGAGGTATTAATCTCCTTTAGTAATAGTTCTAGTTACGTACCACATGATAAGTTGTAAGTGTGTAAAATCAGCATTGGCACCGTACTGACCAAAGTACAAAAAAAAAAATACATAGAGGTATATTTGCATGTTTTGTTATATAGGCAACCCATTCAGGTCACGTCTGTTATGACTTTTTAACTACAAAATATGTGGTTGTTTTAGATTATTATGAAACAGTGTTTGCCCCAATATTGATCTGAATACACAACCCCAACCCTATGGCGGACGTGCATAGCAATATTAATACTAATAGTTAGTTGATATTTAACTTTAGGTGGAATGAAGAGAAAGCTGTCGGTTGCTATTGCTTTTGTTGGAGATTCCAAGACAGTTATTCTGGATGAGCCTACTGCCGGTGTGGATCCTTATGCCAGGAGGGCAATCTGGCAGCTGCTGCTGAAACTGAAAAAAGGTAAGGTCATGAAGGTCAAATCATGTGGCCAAATCATTTCATTTATAATAAATTATGGCAGATGTTGATTTTTTTTTTTTTTTATAGATATGATGTAAATTTGAGATAACAACATCTAGAATAAATAAGTTAAAAAATAGCTGCCAGGAAAAGAGTTACCTCCATAATAACACTATAGTATAGTTCTGGTCCAGGCCTAGCTATATAATATACAGAGGTATGTTACTGTCAGGCAGCTATAGACAAATTAAGGTTTTGTGGTTCAAGATTTGAATTATATTACATGGATATTTCCATTTTACTGGAGGGTGTTGTAATGGATATGTGCTGAATATTATGCTAAAAAGCTACCAGTGTGACTCAGACTTATTGTGAAATATCACTCGCATGTTTGAATTTCTGATCATTAAAAGACTGCCATATGTCCTGCAGGTCGGACCATCATCTTATCTACCCACCATATGGATGAGGCAGATGTCCTCGGTGATCGCATTGCAATCATCTCTCTTGGCAAATTGTGCTGTGTCGGATCTAGTCTCTTCCTGAAGAATCGCTATGGTAATGGATACTACCTGACTCTGGTGCGCTCAGATGACAACGTAGATGAGGAAGCAGTACTGAAGGCACAGTTACTTGGAACTGATAGCCGCCCCACTTCTGCACACAGTATCCGTACTGTAACCAGTGTTAAGGTAGGTCAGCTGGTAATGGCCAACTCATGGATTTTCTTTCACATATAGAATCTTTTTCGAGTATTTTCATAATATCTTTTTTATTAAATTGTGGTCTACCATTGAATTAATGCTTCTTACAAAGTGAAACAGTTGTGAGTACCATGATGCTTTGATAAAACATAGACTTGCATGCAGAACTGGGACAATATTCCTTCATGACCTTCCACGGTGCAAAAAACTTGTACTTCTTTAGAACAGATTTTCAGCAGATTAAGAATAAGATATAAGAACATGTCTTTAATTTAAAAGAAAATATTTAAAAAGATAAAACATAAAACCATTGTGACTTGAGTAACTGTTATTTATCTGCTGGTATATCTCTGCCCCCTACAGCCCAGCATAGTGAATGAAGCAGACGATGAAGGATACGCAGATGGCAGGTCAGACAGTGATCCTCCTACCCCTCCCTCGGAAAGCGCAACATACCCTGGTAGGTAACCATTGAGTATAATATAAGAGAATATCTATAAACAAACTAATTGCTAAAAAAACTTCATAAAATCTACGTTACCAAATGGCTATTACACATTTCTTTTTTATCTGTATAACTGATATATTTACTCTGTTTAAATGCTAAGTGAGCATGACACTTTTAAATGCTAAGTGACCTTGATATTTATAGGTTTCTCTGTGAAGAAGTTGACCTCATTCCTTCAGAAGTTTGTGCCTGATGCTAGACTTGTGGAAGACAACACAACAGAGCTCTGTTACCAACTGCCAGATGAGGCAGCTCGCAGTGGAGCATTTGAAAAGATGTTCTTTGAGTTGGAACAATGGCACAGCGAACTGGGCATTTCCAGTTTTGGAATTTCAGACACATCATTGGAAGAGGTAGGAGAGGAGTCCCATCTGTGTGAATCATACGGTGTAGCTCCATTAAAACGCTATATTTGGGTCCAAGTGTGGATACATCATTATATAAGACCTCATTATAAGGCTTTGAAAGAGCACTTTAAGTCATTTAAAACAAATGACAAAATAGATTTAAGGTCGAAGGTTGGACAGTGTTATGCTGGATTTTGTGTTATTGTGAGGCACATTTTAATGGAACCTACACTGTATATAGTATTTTATTCAAGTTTTGTATAGCCTCTGATACATAACATTGACTAATGATCATGATTAAATTGAAGATAAAAAAGAAAGTTTTTATAGGTGAAATTCATCCAAAACTGCTGCTATACTGGGTATACTAATGAAATACTCTTACTTTTTTTTTTCAAGGCTGGTAATTACTGTCCTTTAATTTCAGATTTTAATAGATCAACTAGCATGCCATCAATATACAGAGAATCTTGAAAATCTGAATGCTTTCAAAGAATTATGAAACTGCTGGATTGTCTTTTAAGTTTGTGATTTATTTGTTTTATTCATAATCATCAAGTACAATTAAGAGACAATTATGTGCAGGTATTCCTGAAAGTGGCTGAGGAGTCTAACGCAGATGATCTTCCCGATGAAGTAAAGAGAAGCAAACTGGACGAAATGTCAGATGGTAAGATACTTCTGCCTCTACCTAACAGGAAAAAAAAAGTAAATGAAGAAAAAACTGACAGATCATCAGTTCTTATCACTCTTTGTAATTCCTTGGATGGACTAAAAGATTACACTGAGAAAGGTCCCTAGAATGGATATTTACAGTTTTGCTGTGAAATTTTAGGTTGGGTGTTTTCAAGCTGTCAATGGTTCATTTCCATTCTTGACCAGGTCAACTGCTTATAAACAGTATCACAAACAAACCATTCTGCTCTTTTGTGTGAATCAGGTCAACCATTGAGCATATATCCCATGGCAGCAATTGGATAATTTGATGATAATATCACGCTTACAGATGAAGTTTGGGTCTATAGGAGTCATGCATGATGTCTCACAATTTTTCTAGTAGCCTGCTATACAGTAGACTTATGACATCTTGATGTTCTGTTATTGTCATATCCTGACATATATTTGAATTTAACATATTTTCATATTTAGGTACTTGACCTAGCAGTAATGCTTGTCAATTTGTTGTATGCAGGTGGCAGAATGCCAAGAGGTGTCTCAAGGTTGAGTTTCCGAAGGAAGAAGAAGCTGTCCTTATTCGGCAAGCGCAGCGGCAGGGTGGACAGTAAAACTGATCTGATGGATGACACAGGTAACCTTTGACTGTCATGACCCTTTGTCCTTGACCCTTTTAAAACCATAAATAAATATAGATTTTTATAAATTCACAACACACTTTGACATCAAGACAAGGAAGGTTAACATGTTAAATAGGGGAGCAAAGCTGGACACCAATGATTTTAAGCATAACAATGTTTAGTTATTACTTATCTTTCACTCCAAGGTGAGTATAACATAACAACTAAGAAGGGTGCTGTGGTCCAGCTCACATGACTGGGGATCTTGAGGTTATGGGTTTCACATATTTTTATGATTCACACCACCTTTCTGTTTTGATCATGTTTCTCACAAATTTGCCTTTTTGGGAGAAGTAAGATAATCATAAGAGTCACTTGTGTGAATTAGTGACTTCTCTTTCACTTTGATAATTATTTGGTAGGGTGAGAGGTTGGGGGGGGGGGGGGTGCATCTATGGTTCAGTGGTTATGCTTGTAGTAACTAACCATATTTAGCTTCTCACAGCTGTGGTTTTGAGTCCCAGTCTGTTCAGTCAGATTTTTCATGTGAAGAATCCATCCAATGTGATGTGGTAGGTTAGTTGTTCTACCTGGATGCCCCCTTGTGCACCCACAGTCTTCCTCTACCAATAACTTGATGGATATAGCTGGACATTGTCAAATGACTGAAATACTGTCATCACAGTGATGGTAAACTACAAATTAACAGCAATATCCAATGAAAACTAGAATCGCTATGGCGATATCATCGGTTTTCGCGAAGGCAATGTCATTCAGTTCACGAGTCTCATGATTCCAAAAACATATTTCTTTGTTCAATGGCTTGTTGAATACTGTTAACAAACATTTCAAACATTTTTGTTGCAATGTTTAAGCAGACCTTTTACCCAAAAGAATATTTTTGAGTATAACCTGTCAGTAATGTAGTCGCAAACTTGAAAACTTTTTTAAGGAATTCAGTTAGTGCAACATTAGATGTGTGTGTTGCTTTATGATGGTGACAAACGACAATTGTAATTGATAAACAACAATTGCAAATGACACACAATAGTATAAAATGACACACGACAATGCGACATGACACTCAACATTATTATGAACTAATGTTGCATTGAATAAATATCATTTTCATGAAATATCGCATTAATTTTGGAGTGTCGTTTCAAATAGATGTAACCAAAGAACAGAATGCAAAAAATCGCATAAAAATCAGACTTAATTTTTTTAAGTAACAAAAGGATTCAATGTCCAAACGCGCCCCTACGGCCACACAGTCAAGAAGCAAAATGAAAAATTATATACTGTAAACTAAATACATGGATTCAAGAGTATACAGTGCACAGTGATAACACTTCTATTTTCTGATATATACCAATTTGGATTCTGATTTCAATTTTTTCTACAAAAAAAATACTTGGAGGTAAAACATCCATCTTCAAAACTGAACATCACTGGAAAGAACTTTTGCATGAATGTAAAACTTTTGTTCATTATTCCCTTGTGAATTTTTTAGTTTTGTAGCAAACTTTTGGGGCCGACTTAAAACATAATTATCGTAAGAGTGCAGTTCCTTGACTTTCAATTTTTTTTGAGTTTTTATTGTGATCTTGTCAACTTAACAAACATAATAAAATTTAAAATTGACTGATAAACTCAAAATGAAAATCATGAGGCGACATAAAATGAACTTTTTTGAATTTCTAATTTTTCCTTAGATTTTAGTAATTTTTTTCTGGGCAAACCAACAATTTGCTTAAATTCAGACCCATTTAGTTGACTTCTCTAATCTGTTTCTCTTTTACATATGGTTATTTTTGTAGATACCCTCATTTTGCACATAACACGAAAAGTATTTGAGGTATTACTTTGAAACCTCACAGGTGGAAAGATCTCATGGAGTGCATTGTGCAAGAATGATAACTGTTGTATTTTTGGAGTTATTTCCCTTTGTTTATTTTTTGGATTTAATTCTTGTGTGGTGCATAACTTGTAAAGTATTTGAAGTGTTGCCTTAAACATTTATAGTAGATAGATCTCATTGGTCTGAGTGCAGTACACAAGAATGATAACTCAATAATGATAATGATGACTACAAACTTGCAACATATATATAATTAACGTCATAAGTGCTTAATGACGTCATAATTTTTCTTACAGTTAATGTTTTGAATATAGTCATTCTGACACCCTCTGAAGCTTTGTCGAAAGTGCTCGGGAAAATTTTACATATTGCACTGTTAATATTTTCCCCCCCCCCCCCCAAAAAAAAAAAAAAAATATATATATATATATATATATATATATATATATGTGTGTGTGTGTGTGTGATTTGGTGTTATTTTGTACCTCACAAAATAGATTATGCTTTATCAATAATTTATCAAAAGATTGATTTTCTAGTCAATTCTTTCATCAAACATGCTTAAATGCAGGCGACACAAGTGTTCCGAGGAACACCCACATCTAGTTTTAGTTACAAAGAGTGATTTCAAACCAAGCGCCCCCTAGCGGCCAAATAAGAAACAAAATTGATTAAAATTTTACTGTAAGGTACGTAGCAATGCAGCAAATGGTTCAAGCAAGTATACAAGTCGCACTAGTCAAACATTCTATTTCTTATATATCACAATTTGAAGCATAAAACTGATTTACAATTTTTCTAAAAAGGATCAAACCTTGGACTGCCGTAAAATCAAGTCCGATCTTCAAAAACTGAACATCACTGGAAAGAACTTTTCATGAACTAAAACTTTTGTTCATATTCTCTCAGTGAAATTTTTTAGTTTTGTAGCACTTTGGGGCCGAATAAAAACACAATTATCGTAATATGACCTTGACCTTTTCAATGTTTTTTTAACTTTTTAATTGTGAGGCCTTTCAAACTTAACAAAGCATAACGTGTGAAAATTTAATGACGAATAAACAAAAAATAAAGTCAGGAGCGACAAAAAACATGTTTTTGGAATTTCAATTTTTCCTAAATTTTAGTGAAGTTTGACTGTTGGACAAACCACACATTTCTTAAATTCGCCACCCCATATATTGACTTCTTCTATCTGATCTCTAACAAAAATGGATAGGTTTTTCGTAGACCTACCCTCATTTGCACAGTTTTTTTTTTGCGAGGTTTGAACATTCAACCTTCCATAGCTCAAAAGCTTTCAGCCACACGGACCCTCGAATCCTTTCATATGTTATAAGGCTATCAACAGGGAACAGAATGCAAAAAAAGGCATTGAAATTGGACTTCAACTTTTTGAGTTATAAGCAAAAGAATAATTTCAAGAAAAGCGCCCCTAGCGACAAAATGAAAAAGAAAAATGATTAAAAATCTACCATTAGGTACCTAGCAGTGCAGCAAATAGTTCAATCAAGTATACTAGTCTCACTAGTCAAACATTCTATTTCTTATATATCAGAATTTGAAGCATAAAACCTGATTTACAATTATTCCAAAAAAGGATCAAACTTTGGACTGCCGTATAATGACCAAATCAAGTCTGATCTTCAAAAACTAAACATCACTGGAAAGAGCTCTTTAAGAACTAAAACTTTTGTTCATATACTCTCAATGAAATATTATTAGTTTTGGAGCTATTTGTGGCCGAATAAAAACACAGTAATCGTAATATGACCTTGACCTTTTCATTTTATTTTTAACTTTTTAATTGTGAGGCCCTTTCAAACATAACAATACATATCATGTGAAAATTTCATGAAGAATGATCAGAAAATAAAGTCAGGAGCGACAAAAACATGTTTTTGAAACTTGAACTTTTCCTAAAGTTTAGTGAAGTTTGACCATTTCTAGAGGAAAAACCACGCATTTCTTAAATTCGCCACCCCATATATTTTGTGCGTATATGTCTTGCAAATCGTATGCAGCAAACAGAATTCTTCAATCTGATCTCTAACAAAAATGGGTAGGTTTTTCGTAGACCTACCCTCATTTGTCCACTTTTTTACAAGGTTCAAACATTCAACCTCTTGTGCTCGGGTGATCTTTTGTGATCGCCTTTTGTGCGTCGTCCGTCGTCAACAATTGCTTGTGAACACTCTAGAGGCCACAGTTTTGGCCCGATCTTCATGAAACTTGGTCAGGATGTTTGTCTACATGATATCTCGGATGAGTTCGAAATTGGGTCATGGAGGTCAAAAACTAGGTCACTAGTCAAATCTTAGAAAACCTTGTGAACACCTAGAGGCCACAAATTTGGCCCAATCTTCATGGAACTTAATCAGGATGTTTGTCTACATGATATCTCGGATGAGTTTGAAATTGGGTCATGTGGGGTCAAAAACTAGGTCACTAGGTCAAATCCTTGAAAAACTTGTGAACACTCTAGAGCCCACAGTTTTAGCCCAATCTTCATAAATTTGGTCAGGATATTTGTCTACATGATATCTCGGATGAGTTCGAAATTGGGTCATGTGGGGTCAAAAACTAGGTCACCAGGTCAAATCTTAGAAAAACCTTGTGAACACTCTACAGGCCACAATTTTGGCCCAATCTTCATGAAACTTGGTCAGGATATTTGTCTACATGATATCTCGGATGAGTTCGAAATTGGGTCATGTGGGGTCAAAAACTAGGTCACCAGGTCAAATCATAGAAAAACCTTGTGAACACTCTGCAGGCCACAGTTTTAGCCCAATCGTGTTTGTCTACATGATATCTCGGATGAGTTCGAAATTGGGTCATGTGGGGTCAAAAACTAGGTCACCAGGTAAAATCTTAGAAAAACCTTGTGAACACTCTAGAGGCCACAGTTTTAGTCCAATCTTCATGAAAAATGGTCAGGATGTTTGTCTACATGATATCTTGCATGAGTTTTAAATTGGGTCATGTGGGATCAAAAACTAGGTCACCAGGTCAAAAAAAATTGAACCCTAGAGGCCTACATTTTTGTCCCAGTCTTCATTAAACTTAATATGAATGATGACTGCATGAATTCCCAGTTGAGTGCAAATTCAGGTAGGATCAATATGTAGGTCACTTAGTCAAATGATAGAAAAACACTTTTAGATGCTAGATTTTTTGTCATTATGCCTAACACAGCCATCTTACTCAGGTGAGCGACACAGGGCCATCTTGGCCCTCTTGTTTTCCAGTACCCGATGATGAGATTTCCATCATATTTGATTGGGCTGTCAACAAGGAACATTATGTAAAAAAACGCAACTAAATCAGGTTTCAAATTTTTGAGTTATTAGCAAAATAGTGATTACCGTATACACCGGCAGATTAGGCACACTTTTTTCCAGATAATTCAAGTTTATAGAGGGGATGCGCCTTATATAATGATATACAGCTTTTCAGGTTTCTTTTTTCAATCACCGAGAAGTGAAAATTACCGGTATACGATCTCAGAAAATGGATATACTGAAAGCCAATGAATACGATAATATGACACAAAGTCTATACGAAACCATGATAAACAATACCAGATTATTGCTTTTGTTCTTATTAGTTATCCTACAGGTATATTTCATGATAAAATGATCGTGAGAAACTGAAACAACTGGATGGAAGCCATTTTCAATATAAACAAATAAGTTTATTTTACGGGACCTCATGATGTATAGGAGAAACTTGACAGGTGGCAATTGTTACGTAATATTTGTTAGTTGGGAGAATTTTGACAGGTGACAATGGTCCCCAGTGTTAGAATGTGGGGACACGGTTGAGTAATGTCATGTTATGAAAATGTGTCACCTTTATCCTACCCATCCTACCCATAATGTAACGGTCTGACGGTAATCTTATGCCATGTGTAAATAAAACGGTTCACCGTATGATTAGCCCGGTGACGTACGGATAGCTTTCGGTCTGTCAAAATGTACGACGGCGCAAATTTCAAAACAAGATTTCGTCGCATACGATACGATAAGTGATTTTTTTTTCAAATAAGTTACCCTGAAAGTTAGGATGCGCCTTATACGTAGCTGCGCCTAATCTGACCGTGTATACGGTACGTGCATTGCGCCCCCTAGTGGCTAAATCAGAAACAAAAGTGAAAAGTTTGACCATTTAGGCACAAGTTCAGATATATATGACTCCATGCCCAAAATTTCATAGCTGTAGCTTTTCTCATCTGGCTGCTAGGCTGGCTACGAAAATGGGTGGAATTGGAAAAATATTAAAAAAAAAAATACAAAAAAAATACAAATCAACAGAAGAAGAACAATAGGTTTTCGCCCTGCAGAGGCAAAACCTAATAAAGTTAAAAAAAAAAGGATTATTGTTTAAGAATATATTTATCCTGTTAAATTGATAAATGCTTGAAACATATGAGTCTCATAGCTTTTTGTACAGTAGGATATCTACTATTTGTGTAGAGTTGGGTTCTAGATATTAACACTTTTATTCTATCCCTTGATTGCCTAGCCGTAGAGAAAAAGAGGTTGCTGAATGGAGGTATATATAGGAGAGACTTTCTGTATCTATATTGTCTGATCATCCATTAGATTTGCATGTCTCATCTCATTCTACATGCCTATATAGCAGAACACAGTGTCATGGTGACCAACGCATGTTTACCTGGAAGGTATTGGCATGTAGATTCAGCTTCATCACCATGAGTCATTCCATATGCAATTAAGTTATTATAGTGAATTATATACAGAGATAAAGTCCCCCTGTACAATACATTGATTTTCATACTGCAAGATATTAAATTTGCAGAATAATTTATTTATTTATAATATAGTGTACAATCCAGTGTAGTTGTTGATATGTGCAGAAAAAACAGATATTAGTATTTACCCAGACCAAATCTAAATTAAATTGGCATATCCCTAAATGGATCTGAAATCTTTTTAGAAAAAGAGAAGCGTTATATTAAAGAAATTGCTGTTTTTAGTCTTCAATAATTTTATGAATTGAAAGACTTAAGGCTTCATTTGAAATTTTATTAGGTAAAGAGTGGGGTTTGTCAAATTCATACAGTTGCATGGTTATAGACTAGGTTGTGGATGTTTTGTCTAATATATTTATTTTTTGATTTTTTGTAACTTACCTTCTTTACTTCCTGACCAAAGGGAATTGACAAAGTGTCATTTAGAAATCAGTATTTTTTTTTTGAAGAAAGATGAGTTGCTGTTACATACCAGTATATACAAGAAAAGAATTCTCACATTGAATATTACATGTTTTCTCATGTTCTTGGCATTTAGGACATAAGGGTTGTACCATTGGTTAGCTCAGCGTCAAGGTAAAGTGATTGGGTGTGGTATGATGCCATGTCTATGAACTAATATTAAAATAAGGCAACACTATATCTGCTTCATGTAGACAAAGTTCACAAATGACTGAAAATCTGTTATAGGGATGTTAAAACATAATTTTGGGATAGTATGTACTTTTCCATTTTACCATACAAATTTAAAATCAGTGTTAGTTAACTTAAGTTTGAAAAGAATGAAGATGGACATTGAAGAACTGTCACTCTTTCCTTCATGTTTTGATTTCTCATCCTTATGATAAAATTCATGTACTGCATTTTGTATAAATCTTCACCACTCTGATGATTTCTGAGCATGAAAGGCTAAATAATAAATCTTGTTCCAAGTGGAAGTTAACCCTCAACGTTTGGATATTGACGTTTTATTTCTCAACTAGTCCTGTCATTGTCTTTATTCATTTACACAATTGCATCCTGCACTCTTAATTGGTTTATTTGCTGTATCTTTTCTTTCTTTTTTATTCTTGCTAAGACCTGCAACAATTATAATTGATTATATACCTCATGCTTTTATTTTTCACTCATTCTGTATTTGTTATGAGCATCAGAAGTAAATTATTCATTCATTTTTTTTGCGAATTATTTTATGTTCTCTCTGTTTATTTTTTGTGTTACAAAAGCCAAGGTGTGTGTATAGCAAATGACATAATCATTATATGATTGTGTTTATGAGAAATATCACTGTTCATCAGTCATAAATACAATTTGTTGTTGCCATCATCTTTGTTAACTCTTCACTGTTTCATTATGCCTATCTTTATTTTGGTTTAATGCAGAAAAAACCTGTCAGACTTCAAGTAAATTTTCATCATGAATAGGATATACTTACAGTGTTCCCTCCTTATTTTGAAGGTACCAAGAAGTTGTACATTATAAAACCTGATCAGCCTGAAAGTACTGGTGGAATTGGTTAAATTTGTAATAATGTCTGGATAGCATAGGGGTTAATTAACATGTTAACATAATTGCTTTTCTCAAATGCAGTCTGTGTTAAATCCTAGGTCACTCCAATGTTAGATGTGAATAGGTATTTGTCACTTGTTTAGACATTATGGTTTCCTGTGAATTTTTGTTTTCCTCCAGCATCAAGTATCATGCAGATGCCACCATTAGTGCCATCATTATATTGATATCACTTTCTGACCAGTACTTGTAAAATAATTAAAGTTTTAAATATTTCTCAAAAGTTTGTATGTGATTAAAATGAAAATGTATTGACGAATTGGCAAACAGAAGAGATTCAGATCAAAGAGCTCCTGGTAAGTACTTAGTAATGGACATTCAAATGTATATGTTACAGACTCTGTAATATCAGGCCCAGTCAGTGACTATGGAGAAAACGGATTCAGCCACTCTCAGCACGCACGGGTGGATGGTTGGCGTCTGAAAATGAGGCAGTTCCTGGCCATCTTCTTAAAACGCTTCCATCATGTCCGCCGCAGCAAGAAAGGATTCTTGACGGAGGTACCTTTCACTAATGATAGTGATGCTTTTTGAATTTTGTTTTATTATTTTGCATTTGAATACATTTCAATTGAAAATAGAGCAATGAAATTGCTGTTGATTTATAGCATGTAAAGCTGCAAATAGAGATATCTGACAATTATAAGGGCATAATTATTGTGATCCAATAGTAAGCCATTTACCAGAGCTTTTAAAAATGGTGTGGTCCAAAACTGATTATTTTTGCATTAGCTTAAAACAAATTAAATCTTGCAAATAGTTTTTCAAATCAAAGGCAGATCCATAACAAGCAACTTTATTTGTTCTCTATTCCAGGTTGTGTTGCCCGTGGTCTTTATCCTTCTGGCCATGACCTTTGCCCTGATAGCCCCGCCCTTCAGTGAGGAACCTCCCCTTGAGCTCCACCCCTGGCACTATGAACCCAAGAGGGGAGACGACCACCTCTTTATGTTCTACAGGTGGGTGGGGCTGGTTTGTTAGCCCATTAATAGTACCCAATGATAGACATGTAGTACTCAGTGGTAGGCACTTGACCTATTTATTTTTTTAAGTGAAAATGTTAAACCCTGTCTTCTACACCTGTTGTGCAAACCAAGCCTATCAATGATCACATTACATCTCAGAGAAGCTGTTGAAGAATCAGAAACATGATTTGTACATTTGATTTTGAATCCATAAACATCAGAAAGGCTCATGCTGACTAACACTATCCACAATAGAGCTGGACGTTCCTTGTGTTGCACTACATGTATATGATAAGTGCTGGAAAAGGAGTTAAAGAAATGATAGACACACATGTAGCATGTCCTATAAATAAATAATATGCAACTAGGCTGATAAGAGTATAAAGGTTTGCATTGGGGTCATAAAAGAACAATGAAGACTTTTTTTTTTTTACATACAATACAAATATCAATTGAATTATGAAGTTGATGATATCAACTTGAAGCTTTCTGATCTCAATATATTTCAAAAGTCTGTTATGTTATGATTCACATTTGAAAGTAATCATATACTCTGATCCATTCATATTCGAAAAAAATCATATACTCTGATCAAATGCTTAATATACAAACAAATGTTTTCCATCATGTTCCGTTAAAACAACAATCACTTTTACTTGTATCTATTTTGTATAGCAATGATGCACCAGACTCACCATTAAGCCAGAAGTTTGAAGAAAATATACAGCGGCCATTTGGTGTTGGGAACCGGTGTGTGAAGAATCACCAGATAGAGTAAGTCACATGACCCGTTAAAATAGGAATATTCAGAAGATATTCTTAAGAATAATCTGCAGTGAAATAACATTATATTGACTATTCCTGAATAAAGACTTTATGGTGGAATATTAATTGGGATGAAGAAACTGCACTATTAATTTTTATATATTCAAAGTATATGTCTGCATTCTATATATATTTATTGATCCTCAAAACTGTAGAGGGATAGCATATTCAACTTCATTTGAAAACTATTTGTTGAATTCTGACTTCTTCATCATGGTTTTGCCCAGAAATATTTCAGATGTATTCAGTATAACAAAATGTCAGTTACCGGTAAATTATTTATTCAAATTATTAAGTCTCTCCCAAATAAAGAATGTTCCTGGGTTTGACCAGTATGTTGTGCCTGGAAAGATTGTGAATGATTTTTGCCCCTGTTGGGGTTCAAATTGATTCAAGAATTGTAAGAACCTTTAGAAATAAAGTTGAACATAAAGGTAACTGTTCTATTACAGAGACTACCCATGTGAACCAGTCGGCCCCCAGACATTCCCTCCTAATCCTTTCTACAACCAGACAGTGGCATGTGATTGCAGTTCGGGCTGGCAGGTGTGTCCAGACTGGGCAGGGGGCCCCAACCCCTCCCAGGTGCTGTTGTCGACCACAGACTACCTGTACAACACTACACAGAGAGACATCAGTCGCTGGCTGGTCAAAACACACAAGAAGTATCAGAAGAGGAGGTAGGTGGAATGTTGAAGTGTTAAAGTATCTCAGTTATGCACCTGTGAATTTCTTAAGCATTATCACTCTTTTTTGTGAGGAATTTTACTGCTGGATGAATTGTCATTACATTTTTGACAAGTTTGTTAAAAGGCAGCTTAGGATCAAACCTCCATTAGAGGTGGACACTTTTACCACTTGGCCATAGGGACCAATTTTTTTTCTTAATACCTAACTTAATTACTTCTCCCACAAATTTCTCGTTTTAATTTTTGCTTAATTAATTTATCTTGTAATGGTAAGCAAGATAAAGTTGCTATAAAGTTTAAGGTAAAAGAATGAGATGTTAATTCTGCCTAGCTTTGAAAAGTTAGTGATTTATATGAAAAAGAACTTATTAACCTCCCCTCCTGAGTTGGAAATGTTCATGTAGGAACATAGAAATTCTTTTTTTCTCATTCTTCCACCTCTTTGTTATGGCATGGTAGTACTGTAACCTAAGTGGCACCTATCTCTCACCAGGTATGGAGGTCTTTCCTTTGGAGAGCAGGATGAGGTGGCCTTAATCAGCAACACCACACAGCTGCGGGATATCATCCAGCGCATCCTCACCGCTGGCAACAACGGGACCAGGGTGGAGATTGGCAACATGACATTCTGGGATGACTTTGTAAACGTCATACCCACTTTGGCTGTCAAGGATAACGCAAAGGTGTGCAGTGGAAGAATAATTACAGTCAAACAGTGTAGTGGTTCACGCACTTCCTTTACATTGATGCATTCCAGTTTCAATTTTACTTCCATTTGACATTGTCATTGTTTGGGAAATGGTACTTGGTGGCCCATTCAGACATTGCTAGTGCTACCATCAGGGCCAATAGCAAGATTTTTAGTAGTGAAATGGCTTTCTGCCCAACTGTAAAACAGTTTGCTTTTTACTACCTGTTTTAGACAGTCAGCTTTTATATTTTGTGAAAAACCTGACCTCCATTTTACAGCCAATAAGTATATAACCAGATTATGGTTTGAATAATGATTTTTTTTGTTTGTCATGTATGTTTATTTTAAAGAGGGTACCTTTCCTTAAACATCAAATTTACTGATATAGTCCCCTTTCCATTTCATTCCAACCAAGCAAATATAAGGAATATTCATTGCTTCCAGCAATATCTCTTAACTGACAGGTCAACTCAAGTCCAACTGTATGCAGGCCTTCATTCTTTTATTTCTGCAGCTCTGTATAAGGAATGACTATTTTCTATTGTGCCAATTTATATTTATATTTTCCATTTTGCAAGTTCATAAAATTGAATGACTTTTTTTATGCTCACCGAAGGTGACGCATATAATCGCCGCTTCGTCCGTCCGTCACACTTTCCTTGTCCGGACTATTTCTCAGGAACTAACGGCTTGAATTCAACGAAACTTTATGGGAAGCTTTATTACCAAGAGGAGATGCGCATATCTTCAGCATGACCTGGTTCCTAAATTTTTAGCTCACCTGAGCATAGCTCAGGTTGAGCTTTTGGGATACTTGATTGTCCGTCGTCCGTCGTCAGTCGTCCGTCGTCCGTCAACAATTTTGATGTTTACACACTAGAGGCCACAATTTTGATCCAATCTTCCTCAAACTTGGTCAGAATGTTTGTCTTGATAATATCTTGAACCCTTTCGAAAATGGGTCAGGTTGGATCTAAAAGTAGGTCAGTAGGTCAAATCTTAGAAAAATCTTGTTAACACAATAGAGGCCACAATTTTGATCCAATCTTCCTCAAACTTGGTCAGAATGTTTGTCTTGATAATCTCTTGAACCCTTTCGAAAATGGGTCAGATTGGATCCAAAATTAGGTCAGTAGGTCAAATCTTAGAACAATCTTGTTTACACACTAGAGGCCACAATTTTGATCCAATCTTCCTCAAACTTGGTCAGAATGTTTGTCTTGATATTCTTGAACCCTTTCGAAAATGGGTCAGGTTGGATCAAAAGTAGGTCAGTAGGTCAAATCTTAGAAAAATCTTGTTTACACAATTTTGATCCAATCTTCCTCAAACTTGGTCAGATTGTTTGTCATGATGATATCAACCTTTAAAAGGGGGGGCTGGATTCATTTATTAAAATAGTTGTCTGGACAGCAAGAATGATATCTTTTGTGGATGGGGTCAGAAAATTCCTGAACATTGTTTCACCTCATCATCTTTATTCTTAAGCAATCTGTTTTGTACAGGCAATGAATGATACTTTTCTCAGGTGAGCGATCTAGGGCCATCTTGGCCCTCTTGTTCAAAGAGTTATGGCCCATTGACTTTTCGGCCTATAGTACATATTACATGATTCTTGTCCGGGCTATTTCTCAGGAACCAATGGCTTGAATTCAACGAAACTTTATGGGAAGCTTTATTACCAAGAGGAGATGCGCATATTCTCAGCATGACCCGGTTCCTAAATTTTTCAAAGAGTTAAGGCCCCTTGACTTTTCGGCCTATAGTACATATTGCATGATTCTGTCCGGGCTATTTCTCAGGAACTAATGGCTTGAATTCAACAAAACTTTATGTGAAGCTTTAATACAAAGAGGAGATGCGCATATCTTCGGCTTGACCCAGTTCCTACATCCTCCCACCAAGGTCTTATTTGTAACAATGACGTTCTTCGGGGAGCATCTGTCAGTTCTACTGACTTTCTTGTTTGTATTAAATTTTGGTATATATTAATAAAAAAAATTCTAATGAAAGGTTAATAAATAAAAATATGTATATACAACATTTGCATTATTACTATGTCAGGTTTGGTTCAACAACAAGGGGTGGGCAGCATCTGTGGCTTACATCAATGTAATGAACAACTTAATCCTGCGGAGTAATCTCCCATCTGGTGTAGACCCAGCAGAGTATGGCATCACGGCCATCAACCATCCCATGGAGATGACAAAGGAACAACTTAATGATGAAGCACTGTGAGTAGAGAGTGTGATCAAGGTAGCACAAAACATCAGAAATTGAGATTTTACTGAAATCAGAGATCTTCAGAGAGGGAAGTAGCTATGAAAATGTACAGTTTTATGGATATAAACATACATGTATTTACAAAATGTCATCTCTCTCCATTAAAATGTAATGATGAGAGGCTCTGTAAAAATTTTAGAGAAGGAAGCCCTTGAGATGTTTTTATGCTCACCGAAGGTGACGCATATAGTCGCCGCTTCGTCTGTCCGTCCGTCCGTCCGTCCGTCACACTTTCCTTGTCCGGGCTATTTCTCAGGAACTAATGGCTTGAATTCAACGAAACTTTATGGGAAGCTTTATTACCAAGAGGAGATGCGCATATCGTCAGCATGACCCGATTCCTCAATTTTTCACAGAGTTAAGGCCCCTTGACTTTTTGGCCTATAGTTCATATTGCATTATTCTTGTCCGGGCTATTTCTCAGGAACTAATGGCTTGAATTCAACAAAACTTTATGGGAAGCTTTATCACCAAGAGTAGATACGCATATCATCGGCGTGACCTGGTTCCTCAATTTTTCACAGAGTTATGGCCCATTGACTTTTCGGCCTATAGTACATATTGCATGATTCTTGTCTGGGCTATTTCTCAGGAACTAACGGCTTGAATTCAACGAAACTTTATGGGAAACTTTATTACCAAGAGGAGATGCGCATATCGTCAGCATGACCCGATTCCTAAATTTTTCAAAGAGTTAAGGCCCCTTGACTTTTTGGCCTATAGTTCATATTGCATGATTTTTGTCCGGGCTATTTCTCAGGAACTAATGGCTTGAATTCAACAAAACTTTATGGGAAGCTTTATCACCAAGAGTAGATACGCATATCGTCGGCGTGACCTGGTTCCTCAATTTTTCACAGAGTTATGGCCCCTTGACTTTTTGGCCTATAGTACATATTGCATGATTCTTGTCTGGGCTATTTCTCAGGAACTAATGGCTTGAATTCAATGAAACTTTATGGGAAGCTTTATTACCAAGAGGAGATGCGCATATCGTCAGCATGACCCGATTCCTAAATTTTTCACAGAGTTAAGGCCCATTGACTTTTTGGCCTATAGTACATATTGCATGATTCTTGTCTGGGCTATTTCTCAGGAACTAATGGCTTGAATTCAAAAACTTTATGGGAAGCTTTATACCAAGAGTAGATACGCATATCGTACTGACCGTTCCTCAATTTTTCACAGAGTTATGGCCCATTGACTTTTCGGCCTATAGTACATATTGCATGATTCTTGTCTGGGCTATTTCTCAGGAACTAACGGCTTGAATTCAACGAAACTTTATGGGAAACTTTATTACCAAGAGGAGATGCGCATATCGTCAGCATGACCCGATTCCTAAATTTTTCAAAGAGTTAAGGCCCCTTGACTTTTTGGCCTATAGTTCATATTGCATGATTTTTGTCCGGGCTATTTCTCAGGAACTAATGGCTTGAATTCAACAAAACTTTATGGGAAGCTTTATCACCAAGAGTAGATACGCATATCGTCGGCGTGACCTGGTTCCTCAATTTTTCACAGAGTTATGGCCCCTTGACTTTTTGGCCTATAGTACATATTGCATGATTCTTGTCTGGGCTATTTCTCAGGAACTAAGGCTTGAATTCAAGAAACTTTATGGGAAGCTTTATTACCAAGAGGAGATGCGCATATCGTCAGCATGACCGTTCCTAATTTTTCACAGAGTTAAGGCCCATTGACTTTTTGGCCTATAGTACATATTGCATGATTCTTGTCTGGGCTATTTCTCAGGAAATAATGGCTTGAATTCAACAAAACTTTATGGGAAGCTTTATCACCAAGAGTAGATACGCATATCTTCGGCGTGACCTGGTTCCTCAATTTTTCACAGAGTTATGGCCCCTTGACTTTTTGGCCTATAGTTCATGTTGCATGATTCTTGTCCGGGCTATTTCTCAGGAACTAATGGCTTGAATTCAATGAAACTTTATGGGAAGCTTTATTACCAAGAGTAGATACGCATATCGTTAACGTGACCTGGTTCCTCAATTTTTAAGAGAGTTATGGCCCCTACTACCATGTTGTTGACTAATATTCATGTCATTTGCCTAATTTAACAGGAGATATCATTTAAACAAAACCCCACAAAATTCAATATGCTAGTAATGTCAATCATAATCATGTCAGCTAATTGTTGTTTAGGCCATTATACACTATTTCAAATATCCAGTCATATGTCAAGAGTGTTGGTTAACCTCTTTGATATGAGCACACATTGAAATGTATGACTTAATTTTTAGTAGTATAAAAACTTAAAAAAAATCAATGAAAGATCTGATGAGTTACACATATTATCATATTAAATAATAAACTGTTACTAAGTCTCCAAATTAGAGTTGGTAAAACATCTCATCTGATGAGGAGAATAGATATGATTTAGGAATGGGGATTTCAACATATCCTCCCACCCATTGACCAAGGCCTTATTTGTAACAATGATGTTCTTCGGGGAGCATCTGTCAGTTCTACTGACTTTCTTGTTTGAGTCTGGTTTGTATGTCAGAAAACATTTCAAATTGAGATTTTCTGAAATGAAAAAAATATTAAATTTAATATCTCAACAATATTGAGATTAAAAAATTAAAAGAAGAAAAAATAATGTATAAGGGCATGTTAGTAGTACATGGGTATATACATTTTTTTAAATTTTACTTATTTATTGTATCCCCTACAGGTACTCAAGTTTCAAGGACATTGTGATCGCAATCTGCGTGATCTTTGCGATGTCCTTCATCCCCGCCAGTTTCACGATGTACCTCATTGAGGAAAGAGTATCTAACTCAAAGCACCTGCAGTTTGTCAGTGGTGTTAATCCTATTGTCTACTGGCTCTCCAACTTTTGTTGGGATATGGTACGTCTCTTACATGTTACCTTTATCATTGACCTTGAGGGTCGCCAAGGTTTTTTTGTCATCATGACTTATCTCATGAATATTATTAAGTAGCATTGCAATGGAAAATATATTAAATATGATAATTTGCTGCCTTTGATGCTTGAATAAGTGAAATTGTTAAAGATGAAATTCAGTACAATGTTAATAACACTTTTAATTATCATCATATAGAGTTATGATTACATAATTCAGTTAACATTTGTTTGTTCAAGATTGATTTGGAAACACATTCTTACAACTAACAAAATCCATTTTGACAATTCCTGAGTTGGACCAGCAGTACTGCGCATCTTGGCAAGACATGAAGGAACTTATCCTACATTTTGGGTTCAAACCTGCCATAAAATAAATCATGTTTTTTAGATTTTTGAGGACACTAATTCTCAATTTCTTGATTCAAATATAGTGACAAATATTTGAATTAATTCCAGATCAACTACATCCTTCCCTGTATTCTGTGTATATTCATCTTCCTGGCGTTTAACAAGGAGGCCTATGTGTCACCTGTGAATGGGCCATGTCTTGTTGTCCTTCTACTGTTGTATGGGTGAGTTTATTTCTAATATATATTACTTGCATACAGCATTTTTTAAATAGATCATATTTTGCTAGTGTTATGCAAGTGTTCAAAAGTAAAATGTCTGACATAGTCTTAGGGACCTTTGTATAAATGGACAATCAGCATGGATATTCCACTCCATTTGATTTCACAATTTATCTGCTTTATTGATCAAATAAGACAGTAATTGGCAGATTAACAAAATGTTTTGTCTTGTAGTCTGTTAGATATAATGTTGTCTGGTAAATGAAGCAATAAAAACATATATAAATTTGTATATTATTCTAGGAATTAGTTTCTTTATAATTTATGTAAAAAGAAAAACAGAAATAGTTAATTAAGTTATTGAGTTAATATTTTGAGACTGAAGGTGTACCTTGCCAAGTGTTAGATTGAGGTTTTCAGAGCAACATACAATAGCTATCTGTATTAACCCTTTCCCTCATATAGACTCATTTTGACGCACTCAGTAGGTACCACATAAATGATAAAGCCTGATCTGCAGAAAACCACAGTTAAACCTTACCAAATTTAATTATAAAGTCCTCATTTCCAGACCACTGAGGAGCAGTGAACAGCATAAAACCTGATCAGCCTGCGAGTCACTCGCAGGCTGATCTGGTTTTATGTTGTTCGCATAGGTCTTTTCATGGTTTCCTCTATGAGGGAAAGGGTTAAGCAGCCAACCTGTGTCAGTGGTCAGCTTTAAAATTTACAATCCAGCATTTTATTACATGTTTGATCTTCATTTAGAAGCGGCCCCTTTTCCTGTTCCCCTAAGGGGTTGCTTAAGGCAGGTTTGGTTGATCTCAATTAATGCTTATTGCTTATTAATGCGTATTGACACATTATTAAGACCTTTTTACAATGATATACACAGTAAGATTTGGTGGTGTGTTACAGGTGGTCTATGATTCCGTTGATGTACCCATTCTCGCGTCTGTTCAGTGTGCCCAGCACAGCCCTGGTGACGCTGAAAGCAGTCAACATCTTCCTGGGCACCACAGCTACCATGGCAACCTTCATCATCGAGTTCCTTGAGGCAGATGAACCAGTTAGTATACAGGGTTATGCACTGTCCGAGTTAATAGGGTGGGGGTGGAGGGAAGCGGTGCCTGAATAAACAGGGGGGAGAGGGGCATGAACAGAAATTAAGGAAAATTTTTGTTACTCATCTGGTTTGTCACATGTATGTTGTATTATAAATAAATGTTCCTCAGATCAAGTAATTTTGCTTGAATGTGGAAATGTGTAATCCAGTTTATGTGATTTTTATGTATAGCATATTTATGTATAGATTTCATAATTACATAGTTGAATGCATTTTACATAGTATCATTGTTCCATCCCAGGATGGGTTGTTTTGCACCATTTCAGGGTGTGTTTGCTTTGCACCATTTCAGGACCTGAAGGATATCAACAACATTCTGAAGCAGGTGTTCCTGATCCTCCCTCAGTACTGCCTGGGACGAGGACTGTTTGACATGGCCAAGAACCAGCTGTTTGCTGATGTGAATGAGCGTCTGGGCTTTGGCAACACACTGCCTGATCCGTTTGCTTGGAAACAAGTGGGCCGGAATATGTTCTCAATGTTCATGCTGGGAATATTGTTCTTCATCATCAACTTGCTGATTGAGTACAATTTTTTCATCAAGTCAAGGTAAATAAAGTTCTGTGGTTTTTGTTCAATGATTTTTAATAGAATGTTAATAAGCTGGATGAGTTTTATGATTTTTTAAAACCTGAATATTGTGTGGGTTTGAAATCTGGCCACATCAAAAGTAGTGACAATACATTACACTGCAACATGGCACTACATGTATTTGTCAGTCCCATAATTGTGAATATTTCTAACACCAGGGTGCAGAAGGCAACAGGGGACTCCCTTGAGGAGGAGGACGAGGATGTTGCCAAGGAGAGGAAGCGTGTCATGTCCGGTGGGGCCAAAAATGACGTCCTCCGGCTCGAGGAACTGACCAAGGTAGGACTGGATCGAATGGGCTCAGCAATAAACTTTTGAATTTTTATGTTCACCGAAGTTGACGCATATAGTCGCCGCTTCGTCCGTCCTTCCGTCCGTCCGTCCGTTCGTCCGTCTCACTTTCCTTGTCCGGACTATTTCTCAGGAACTAACGGCTTGAATTCAACGAAACTTTATGGGAAGCTTTATTACCAAGAGGAGATGCGCATATCCTCAGCATGACCCGATTCCTAAATTTTTCAAGGAGTTAAGGCCCCTTGACTTTTCGGCCTATAGTACATATTGCATAATTCTTGTCCGGGCTATTTCTCAGGAACTAATGGCTTGAATTCAACAAAACTTTATGGGAAGCTTTATCACCAAGAGTAGATACGCATATCGTCGGCGTGACCTGGTTCCTCAATTTTTCACAGAGTTATGGCCCCTTGACTTTTTGACCTATAGTTCATGTTACATGATTCTTGTCCGGGCTATTTCTCAGGAACTAATGGCTTGAATTCAATGAAACTTTATGGGAAGCTTTATTACCAAGAGTAGATACGCATATTGTTGAAGTGACCTGGTTCCTCAATTTTTAAGAGAGTTATGGCCCCTACTACCATGTTGTTGACTGATATTCATGTCATTTAAACAAAACCCCACAAAATTCAATATGCTAGTAATGTCAATCATAATCATGTCAGCTAATTGTTGTTTAGGCCATTATACACTATTTCAAATATCCAGTCATATGTCAAGAGTGTTGGTTAACCTCTTTGATATGAGCACACATTGAAATGTATGACTTAATTTTCAGTAGTATAAAAACTTAAAAAAAATCAATGAAAGATCTGATGAGTAACATGTATTATCATATTAAATAATAAACTGTTACTAAGTCTCCAAATTAGAGTTGGTAAAACATCTCATCTGATGAGGAGAATAGATATGATTTAGGAATGGGGTTTTCAACAGCTTTGAGCTGAAAAGTCCTAAGTGTGATCTTGGGGGACACCAAAGTATTTACCATTTTATCTTCTGTCTCATCAAAAGGAACAAGAATATATAATATGGTTTACTGTTTAGAGAGTTAAGAGCTTTTTTTTACCTTTTTTTATGCTCACTGAAGGTGACGCATATAGTCGCCGCTTTGTCCGTCTGTTCGTTCGTTCGTCCGTCACACTTTCCTTGTCCGGACTATTTCTCAGGAACTAACGGCTTGATTTCAACAAAACTTTTTATGTGAAGCTTTATTACCAAGAGGAGATGCGCATTACCTGAATTCTATACATGATAAGCATGTGCTGATCCCATTCCGGTCCTTAACATATCCTCCCACCCATTGACCAAGGCCTTATTTGTAACAATGACGTTCTTCGGGGAGCATCTGTCAGTTCTACTGACTTTCTTGTTTACAACTGCCTCTCTTCGTTTAACTCTTCATATATTTTTAGGCTCAGTAAGATAATTTAACAGCGGTATTCTTCAAATTAATTTTTTTTATGTTGATTGAAAACCAACTTCTTTCTACTTTGCTAATCCTTCTTGATGAGTCCTGGGTTGAACAGGTACTTTTCATCTTACACACAAACTTTTGTCCTGCAGTTATGTAATCTACCTCTAGACCATGGCATCCAGATATATAAGTATAGACTCCTCAGTTAAGATGCTGCTGTTTTACATGTTGCTATGTTAACACATGCATGTTGCTGTGTACATTTATACAGATGCATGATTTTAAGTAAACAGGATGTTTGCAGGACTGGTGTATTTTACTTCATTAACAGTGTATATTTCTTTTTACCAGGTATTTAGTGCAAGGGGCAAGAAAGGGAAGTTAACAGCAGTGGACAGACTATGTGTTGGGGTTCCAAAGGGGCAATGCTTTGGTCTGCTGGGAGTGAACGGGGCGGGAAAAACTACCACCTTCAAGATGCTGACTGGGGATGAAAGGCTTTCAAGAGGGAATGCTTTTGTTAATGACTTCAAGTAAGTAGTAACCTTCAGACAGATCAGTGTATCACTTCAAAATGAGTGTTTTGTCAGTTGAGGCAATGAACAATGTTTTTATAAAATGCTCTTTTAATTTTATTTTTGGAATGGATTGCATAGCATTCATGGACAGTGTATAATAATGAGTCTCTCAAGTTAAGGCAGATTTTCAAAAAAGAAAATAATCGAAAATGCAGACATTTAAAAAAAGCAGATACATTGGTTATGTTTCAAATAGTTTTTTTCTGCTGAAAGCATGTGACATTGAGCTAGCAGTTATGGCATTGTATCATTATCAACAAGGGCTGTGTTTATCTTGCAGCATTCTGAACCAGATGGTCCAGGTAAGGCGCAGTATCGGGTACTGTCCACAGTTTGATGCCCTGGATCCACTCCTCACAGGTGTTGAACACCTGAGGTTCTACGCCAGGCTCCGTGGCATTCCTGAAAGTGATGTCAGAGATGTAAGTATATGTATATTGCCTCAGGCCATACCTCCACCAATAATGTTTTAGGTCAGCTGTTTATGGTTATTATAGCCCTCTCTTCACAGAGATGGGGGCTGTATAAGAAGCAGATTCTTCGAGTCCTGTCCTGTCATGTCCTATCACATCAAATGTATAGAAATACTTTATCATCAACTGGTCTATGTTGGCTCCATTATCCAAGGCACAAAATGGGTCTGTATGTGGTTAGGGTTAATGTGCATTTAGTTTTGTAGTTAACATTTTCTGTGAAATATTCTTTTGTTTTGTTGATGATATTGTATTTCTATACATTTGATCATAGCCATATGTTATTATGTTTCCAGATTGTGAATCCCCTCGTAATTAATCTGCATTGTAAGAATGGTTAACTTTGGTAGAAGTACAATTATTCTTCCTTAAGCAAAGTACAATTATTCTTCCTTAAGCAAAGTACAATTATTCTTCCTTAAGCAGAGTACAATTATTCTTCCTTTAGCAGAGTACAATTATTTTTCCTTAAGCAGAACTTCGTAAATGACATTTAAGTTTTAAAAAAAAAGATTTTATTCACTTTCAGGTTGCCGACTGGGCCATCCAACGATTGGGCCTTCTTCCCCATGCCGACAAGATTTCCACCAACTACTCTGGTGGTAACAAGAGGAAACTGTCCACTGCTATAGCACTGATTGGCAACCCCTCTCTTATCTTCCTGGTTAGTCCCTGTCCAAGATGTTGTAAATTTGTGTGTGGGGATGACTCATTTAATGTTGAAAGCAATTGTTGCAAGTGCTCAAATTTTAATTTATTACATGACATTATATTTGATGAATTTATCATGCTCAAAAATCATCTTAATTCATCATTTAGTTTGTATGCATTTGTCATAGATATTCATCATTGATTGTAAATTGACTACTTAATTTAAAACCAGCTTTATAAATGACCAAAAAATTTTTTTTTTAATTGAATTTTGCAAATCAATTTTTATAATATTTCATGAATACTATATGTGTCCTACCCCAACATTGTAGGACGAGCCCACGACCGGTATGGATCCTGGGGCCCGCAGATTCCTGTGGGACTGCATCAACTGTATTGTGAAGGACGGCCGCTCCGTCATCCTCACCTCACACAGGTCAGTCAAACACTACGAAGGTTACCATAGCAGCCTAGCTAAGACATATGTCCACCACTTACTTCTCTATTTTTAGCTCACCTGAGCACGTGTGCTCAGGATGAGCTTTTAGGATCGATGAATGTCCGTCGTCCGTCCGTCTGTCCGTCCGTCTGTCCGTCCGTCCGTCGTCCACAATTTGTTCGTTTGCACTCTAGCATCTTCATTTTATGAGCAATTATCTTCAAACTTTAAAACAATGTTTATAACCATAAAATCACGGCCAAGTTCGATTATGGCTGATATCGGAACATTAGGTCAGGAGTTATGCCCCTTTTAAAATTCAAAAAAGCCAGTTTTAACATTGTTTGCACTCTAGCATCTTCATTTCATGAGCAATTATCTTCAAACTTTATATCAATGTTTATAACCATAAAATCACGGCCAAGTTCGATTATGGCTGATATCGTACCATTAGGTCAGGAGTTATGCCCCTTTTAAAATTCAAAAAAGCCAGATTTAACATTGTTTGCACTCTAGCATCTTTATTTCATGAGCAATTATCTTCAAACTTTAAAACAATGTTTATAACCATAAAATCATGGCCAAGTTCGATTATGGCTGATATCGGAACATTAGGTCAGGAGTTATGCCCCTTTTAATATTCAAAAAATGCCATATTTCAAGTTGTTTACACTCTAGCATCTTCATCTTTTGAGCAATCCTCTTCAAACTTTATGACAATGCTTATGACCATAAGGTCTCGATTGAGTTTGATTATGGCTGAGCCCCTTTTAAAAAAAAAAACCAATTTTTTTGCAATCATCTTCAAACTTATGACATTGTTAATGACCATAATGTCTCGATTGAGTTCAATTGTGGCTGAGATGGGTCATTTAGATCAGGAGTTATGCCCTTTTTAATACAAAAAATGCAAGATTTCACTTTGTTTATTCTCTACCAACTTCATTTTTTTAACAATCATTTTTAAACTTTAAGACAATGTTTATGCCCATAATCTCACAATCGGGTTCAATTATAACTGATATTGACTTGTAAATTTAGGAGTTAAGCCCATTTCACCATAAAAAAAAGCCAGATTTCACTTTTACACTCAAGCATCTTTATTTCTTAAGCAATCATCTTTCTCAGGTGAGCGACCAAGGGCCATCTTGGCCCTCTTGTTTCTTTAATCTCTGCATTATTTTTTATTCAAACAGGAATCATATTCTTTAGAAATGAGGTTTGACTGTCATGTTTAATTAAAATAGAAATTGTTTCCCTTTTGTTATTGTAACTTTTCATTATGTTCTAATGAAAGAATATATTAATTGGAAACTTTCATCATCTGTCTGACTACTTTACATTGTCCAAAATATCTCAATGATATTCTGATTTACTAACTCATTAGCATATTGCCTAACCTTTCACTTGTCAGATACTTTATGTTAGACCATTAAAAAGTCATATCAGACTTAAAGTTTAGTGGTCCAGTTATGGTGTGTATCAACTATGGATCTGAAAGTTTTGAGTTCAATCCCCATCTATTCAGAACGTGCCCATGTGTAAAGTGCAAGTACAACCAAGGAAATATTGAGAAGAACTTTTGTAAATTTTACAGTCTTTTTCCCTCGAATTGATGTAAAACAAACTTAATTTATAAAAAAAAGAAGTTTTTTTTAAGTGAATTTTAGTGATGTGGAAATATATTATAGATGAGCTGCAAACATTATGTTTAATGCAACTCATATTCTATGATATTCCCACAGTATGGAAGAGTGTGAGGCCTTGTGTGGACGTCTAGCCATCATGGTCAATGGACGCTTTCGATGTATGGGAAGTATCCAGCACCTCAAGAACAGGTATGGCTTGTCTTTGTGAATATTGTGTGACTTACATGATGTCATTGTCTTGATGAATAGTACTACTTACTATATTTTTTTTTAACGTGGACAAAGTTTGTTGCTTCCTTTATTAACATGAATATTGAGTATTTTACCATTCATTTTTCATTCAGTATACGAGAATGTGAAACTGTAAGCAATTCTAGATTAATAATTAAAGAAAGCATATGGGACATATGTTGACCTACTTATTATACCCTCATTTCAAAGAAGTGGGTGGTTATTCAGGAATTGCACTTGTTCCTTCGAATCCCATCATGTTTGTTAAATGCAACACAAATCTTACTTATGATCATATCAATTCTTAACTTTACAGGTTTGGTGATGGCTACACTGTGATAGTGCGTGTGTCAGGAGAGTCTCCCAACCTTGACCCTGTGATGGACTACTTCAACTCTACCTTCCCAGAGTGCACACTGAAGGAGAAGCACCACAACATGCTGCAGTACCAGCTCGGCTCCGATATCAAACTGTCCGTTCTGTTTGGCCAGATCGAAGCAGTCAGGCAGCGGCTGAACATAGAGGACTACTCCGTGTCGCAGACAACCCTGGACCAGGTGTGTTGGGGCGGGGTTGTATATTAACTTGTTAAATCTGTTTCTCAAGATAAATTGTGAATCAAGTTATCATAACTTATTCTCACCCTTCCTATTGCCTTCTGATTTTAAGGATCCAAGGATTGGCCAAGCTTAGAAGAAAAATCTGTTACCTTTGAAAGGAGGTGTGACTTGTGAAACAGTGTGTATGTGTTAGTGCATTTATCACCAATTTGTTTAAGGTTATATGAATAGTCTTATTCATTATGAAATGATTCCATAGGAATTGACAGGAACATGTAAAGATATTGGTAAGTCATGCAATATAAGCCATTGATTATTGATAACTTGAACAATAAAACAGTAAAAGTTGTTCATTTGGAGTTTGGTAATGTTATATCTCGATGTTTCTGATCTTCAGGTTTTCATCAATTTTGCTAAGCTACAGACAGACCTTGCAGATGACGAGTTAGATGAGTTACCTGAAGATCTGTCATATATCAGGGGTAAGGTTGCTTTTCATTGACTCCTTACCAGATAAGGTCTATTAAACCTTTTTCTTCATATAGACACATATTGATGCATTGGCAAACAGGGCAAACCCATGTCGGACAGCCTTGCTTAATAGCCAAAAAAAAAGAAAAAAAAAAAGAAAAAATAATCCATACTTCATATACCATTTAAAGTCCATGACATAAGTATTTTTTATGTCATAAATTTGTTCATGAATATTCATTAGATAGAGGGCAAAGGGTTGACCTGTGCAACCAGTATAAAGCCCCAGGCTCTAATTCCACCAATATTATGAAGTGCTGTGTACGTGTCAAGCTATTATCAAACACTAAATTCAGTATTATGTTTCTAATATTGGACCCCAATAATATATTAAGTGATTTTTTTCAATTCAGGTGTATTTTCTCATAGCAATAATCACTCAAACTCATTATTTTAGACTGGATAAAAGGTAAAGGGTCATATCATTATGTTTACAGAACAATCATACTTGCTTCATTTTCTGTTCTATATGAGATAAAATATGAATTGATTAACATTAGGTAAGGGACTCACAGATGAATTTGAAGAGCAGAGTCTGGCAGGCAGTACAGCTGGTCTGATACGTAACGAACAACGATACAGCAACAACAGTTACAGCATGTCACGACCCTCGTCTGCATCGGAAGTCTCCATCTTACCAACATCATCCGGGAACCGACAGCGTCTAAACCTGTGGTGCCATCTGGGACAGCGGACAAGGACGCCCCAATAATAAGTCTGCCATATCAAGTAAGGGCATCAATATCTAGGGTCTGCTGCGTTTTCTCTCAATTGCACACTGTCACATCCCAGGGTATCCAATATCTTACTATGTTGTTGACTCAAGGCGGTGTTTCAGGGCTCCTGATCACCTTCAGTGTTAGGTCAAATTTCATATATCTGTCTTTATAGTTAAATACCACCAATTTCAATGGTGCCGCAGTCCATTAGTAACACACCAAACTGTGGATCCAAAGGTTGTGGGTTTGAACCCTGCTTGGGGCATGGCTTTTCATGACCTTCCCAGACACAAAGCACTTGTCCAGCCTAGAAATTGTCAAGAGAGATTAGTAGAGTGTAAGTTGTAAGAACTTGTTTCCGTGTCTACAAAAAAAATAAATTAGTTTCAACTAAATGCCATCAGTATTAAGAGTACCTTTAAAAAACATGTTTCCTCTGTCTGCTGATCTTTGGAAATACCCTGAGTTTGAATGTACAATATATGTCAAATAGACAGATTCTGAACTTTTGGTTTTCTGGTGGCAGTGCTTTCTGGTAATCTATTTATTAGTGGGGTTTTTTCATCATTCATATGTAGTCATTTGCCTTAGATACCAACATTTGTATGCTGGTAACAGTGTAGGATAATTTATCAGTAGTATTACAGCTTTGTTGTTGTGAAACAAAGTTGGTCCAGTCTTGGAGTAAGGCAACTGGTTGAGGTTCTTTTTAACATGCACAATGCCTGAAACTGCAGGGGTGCAGTCCTATACCAACCTTGAATGAGTAAATATTTTCATAAAGATTATAAAATATTTCTAGGAAAGAATAGCATCACACACTAACACTCATATATGCAAAATCATGCACATGCACACTTACTGTTATTCTGACTCCCTGATGTGTATATATAGCTATTTATTAATTACCATACTAAATGTGACCTGTATAATTTTGACACGTGTAGGTAAAGGAAGAAGAGCCTGATCAGTTTGATGATGAAGTTAGGACTCTACCAAGGAAACAGAAGAGACCTGTTGCCAAGTTTGAGTATGATGCGTCAGATACTGGAAGAAGCCTGACTGACCTTGATGTGTAGATAATCCTCACCCTGGGGCTGTACAGAACATAGAAGGGACCAGTGTCTGTTAGCCTTATGTTTTGATACTTATTCCATGTGTTGTGTTTTAATGGGGAAAAAATTTAACAAGACATAAACTGGTGTAGAAGTGATTTTGTTACCAAGAATAATGGGTGCATGATGTGAAATGCACTTCATTTCTTTTTTGTTTTTTTGTTTGGGCTATTTATTTTTAAATATGAATTGATCTGGAAGTTTTATTGTTACAATGAAGGAAACTTATGAAAGGCTTGAAATCTGATATTATTTAGGTAATTTGTGTGGACCAATTCTTACTTAGAATGCTATTTTGTTACTTAAATTAAAATCTACAAACAAATTTTCCCAATTCATGATTTGTCAATATTTGTTTTATTCTTAATTAGAGGTCACAGTATTGAATGGGAGGTCACAGTTAATTAATCACTTTATAAGTTTAATTTTATTTTTTTCTTCACATTTATCATTTGACTTGTACCTCCTTGAAATAATTTGTATTTTTTTTTTGTTTCTTTATCAGAGAGACTTATATTTATGTATATAATCAAGAAGCAACAGGTCATTGTAGCCGTTTGATTCTGCTTCATTGAAGATCCTCAGACCAGCAGTGATTATGATTTATAATGTAGAACTTTAATTTACCAGTAGCTTATCAGCTATCCATTGTTAATTTATAAGTAATAACCTGTTGATGAGTATGAAGGATCATAATACTAGATATGTCTTTTCATTATATACAAAAATGGAAATAATTCTTCTGCAGAAAGGGAAAACCCAGTGATGAAATTTGACACAGATCAAAGAAATTAAGTACTGAATATCTGGGATTGTCATTCATTGGTCTGAAAAGACCGGATATATACAAATGTTAAATGTGTCTTTGAATATGTATGTATGCAGATTTGACTCTGAACAAAATATATAAACAATGAGTGATAGAATCTTAAGTGAATCAGACTGGGTCAAGAAATAGTGCTGGAAATGGTATCTTGTACAGGAATCTCATGTTTATTATACTCTTTTGTTATGTTTTATCTTTCCCATCCAATGTTTTTAATCTTTGTTTTTGTGTTGAGATATTGTTAACATATTGTTAAATTCTGTGACAACAGTATAATTGTGATATTGTCTTTACATATTGTATGGACATGTACATACATTGCACGAAATTCTCAGAATTTATATGACAAGGTATACTTTGTGTCCCCATGACAGTAACTACATTATTAAATGTTAATGATTTACTAATACTTTTCAGTACAAACACTTTTTTTTACATAAAAAAATACTTATTAACAGTATCCAAAGCCTTTTGACTTGCCATTGGAATTAAATGACTTATTTTCTATTTAAAACCATAATTCTTGAATAAAAAATCTATTAGTATTTCTCATTTGTGATATACTTTATTTAGTAAGATTGCAGTATGTTGTATTGGTTTAAATGCAGACTTAACTGAAAAATATATGTTGAAATTTTCCTGAATCATAATTGAAATCCATTTTTTTTTTAATTCCAAATTTTTAATATATTCTTGAAAATGTGATTTCTTATGTTCATGTTTACTATTTGACTTACAGCCTGTATATATCCTGCAATTACCTACACTTATTTGCCATATCTGTTGCTATGGCAACCTGTGATAATGGTGAATCCAGGGTTATCTCCCCTCCCCCACAACTTCCTGATGGTGGTTGACGGTATCACTTGCTCAGATTGGACAGGAGTTGTGTTATGATTGGCAGTATCACTTCCCGACTGGACAGGAATTGTGTTATGACTGGACAGGAATTGTGTTATGATTGGCAGTATCACTTGCCCGGACTGGACAGGAATTGTGTTATGACTGGACAGGAATTGTGTTATGATTGGCAGTATCACTTGCCCAGACTGGACAGGAATTGTGTTTCTGTATATAGAGCTGGAGATTCAATCAGAGCAGTGGAATGAGATAGGTGATCACACCTTTACCAGTAAACTTTGCAATGGCATCTTCAGATGATTGGAATTGTTTCAAGGCTTTAAATTCATATCTTCCTTAGTTATTTACCAAAAATTATGATAACCAAACATGGAAAGTTTCAATGTAAGATTGACTCCATAGCCAACTGATGACTAATTTCTATAACATGTGTTGAGCGACTTGCTCGTAAGCATGGGAATTCCAAGTTGGCAGCATGCTGTTGCAGCCCATGGGCCATTCCATTTACTCTATGGTTTTTATCTACAAAATGTAGTGTACCCACAGAATAGGATGTTTTCTCTCATTGCTTGGGAATACAAAAAATAAGGAGTAATAGTAAATATACACCCAATTTATAGAAAAAGTAGAATTGAAACCAGCTTTGGCCAAATATGATATTGGTCTCCAAAGATTTTTTAAAGGTGAAGTTTAGTCCTTGATCAATCCAAAAATTTGCTATATTATATGTGCCTTGATAAGATGTATGAATTGCTATATTACCTTGTGGTTGTTTAATTAAAAAAGATTGATGTGGTAGAAATTTGAACTCTACTTTCTGCTGGTATCAGAAAGTTGTTCAGGATTGTGTATGCCAGAGAATAATAATAATAAAAAATAAATAAAAAACAAAAAAAACATTAAAGTTTTTTTAAGATTCTCATTTTTGAGGTCTCTTCATAGTTATTATTGTTTCAATCATTTGTATAATTATTTGATTTTATGAGAATTATTGTTTATTAACCAGTATTTGAATAGAGTTAGATATTAATATGATAAAGTTCTTTTGATATTCAGTAAAATGAGTCCAAAAGATCATTTTTTTTTAAATTTTTACATTTTTCAGTTCTTGAGCATGATGTAGATATTTTTCTCACTAACTTATGGTTGATTTCTTTTGTATTGTTTTTTGTTATCTTTTTCCCATTATACTTGCATTTTGTAAGAAATATGTAGTCGGTGCAATCATTTTCGTAATAAAAATACACTTAAGTTTGTCATAGTTGTTTTTCTAATTCCCTGCTTTTATTGTCCTTTTTATGTGTATGCGCATGCGCACGTTCATACGCCAGCAGGTAGTGCATATTCACCATAATGATGTCATAATTCTTGTCATAATTCTTATGTGATACATGTAGTTTGGTTCGCTTCCAGGCCTCAACATACCCAAGTCCTTAACCCTTTCCCTCATAGAGGATACCATGAAAAGACCTATGCGAACAGCATAAAACCAGATCGCTGCTCCTCAGTGGTCTGGTAATGAGGATTTTACAATTAAAGTTTGTAAGGTTTGAGTTTGGTTTTCTGCAGATCAGGCTTTATTTGGTACCTACAGAGTGCGTCAAAATGAGTCTATATGAGGGAAAGGGTTAAATTGGCCCTGGCTTAGCGTCATGATAATGTGACCACATGTGATATCATGTCATATGTCTATGGCGTGATACCACAGTGAGGCAGCACTACATCTGTCCTCTGTATACAAAGGTTCCTTAATAACTGAAATACTGTACGTAGGGGTTAAACCCAAGCAAATAAACACTAACATGGGAGTTCAAAACCTTTTCCAAAAATAAATTAGAAACAACTTATTTATTTATGTATTAAAATTTATGAACATGTATAGTAAACATAACGAAGACTTAACTTTTTTTCTTTCCCTATTCCCATTCTTCTTTAACTGAGTACCGGTAACTAATAAATATGGCAACATGCATGTAGGTAAACAATTAACAAAAATGACTAAAAGTACGGTAATACAGTTTAGTTATCATATTTTCCAAACTCTAGTTGATTAAAACAAATAGTCACTTGATCCAAGTGACTGCTAACACAGGTATAGTTTGTTGATCTTCAGCAATGTCGCTGCCCACTATGTCACTGCATGAAGCTGCAGTCACCTCCGTGCGATCGTGTCATGGTTACAAAGTACAATATTTTGTATCCCGTTTACTTGTTGCAAATATGATCACACGCAATTATGCACATACATACCTAATCATATCCATGCATGTAACAACAGTCACATTTACAAGTAAAAGCAATACATTATACTTACAAACTGGACATTATTAAGTACATATTTTGCTTGACTGAAGTTTCAATGGTCCGTGAGTACGAAATACATTTAGACAGTCTGCATAACGGAGTTGTCTATTTGGAGGTATACCAAATATTTTGTTAAATTAAAACATTTTTTTTTCAAGATGATAAAAACAAATAATATTAACATAAAATCAAATATGTTTAAAAACGAAGGATTAACTCTTGTCCTATTCTTCTCCATATCAAAGTATTGTAAACGATAAAACAACTGAATGAACAATATACACGTATTTGAAAAATATGTGAAATTATAGGGAAAAAACAACGAACAACTTTTCTTAAATGAGAACAATATATAACCTGTAACAAAATGTAGACAGTATAGGAGGAAGAGAGAAAAAAATGAAAAAGGAAAAAAAGACCGGTGGTAGCAAATATTTTGTTTGCCATTTAATTCACGTCTTTGTTTAATAAGCCGTGGCTAGAGGATAGATGAAGATAAAGGCTAGCACAATTTTAGTGATGATGAACGAAAAGAAGAAGAACGCATCGAGTGACCTCGCAACATCCGGCCACTTCATTTCTTCCGATTCAGCGTCTTTCATCTCGTCTTTATTCAATTCGTCGTCTTCACTGCTGTTATCATAAACAGGAAATGGCGCCTTAAGAATGGTCATTTCACTATCACCATTTGCCTTCTCGCCACCTTTAAAGCGATTTCTAAACAGTGATGAATTACCTTGCCTCTCATAGTTATTATATATTGATCTACGGCTACCAGATACATTTCCTTTATCAAAAGACGGGCGGCTGAAGTCGGTGTCATGTCTCAAATGAAACCCTTTTGAAAACCCAGGGGAATACAAAGGTCCAGGTATGTCATCAATGTTGATATTACTTGTAGAGCGAGCAGTACCAGGGTCCAATTCGGCGTCATCCGGACTCTCTTCTATACTGCTACTCCCGTTAAATCCGCTCTCAGAACTGCCCACGGAGGAGTCTAAAATCACACACAAAGACAATGTGTTTCTATCAGGCTATGTAAATATGATTTTTATTTTCAAAATAAATGACAAAATATAAAAAGTAATCTTTCTTATTAGTTTAAAACGTTCGTTAATATCTAATTCAATAAAACCAACGAAATGTATTTATTTACATTTCAAAATCATACAAAGTTTAGTTGTTGTAGTTGCATTGGAGTTTACCGTCGCTGCGATAGTATTTCAATCATATAGCGACGTCCAGCTAATTACAGGTGGAGGAAGACCCCAAGTACACAGAAGTACTCGGGTAGAACCACCGACCTACCGCAAGCCAGCTGGAAGGCTTTCTCACATGGATACATACAAAGTTTAGGATTTACTAGTAAAACATTTACCTGAAGAACCCGGTCTCTTTCCGCAACGTGCACTGACCTTCTTTATGCACCACTCAAATTGGACGAAGCGTATAAACTTCTGTAGGAATTTAGGCACCTTGGCATCCTCTGGCCGGTGGTACATGATGAGGGTGAGGACAGTGAGGATGCTAAGGACGATACTAAGAAGCATCATGACGACAACATAGAAGCAGAACCGTGACATGGGCTCCGCAGTTTGTGGCAGCACATTCATAACGGTCTGCAATATGAAGACAAAGGACAGGAAGCACGTAATGCTGAAGCCAACCCTCTCCCCGCTTTCCGCCGGCATGAAGAATACAAATCCGTTCAGGACACCAAGCAAGACAATCGGGCACACGATGTTTATTATGAAGAATTTAGGGGCTCTTTCTATGGTAAATTCAAATTTCATAAATGTTTGATCGTTTTTGTTGAATTGTTCCGATTGCGTGGAGACCAGTCTCCAAATACCGTTGGCCACGTAGTCACAAAGATACCAGTCCGACTGTGAACTATCCATGATAATTTCGCTTGTCTTGTAACCCCATGTCGTGTACGTGAAGGTACACGTTTGGCGATCGAATGGATAAAACTCAACATTGGGCGAACAAGATGCTTTGATTATCGTCCGAGGCTGCCATTTCACTCGACCATCGAATGCATGGTAGCGAACCGCAAATGCGTCTCCTCCAACATTTTTCACAGTGTCCGCAGCATTCAGAAGAACCACAGACGGTGTCCATATCTTATTTGGGGACATCATTACAGAATACCCTTCGTTGAATATCGAGAAAGGATAGTTTCCTATGTCACGGTCGAAAGTTTGATCCTGCCATTCTAGATAGAGCGCGCCAGAAATTTCTACTTCACCTTTGACTGCGTCAAACCCATCGATCGAGTACAAGAACATCATTACCTGAAGATTCAAGGGCTTCGACGCGTCCTTTACAGGTATCATGTTGTGTAACGGCAT
This sequence comes from Solen grandis, assembly GCA_021229015.1. Classification (NCBI taxonomy): domain Eukaryota; kingdom Metazoa; phylum Mollusca; class Bivalvia; order Adapedonta; family Solenidae; genus Solen; species Solen grandis. Next base: position 12,169,948 of record CM037788.1, on the reverse strand, counting down.
CCCATTGTTAGAGTAGAAAGCGGACAAGTGCTGCTGGACGTACAACGAGTCGTTAAATCCTTCAGAAGAGCAGAAAGGAACACAAAATAACCCAAATATCAGCACTGCCGACCACATGGTTCAAGACGACGAATGTCTCTGAAATACACGTATATTTCACGTTTATTCAAGATGCGAAATAATCGGCAGCTATTTTCTTTATAACTTTATTATCATTAACATTCTCGAGGTATGAGGCAATCCATATTTATTTGAAAGAACATCTAATAGGTTTGGACCGCAATGGGGAGATTATATCAAGTTTAGCGGGACAAAGACTGTTTGATGGTAGCCAATAAACCTGATCGAGTCCAGGTTTTAAACAAATACAGAAAAGGGTTATCTCGATTGATCAAAACCGAACTGCAATTAAACACACTGAAATAAACTTTATCCAAGTCAAGAAGATTAATTGTATCCATTATATATAAGCTGATTGAGTTATATATTTTTATGTCATTAACCTATTTGGCAATAAACACTCAAGTTGAGGTGTGCGAACAAATTAGAATTATTTAAAACTAACATAGTTTTTTTTTCTTCTATAATTGCTTAAATCCTTTTATGTTTGTATATTTGTTACCAGAAACCGAAAATAAGAATTTTAGTTATGTGCATTCGTTATTCATATAATTTAGTATTTCGAACTCAACATATATTTTTCAAGTAATTATGGGTATTACGATACGTACATACTGTAAAATCATTAATTTTCGTTGTCATTAAATTTCGTTGATCGTGTACTTAAAGTAATTTCGAGGGTACAATTATTCGTGGATTGATTAGTGTCCCACGAAAATTAATGATTTCACAGTACACCATAGGTGTTCGGCGTGTTTGATTGGTCACTATATCGAAAAGAAATTATTGATTTCAGGTTCATATGTGTTTAGACATCATAATTCAGCCTGATACTCATTTTATGACATACCTAAAAAATGTTATATATATATTTATATAGGCCAATGACTTATGTATTATGAATAATCTATGAAATTATAAAAATAAAACAAATCTTTTAGAGATTAGGATGATGTTTTAAAGAATTATCAAATTAAGGTATCTTATGTTCGTATGTGTATTGTTAAAAAATGAGCTATTTGCACGCAATTTAATTTTAGGAAATTAATCATTTTCCTATATAACGGTTGTAGACAGACATACAGATAACTATCTCAAGATGAACATTCACGATATTCAACCAAACAATTTATTTATTCACTTGAAACATAAATCACGCATTTCTTTCTTACATATTTTTATGAACGAGTCATTATTTAGTCAGTGTTTTGTTGGCCTTGTTACTAGACAGTTTGATTAGCGCCCAAGTTTGGCTTATCTCAGCCGAACTGCGATAAGTGTACACCGCACCAATGACTGATGATAGTCCTTTGATGGCGTTATCCAAGGGGATCCGATTGGACGGACATCGTTTTTAGACGGCGATAGCCGTCTTATGCTGAAGAACGAAATCAGGCCTTGCTAATTTGCATATTTCCCACAACAATTTTAACTGTACCTCTCCGCGCTTAGTGCGGATCCATGCAATGCGATTCTGCACTAACGAATATGAGTGGAATATGTTACACAGACGTTTAAATCATAACCGTAACCGCTTTTAGTGTCTTATTGTTTGTAAACATGTATTCTTTTGCCATTATTTTGCACTGGAAGCATCAATTTTAAGCGTGAAAAAATATCCGTTACATTTCTTAACCAGAACAGCAACCCATCTTACGTACACGAAGATCTACTCCTGTAAAAAGAAAAAGTAGTGCTCCGTATGTATGTAATTGACCTAAAGTAGTCCACACAATATTTTGCATGATGGCGAGTTAGGTTCCTCCCAGGGCATAATTTCTTAACTTTGAAATAGATAGGCAAACATTCTAGTATCTTAAATAATCAAATACCTGGTCAATTTCTACATATACAAAACAACAGATAGAAATTCGCTAGCACTAGAGAAAGAGAATGACCTACTTAGGTATGCAGCTCTTTATGAATGAAAGGTTCATGACCTTTACTCCGGAGTATTATGTTACAAACAGAACTTCTGTAGCAACAGCGGGTGGAGTTTTTGTCGTCATATGACTGCTTCAATAACTTCAGAAACTCTGGGTTTATAATGTTAATCCCGTCGCCGTCTCTCAGCGCATTGTGCGCTTTGATCTTTTTAGATGTCTGGATGTAAATGTTAGTTTTGTCAGTTTGATTAAAAAAAATATCAACCAATGACTGCAGTGTCATATTTTACCAAAATTTCCACAAATATTGAGGCATTTAAAAATGTCTATATAGTGTTTTTATCACATTGCAAATATTATTAAAACAAACGCTAGGTCACAAAAGTCAATTCATTGATATTTTGGACTGAAAGCAGTCTAAATGAAAAAAAACAAACACAAAAAAACAACGTTTGACTGAATCTATGAAATTCTCTTTTTGCTTTCACTTAGTCACTCTTAATACGAAATAGCAGCTCGTGGTTTCAAAAGCCATCTATATGTTTGTGTATGTATATTTTATCATTGGTACATACTCTTGCTCTAATTATTAGTTAAATAAAACTTAATCAATGGCCTGTTTTTATTTTTTATTACTTAATCTTACAATACTAGGTGGGCGCAAACATTTCAAGATTTTAATAATAATAATAATAATAATAATGTTAATTAAACTTAACATCTTTCAAGTTAATAATAAAAGTAATCCAGTGCCTTTGTATTTCATATACATGTGGTAAGGTATTTTGGTTTGGGAAACATGAATTATTGTTTTATTTTGAAAATTCTAAGTTTTAGGACAGACTTATATATATAATATTTATTTTTGACTGTCCCAAAACATAGAGTGATTGCAGTATATACTTATGCATGTTTATATGAGTATACGCAACGGCAAAGACATTAGTGATAGTCTAGTGTTTTTGGAAAATGTGAAAACTGTTCATGTAACTATGCATATTAATATAAGGGTATTGTGTTTTTTAAATCATGTAGAGGTAATATTTTTTATTTGTATTTTATGTCATAATATGTATCACTTTTGTAAACTCCTTTTCCATTGCCATGTATGCTTTTGGAAACTTTCCTTACATTTTGTGTGTTAATTTCATCGCATGTTTTATATATAAATATCATTATTTTTAGTTACCATATAGACTATAATGGGTATACTCAGCTGCAAAGGAAAATAAGCACAAAAACTTTTAGTTTAGTTTAACATATTTTATTGTCAAACGATTTTTAATATACATCCATGCAATGTCAATGTATTGTGAGTATATAAATTACAAAAGTTTCTGGCTACAAGTTCTAACAACTTGGATATTAAAACTCATTCCCAAACATTACACTGTATATATAGTATAGCAGGTAAATACAACTGACAATTTAATATGTTGAGGAAAGTAAATTATACAAAGTTATTCGTATTATTCGTTTATTACTTCGAAATAACTAACATTTAATACAATACGTTAGTTAAGTATGAATTGTATATGTCGAAACGTGCTAATGTAAAGTAAAAATGCAAAAAGCAAGAAAAAAAAAACTGATGGAAATGAGAGATGATTTTAAGAAATAGATGATTTTAAGAAATAATGAAATAATAATATATTGGTGACCAGTTAGTAAATGATAGCAAAAAGAATAAATAAACAACAACTGACGTGTGTCTTTCAAGTTCATTACAAAGTATATACTGTTCGGTAAAAAACAGCTCAAATTTGATATATTATTTCAGAAATTACAAATTTAAATAGATTTATGGCACGCTGAGTGCATATTTCCTTTTACTTCTAGGCGTGGTTTATGCTAATTGCATTTTCTGGGTTGTAAAATCAGCACATCATTCAAATGTATATCACTTTGATAATATTGTTTACTGAAAGTTGTTAAATTTATATATGTAACTTAAAGCGCTTCAACTTACTGTTTAAAACGTATTGTTGATTGATACATGTTTTGTATAAAAGCTCTTTGTACGCACAAACAACTTCTCATTTACTGTACACTACCTAGACAGAATTAAATATGTACTAATTCTAGAAGCTATACGTATATTTGTTTATCTTTAACCATTTCCCTCATATAGACTCATTTTGACGCCCTCAATAGGTATCACATAAAGCCTGATCTGCAGAAAACCACAGTTAAACCTTATCAAATTTAATTGTAAAATCCTCATTACCAGACCACTGAGGAGCAGCGAACAGCATAAAACCTGATCAGCCTGCGAGTTACTCGCAGACTGATCTGGTTTTATGCTGTTCGCATAGGTCTTTTCATGGTGTCCTCTATGAGGGAAAGGGTTAAATATAGGGACTATAAATTCGCAATATGCATTTTTTTTAAATCGCTGCTTCTTCCAATATTTGAATAACGCATTGATTGCTCTCCACTCAGTTTTCACCAGTGCATGCAGGTTCGTTTAAGGACACGGCTCTCTCCCATAATAACTCTAAGTGATTTGAATAAGTCGAGTTATATAAACAAGTCAAATTTTCAATTGTGTGATCATTATCTAAAAACTTTAAGATTTTTTGATAATGAATAAGATGGTAAAGATTTATTTTATCAATGATTCATAATGTGCCTAAATATATACAAATACAGTTCTGGTTGTAATGATAAAGAGCGGTTTCATGACAAGAACATTTGACTCGTTACCAAGGCTTAAATCACGACTGTACAACTTTAATTTCCTTTTGGCCTTCGTATTGTTTCAGTCTATGTGTATGTTTAAGTTGTCTAAGCGCTAGCCGCAAGAGGGACGATGAAGATGAAGATCATTAGGATCTGTATTCCCCAAAACACAGCCAGGAAGAAGTAGTCCAAGATTTGCCCGACCGACTGCCAGTCGATTTCTTCCAGTGCAGCTAACTCAGAGTCTGTTTCAGATAGGTCACTATTCTCCGCTGACATCCGTGAAGGTTGTCTTGGGATATTTGACGCACCAAGTTTTGGTGTTGATCCCATCACGATGCTCAATTCAATATCGGTTGATCCTCCTGCATCACTGTTATGTCTGTCTCTGTGAGCCACTCTCCGTTTCTTGAAGCAACCCATTTTCTTAAGCTTAACACATTTTATGACCGTTATGAATTTCTTAAGCCATCTTGGAACGGGTTGAGGATCGTCTTCATCTGTTTCGTAGACCTTCAGTAAAACCACAGTGAAGATGCTAAGGATGGCACTGAACATCATCATGATGATCACATAGTAACACAGAATAGACATTGGTTTTGAAGCTTCGGGCAAGAACTGCATCATGGTCTGCAAGAGCACGACGAAGGATAAAAAGCAAGTTATTCCGAATCCCATACGTTCTCCAGAATCTGCTGGCAGATAGAATATAAAACCGCTCAAAATTGATAGCAATAGTATTGGTAAAAGAATATTCAGTGTGTAATAAGCAGACTCTCGTCGGAAGTTGACAGTAAATGTTGTGTAGTAGTAGTTCCCTTCCTGATAAGCCCGGGACGATGTGGATTCTATGGTCCAAACACCATTCTTTTTGAAATTTTCCATTCTCCACTGACTTTGTTCTACGCGCAGCTCAACTGTATCTTTGTCATGATACCAGTTCGTGAATTTGAAATCGCAAGACTGTTTGTCAAAAGGAAACATACTCACATCGGGAGGACAGTAGCTCGTCAAAATGGCACGTGGGTTCCACTGCGCCTCAAATGAAGCCAGGTTTATTCGCACTCTGTATGAAGAATCCGCTATCCTGTCTATAGAGTTAGCTGAGTTGACCATCACAACAACAGGGGTCCACACTTTCTGGTAATCAACCATAATGGACGGCACAGCTGCGCTGTCAAATGTAAGACCTTTCACAGTTGCGATCACTTCGTTCCATTTGAAATACACGGAACCGACGATATCCATGACTCCGTCGACGGCGTCATATGAGGTCAAGGAATACAGTTCGAAGCCCATCGTCACAACCACCGGCGCTGAATTGTCAACTCTCGGAGGAACGATGTGATAAGACTCACTTGTGTTCTCTACGCCGTACGCTGTAATCAACTTTTCATACTCGGCCTTTGTTTCTAGGAACGTTCCAGCAATTGCAAATGATAAGCAATACAAAGAGAAAACAAACCCAATGCATTTGAAGCGTTTCTCAGCCATTCTTTTCAGTCTATGGCGTATTTGTAAATCTGTCTCATGAACACAGAGTCTCAATCTTCGCGTGGTTGCCCAATGACACGTGTACACAAACACCTAGTTTTTTGTCGTGAGTATTGCCTACCCTGCATGGTTTACCGACATTTGACAAATATTTTTGAATAAAGTCGATCCACTAACCATATCTCTGACGACCATCTTATTGGCATTGCACCACTTGGTCTACCGAAGGAGAACTGGTCCGAACGTTCTGGCAGACAATTGTCGGACAGGGTAATTAAGATAACAGATAATTTGGTATCCGTTTACAGTGACACTATGTAGGGAAACGAATAATGGATTCTGTGTGACGATTAACCCACCATCAAAAAATGACTGACATAACAAGTTTTTAAATGAAGAAACACCATACCCCAAAAACATTACCACCACACAACATATTTAGACATACCATAAAATTTCTTAAAATGAATAATAAGTACATTTTATTCTTACTTACAAAAACTTCAATTTTATTATGAAGCATAATGTTAGTTTAATTTCAACATATTTTATCGCCGTATATAATAATAATAATAATAATAATGATAATAATAATAGTTTTACAAATTATAACTATTAAAGTATGAAAACAATTCTTACAACATTTACGTCAATCCCTAATAACTGTATCTATAACTAATGATAATAAATAATAGATAATATACATATATACTCGAAGACAAAGTATTATATTCATAGGTGCTCAAATAAAAGTAAATGTAAATGCAAATGATCAACTTGCAATTATGCAATAATAACTCCATTGAATAATAATATTAAAATAAAAAATAAAAAATAATAATAATAATAATAAATA
>CM037788.1:12112810-12162810 GCA_021229015.1 Solen grandis | reverse complement strand
GATCGAACCATAACTAAAGTCAATACCCCTTGTCACGCAATCATTTATGCACATTCTCACAAACATCGCTATTTTAATTGCGCAAATCATTACAGCAATTATCAACAATTTTTAAACAGTTTTTTAATCAAACATATAAATATATAAAAGGGGCGGTATCATGTAAGTAGAAATCTAATTGCAATGACGGTAACTGTGAAATACTATAGAGACGAATCAAAGGGACACCGTGTTGTAATTATGATTAACACACCTAATTGCTCGCAATTTAGCAAAATAATGTAAATTATGCTAACTACTTTCTGTATATCACACTAACATGAGCTCATTGCGATAGGATACTTTTACTTATATATATTTATTTAAATAAACTTTTTCCGTAAAATAGCATAATATAGATTATTATAATATAAAACGTGGATTCAACACTTTTCTTTCATATTTATATAATGCATTTAGTATGTTTGTGGTGATGATTATACTCTACATGTCCGTTTCAGTAAAACGTGCACATCAATTGTCTGTTGACATGGTGACTCGGTCGCACGCTTCGTTTTATGGCCGTGTTTTATGGCCCTGAGGTGCGATTTTATATGACGCCTAGTCTGTTACAAAGACTTGCCAGTGATTTCTTATCCAATCAGTTTAACACCACACAACTTTTCAATAACCGCAGTTGCAAGCATTTCACGGTAAAAATGACAAAGATGTATTATAGAAATAAAAAATATCGCGGAGCAAATTGGTTTAAATAGATGTCTTTAACTTACAATTTCTTTCTTATTACGACTGATTCAATGAAATGAGAAATTTAATTGGTTTATTTACATCAATATCTTTCAATTGAAACCTAGTTGTAATCAGCCGAGCGTATTCCTTTAATGCTTTTATCACAACCCCTATTAATCGCACTCATCGATCGGGATATGGTTCAATGGGTATTTGTGACGTCACAGAAAGGTAAACATGAACAAAGATGGCGGCGGCCATAGCCGATCGAAATAACAAACTTTAAACAGCTATATCTTCACAAATATAGCGTGTATAAAAATGAAAGTCATGTCAAAGTGATCTACACATAAAGGTTTGTTGATGGTTAAATTTTCATTTCAGCCGAGCGTATTCCTTTAAAGAACCCGGTAGCATGCAGTTCATCAAAATGTCAAATTATTGATCCTTCACCATGACAAGATGTTTTGCATAACTACATTTTACTCCATAATTTCAATTTTCAATTTAAGAATGTAATTATCCACAAATACAAGTATTAAACATTTTAAATAATTCAAATTAAAAAAAATCTCTGAGTATATGAACCAACATTAATTGGAATATATAATAAGGGCAAAAAAAAATCAGGCAGATCAATATTGAAAGTATAAAAAAAACAAAACAAAAAAAACCCCTCAAAACAAGAAGTTGTCAGAAGACAACAAAGCTCGCAAAGCAGGCCACTTACCTAGAGAGCTACATTTAAACATGTGGATGAAACACTACTCAAATATGTCAACCTGTTCGGGAGTTATTGCCCAGACAAGGTGATTTTGGCAAATTATAAGTTAAAAAGGGGCCATTACTGTGTTGAAAATTTATGGATTTTGCAAAAAATCAAACTTGACCTCCATTTTAGATGGATAAACATGTATACCAATTTTTTTTTAAATTTGTCAACCTGTTTGGGAATTATCTCGCAGACAAGGTGTTATTCTGCAAATTGTAAGTTGAAAAAGGGGCCATAACTGAATTGAAAATTTACAGTCTATTCCCAAAATCAATCTTGACCTTCATTCTATTGAGATAAACATGTGTACTAAAAATAATTTAAATCTGTAAATCTACTTGGGAGTAATGGTGCAAACAAGGTGATTTTTGCAAAGTCTAAATCAAAAAGGGGCTATAACTGTGTTGAAAATTTACGGATTTTGCTCAAAATCTAACTTGACCTTCAATTTATTAAGATAAACATGTGTACCAAAAATAATTTAAATATGATAACTTGTTCAGGAGTTATGCAGACAAAGTGTGTGTGTGTGTTTTTTTTTTTAAATTCTAAGTCGAAAAGGGGCAATAACTGTGTTGAAAATTTACGGATTTTGCCAAAATCAAATTGACCTTCATTTTATTGATATAAATATGTGAATTAACAATTATCAAAATCTGTCAACCAGTTCAGGAGTTATCATGCAGACAACAAAAGTATGACGCTGTCTGCAAAACGACATACCCCAATCTAATAGCTCTCCGAAGACTTCCTCCTGGCGAGCTAAAAACTTGTAGCCTCAAAAAAAAAGATGACATTGCAAGACTGACTTAAATAGTTTAAATAAAAAATTAAATTTCATATATTTATATTAATAATATTTTTCTGTACATTTCTAATTCCTCTAAGACATAGTTTCATGGATGGAAACTTGAAATAATATCGCCTGTTTACCGTGCAGATCTATAACATTATATAATGATGTATCTGGGGTCCAAACTGTGATATTGGACAGTGTTGTTCTTACATGACAAATAATACAGAAAGGCATGTGTTTTTTGTTTGAGTTGTATTATATCAGTATTCACAGTAAGGGCACACAGTGGTGGATCTACACTGAATATGCAACTTGAGAAATTGGTGCTGAACTGTGATAACTACATATATTAAAAGAAGCAGTTAAAATAGTTTTAGTCCTCAGATTGGTATCATCCAAGTTATATACATTTCTCATTTAGTTTCCTGCCACATACACTTTTTTTTAAAATGGTATACATGTACTATGAAAAACAAGAGCTGTCCATAAGACAGCGTGCTCGACTTTTCTCAGTTGCTAAGACATAGTTTTATGGATTTTAATAGTATGGTACATATCAATGATGATATGTTCTAGTTATAGTAGAAATTATTCTATCACCTCCAATAAACAAATATACCGTTTTTAATTGGTGAAATTAGCATGCAGAATCAATTTGAGAATGTGGTGTGGTGATCCGCCAACTCCAGTGCTAAAATCTGAAATTGTAATATTCCAAGTTATGGTGGAATACCTGTGATAGTATTGAAGATATACAACTTTGTAAAAACTTTAACCTTGATTTTGGCTGTTTTGTAAGTATGAAAGGGGCATAACTCCAAAAATAGGGTAGCCAGGGTTGTGATCCTAAGAAGTAAGGTAGAAGTGATGATGGTGAATAAGTATTTTAAGTTTGGGTGGAATACCTTTGATAGTATTTAAGTTATTGATGTTTGAAAAAAACTTTAACCTTGTGTTGCAACGCCGACGCCCGAGTGACAGTATAAGCTCTCCTTTTCTTCGAAAAGTCGAGCTAAAAAGGGGAAAGCTTAGCAAGGATTTTGGAATGTCTCAAACTTCAGGATATTTTCCTTAATTTCAGTGGGTTAAGTGGTAGAGTGCATGACTGCAGATCCAAAAGTTTTAAGTTCAAACCCCACTAGGGGGTAAGAATCTTTCACAGTCTTTCCATATACAAAGTACTGTCCAATCCAGGAACTGTCATGGTAAATAACTGTGGTAAGAGATTGTTACCAAATAAATGTAAAAGGCTCAAACTATATTCCCTTACAAAAATGCCGAAATGCTCACCTTTAATACACCTACAATTGTTGTGGTTAATGCCGTGTTATAATGTGTACATAGAACTATAGAATAGTTCAAAACAAATCCTAGTATACATGACAGTGAAAACTGTGACAGGAACATGATATCATTCCACTGGTCATAATTATACATCTGAAAATAAAAATAAACAATCATGTAAGGTACACACACAAAAAAAAAAGCAATAAACAGGAAATATAAAGATAAAACTACTGAGAACAAAGACAGTAAGAGGGGGAGGAAAGTGATGAAAAACGTCCTTTTTTAAGAATAATTTTACAAAAGATTGAAATACATTTTATTTTTCCTGAAAGTGTTACCTGACAATGTTAACATTCAAAGAATACTCTGACATGTTATGTATGCATACATAATTAAAAACCCTATTTAAGTCAAACCAAAAACTGCAAAAAAGTGTTGGTTGTCAAAGTTTTTAACTGGCTACATAGATTCCTTTCCTTCTACAGTACTTTCCTTCTACCGTAAAATCATAAATTTTCATTGATAATGTACTTTACAGGAATTTTTTGGGGTACATTTTTTTGTGGACGAGGGCTCAGCGCATAGGGGTCTCAACTTGTTGTTTAATGCATATACATGTAAGTTATGACCCTTTTGCGCTGAGCCCACAAAATTTAGGTCTATGAATGAACAGTTTTCCTGGTAGTTTATATTCGTGGATAAAATTTTCAACAAAATGAATGAAAAGCAGTACATGTACAAAAAAATAGAAATTTATAATATCACAGTAGTGGTAAGGTTACAATCAGGGTATTAAAAATGATGAACCGAGACAGGTATTGCAACAAGCAATGGTATATTCCAAAATGTTCACCAGAGTTTTTCGTTTATGAAAATGCAGGCATAAATTGGCATATTTAGTGGCATTCCTAGAAATAAAAGATGGCCACCAAACAAAACTTAAACAAGAGGGCCATGATGGCCCTGAATCACTCACCTGATTATAAATGAGCAACATATGTTGGATTTTTCATATTGACCTACTTTTTGACCCCACATGACCCACTTTTGAACTTGTCCAAGATTTTATGCAAACAGACATTCTGACCAAGTTTCATGAAATGGATTGGGGTCAATAAAATTGATGGCCCTCTAAAGATGTGTTTATACAAACAGAATTGATTTGCAATATGTGCCAGAGGTTACAAGATAAGCTTGACCTCGTGACCTACTTTTGATGACCCAATTCGAAGCAATTGAGAAACACTCAAGTTCAAATCTTGTCCTCAAGTTACAAGTTTTTATGACTGGAACACCAACCAATTCGAACCAAGTTTATCATGAACATGAATTGGCCTAAAAATATGGCCTCTAGAGTGTTAACAAGCCAAATTGTTGACTACGCACGACGCACTACGGACGATGGGGCTATCACAAAAGCTCACCCTTGAGCACGTTGTGCTCAGGTGAGCTAAAAATATGTAAACATTTGTCTCATTACACTTTCTTTATGCTGGAAAAACACAAGTATGTAAAAGTTCTTTGCAGAAATATATTTTAATAAAAGTGGTTCTTGCATTAAGGTCAAGGTTATATTCAAGGTCAAATTCAAGGTCAAAGGCCAAAATTTGAGGAAAATACCATTCTGAGTTTATTACAACTTTTTATAGAAATAGATTTCAAGGGAAACGTTTTTTTTTAATCAAAAATTAACATTTTTAAATTTTCAAATTCTTTTTAAACTAGAGCTATCACTAAAGGTGTTTAATACCCCCGCAAAATGCTTTGATACAGGAGAAGCCAGACTCCAGGTGGATCATAGATAAGAACCTGTATACTTAATTAAGTGGTTATGATAGTAAGTAATAAGTAAGTAAAGTTTTCATTTAAAGTGGAAAGAGAGTCAGTTATGGTTGTTTGGCACTGTAGTTTAAAAGTGTAGTTACAGTTCTTGGACACTGCATTTCTCCTAGTCACCATCTGTTTACATTTTAAGTTTCAAGAAAATACCATGTAAAATATTACAGTTTTATTTGAGACAAAAAAAAATGCAAAGGGAAGATAATTACACAAGAGAGCCATGATGGCCCTGAACTGCTCACCTGATTATAAATGAGCAACATATGTTGCATTTTTCAAATTGACCTACTTTTTGACCCCATATGATCCAACTTCAAACTTGCCCAAGATTTTATGGAAACAAACATTCCGACCAAGTTTCATGAGATTGGCCAAAAAATGTTGCCTTTTTTTTTGACCACTTTTTGACCCCAATGACCAACTTAACTTGTCCAAGATTTTATGGAACAACATTTGACCAATTAATTTGCCAAAAATGTTGCCTCTAGAGTGTTAACAAGGCTTTTCTAAGATTTGACCTTGTGACCCACTTTTTGACCCCACATGACCCAACTTCAAACTTGTCCAAGATTTTATGGAAACAGACATTCTGACCAAGCTTCATGAAGATATGGCCAAAAATGTGGCCTTTAAATTGTTAACAATGGTTTTCTAAGATTTGACCTCATGACCTACTTTTTTACTTTTTTTTTAACTTGTCCAAGATTTAATGGAGACAAACATTCTGACCAAGTTTCATTGGGCTAAAATGTGGCCTCTAAAGTGTTAACAAGCCAAATTGTTGACAATGGACAGATGCATGATGGACAACAGACGAGACAGACTATCACAAAAGCTCACCTTGAGCATGTTGTGCTCAGGTGAACTAAAAAGCCATGCTGAATATTTCAAAGGCCATGTATCTGTCAAAATACATGATAGTGTCTGTTCTTTTCTATACATTGCATTTATGTTGCTGAACAAGTATACAAAGTATCAAAGCAATAACATGACTTTGAAATACTTATGGGTGTATTTCTATAAGGAATGCATCAGCTGAACTTGGCCTGGGGAAATTATGAAGAGATCTCCCTGCAAGCGTTCTCCCTTAGCAAATGCTTTGGTGATAAAGGCTAATCTTGATAGTTATTAGGGCCAACACCATGTTTATCAGGCTAATTTGCATAGTTATCATGTATTTTACATTCCCTCAAGAACTCCCTAAAAGTCATACTTTACGAAACTTATACATATTTCAGTGATTAAAAGTAGCCTTTATTTCTTGTTATAATAATTAAAAGATATAATATCTTTGGCTTTTACAAATTAATTTATTATTAAAGAAAATATTTTAGAATTCTGAGTCTGTGTCTCAATCATAAAGTCATTTAATAATTGAAGATAAATTTGCTGGTATGATGTACTAATGTAACTAAATGTACCATAGAATTGTTATACTGGATACCTCTGGATTGAATGTGCATGCACAAGCTCAACCAGGAACTTTCTAAGTTCACAAAGAAGAATAATTCAGAAAATATCCATGCTAGAGTTATGAGGCTTGGTAAGTGGTGTATAATTATGATCCTGAAGACATGTGTGAAGTTTCAAGTGAATACCTTTGGTGGTTGTGGAGATTGAATTTGCAAGCAAAATCTTTACCAGGAATTTCTACCGGTACGTTCACAAAGGGGAATAATTCAGTAAAAATCTATGCTAGAGTTATGGGTCTTAATAATAGGTGTACAATTGTGACCCTGAAGACATGTGTGAAGTTTCAATTGAATACCTTTAGTGGTTGTGGAGATATAAGAAGATAGGAAAACTTGCAAGCAAAATCTTAACAGGTGCATGCACCTGAGAGGTTTAGAGGCTGTATGTGATAGCACTTTCTTTTTATGTCCATGGTTGATATTTGCTATTTTAGGTCACAGTGACCTTGAACTTTGACCCTGTGACCTCTAAGTGGGTCTGGTTGGTAGAGATTATCAAGGTGCATACACCTGTGAAATTTGGAGGCTGTAGGAGAAAGGACTTCAGTGTTATGGTCAAGGTAAAACAATATGCCCCCCTATCTATCGATGAAGGGCATAAAAATGGTACTCAAGTATGATTTTCATACACAGCCTATGCCCATTATAGCTTCAATAGGAATCTGACTATGATACTAAAATATCAATCAAGATTGTGCTTATGTATTTTTGAGAACATGGCATGATGGGTCTTGATTTCTATGATTCTAGTGTAGTCCCCCCATCCACAGTAAAACTTGTGTATGAACATTTGGGATGGTGTTAATGTACTGTAAAACTATGAAAAAAATTTCCACATTTTAATAGTTTCACTTTGGCAGACAGTATGAATCTGCATACTTGAATTGTTGTTAAATGTAATGAGCTTGTGTATTACTTATCGTTATTTAACAGAAAGAAGAGAACATCTTTTGCTGGAAAATGCATTTGAATCCAGGAATGAATTACTTTCTAGTGCAGTAAGGTTTATTTAGATAAGTAAGAGGGGTATAAAAACAACTGAAGGTGATTAATATCCATGCCATTTTTACACAGAATATAAGGCTTTATTGATTGTACAAGATTGTTTCAGCAAATTCTACACCAAAAAGGGGCTATAACTGTGTTAAAATTCATTGAATTTTTCTAAAGTCAAACATAGGACTTTATTCTATTGAAATAATACGTGTAGCTATAAAAATTTAAATCTGTAAACCAGTTCATGAGATAGACAAACCAAAGCTCACTCCTACATACCCCTTACCCCCAACAATTTTGTAATACTGGCAAATGTATAACTCCATATATAATTTACCTTGTCAAACTCTCCATTGAGTATTGCTAATCCTCCAATTGGCACCAACATGAAGAGAGAATTATAAACAATAACCCATTCTTTCCGAGTTCCTGAAAAAAAAAAAAAAAAAAAGTCATTATGATGTAAAATATCAGATACATAGGAGAAAACGTTGGATTAATTATAGAAGCAATATCTAAGAGAAAATAATTAAGCTGGATTTTTTGTTCAGATTTACATGAAGCATTTGACAGTATTGGTCATGCACTTACCTTTAAAACTTTAAAAACACTTAATTTGGTCCAGACATAATACAGTGGACAAGGTTGTTTTTTTTACAATTTTTTTTTTTTTTCAAAATCTTTTACAATAGAAAAAGGTGTTTGACAGGGCTGTCCTCTCTCTGCTTTCCTAAATTTTGGTATTTACAAATTATATAAAACAAAACAAAGAAATAAAAGCAATAAAGGTTGAAAATAAAGAAATAAATCAATCACTATATACAGATGTTTTGAAACAAAAAAAAAAAAACACAAGGAAGACAATTTCTAGATATTCAAGCCTATAAACCTTAAAACAAATAAATCCTTAACATTTATACTAAGATAAATTCATACTAATATTTTGTATTGAAAGATCATTAATATGGACTTCAGAATATGAAACAATGTTTGGAGTTACCTTCTGAAAAAAAAAAAAAAAATCGGATACCTGATGGAAATATAAACAAACAAGAGGGCCATGATGGCCCTCAGGATCGCTCACCTGGTATCATTAGGCTATGTAAAATCAAGTGACCCCTGGGGCAGAGCCAATTTTTTGAACAAACTTGGTAGAGGTCTATTAGCCCATGTTACATACCAAATATCTAAACTCCAGACCTTGTGGTTTTTGAGAAGAAAATTGTTCAGGTTTTCCTATTTTAGTCTATGTTAAATCAAGTGACCCCTGGGGTGGGGCCAATTTTGACCCCAGGGCCATGATTTGAACAAATTTAGAAGAGATCAACTAGACAATGCTACACAACAAATATCTAAACACCAGGCCTTGTGGTTTCTGAGAAGATTTTTCAAGTTTTTTACTATATTAGCCTATGTAAAATCAGGGACCCCTTTGGTGGGGCCAAATTTGACCCAATGGTCATGATTTGTAAAAACATTGCAGAGACCCAGTAGACAATGCTGCACACCAAATATCTAAACCCCAGGCCTTGTGGTTTCTGAGAAGAAGATATTTCAAGTTTTTTCTATATTAGCCTTTGTTTAATCAAATGACCCCTGGTGCTGGGCCAATTTGATCCCAGGGTCATAATTTGAACAATCTTGGTTGAGAGTCATAAGATTATGCTACATACCAAAAATCAAAAGGCTAGGCCTAGTGGTTTCGGAGAAGAAGATTTTTTCAAGTTTTTCCTATATTAGCCTATTTTAAATAAAGTTACCCCTGGGGCGGGGTCAATTCTGACCCCAGGGTCACAACTTTGGTAAAGGGCCCCATAATGAACATTCCTGTGAAGTTTTATCAAAATCCAGTGAGTTAGTTTAGAAGGAGATGTTGTTTAAAGAAATTGTTGACGACGGACGCACGCACGGACAACGGACAAAAGGTGATCACAAAAGCTCACCATGAGCACGTTGTGCTCAGGTGAGCTAAAAAGTACAAGAATGTTATAAGAGAAAAATTACATTAACAGGATAAACATTTCTCAAGAAAAGGAAGGTTTGCCAAGCTTATCAATAGCCAAATATATCCAAAGCATCTGTTACTGATTTTGTTAAGTCAAGTATTATTTGTTGGCCAAAGTATAATAATCAAAGTACCTTGGAATCGACTAAAAATGAGAATTCAGCGTTCACAAATTGTTAGCAAACATTTCCAAATGTTGATTAATATTGCAGGTTAGAGATTTGTTATCACAGAATACTGATGTCTCCCCGCCCCATCCCCTCACATACACTGAGTCACAAAGTGACATAAGGAGTTATCTTGTGGTCAGGAAACTGTGAAAAGGGGGAATAACTTCCAAAAATACTGAGGCCAGAGTTATTAACCTTGTGTATGACACTTTCTCTCATTAATTTCTCTCCATAAATGAAATTTAATTTCAATAGCATGAGTCAAACTGGAGTTATCTTAAGGATACAAAATTGTATAAATGGGGAAAAACTCCAACAAGAAACCTTGGAGATGGTTTTTGTTCTTGTGTACTGCAATTTTCATCCATAACACCTACCCATTTATGAATTTTCAAAGTTATATGTTTCATAGTGCAGGAGTTATGCTCCAGGCAAAACTTAATTGAAGATGAAATAAAACAACGGGCAATAACTCCAAAAATATGATTTGCAGAATTAAGGTTTTTGTGCACTGCAATTCTCCTTTTAGTGATCTATCCACCTGTGAACTTTCAAGGTTATATGTCTAATAGTGCATATGAGTAATGCTCCGGACAAAAATTAAATATGAAATTTACAAAGGGCAATAACTGAAAAAAAATATGATTTGCAGAATTAGGTTCTTGTGCACTGCAATTCTCCTTTGTGAGGTCTATCCCAGGGTCAACTGGAACCAAAGTTATCACTGTTGGTAGTTTGTTGCTTAAAACCCCTTCTGATTTTGGTGTCAATACCTCAAAGCTCAAGGTCACAAGGTCAAGTGTTAACATAATTCTATAATTATGAAAGTCTTGTCCAAGACTGACTGACCTTGATCATGCTGACTGACCAACATGCCGACTGACATGTGTGAAGCAATATGCCCCCTCTTCTTCCAAATATAAACGAAAGAGGAATGAGTTAATTTTTCTTTTTATTAAGATCAACATTTCAACAAGTCTTTTTCTGGAAGCATATGAGAAAAAATCAGACTAAAGTAAATCTTTTATTTTAATTTATGGTCATGTGCATTGACGGATACTCCCAGCTGACTTATTCCATTTCACTACATGACATCATGCTGTGGGGAAAGAGGCAAACAAACCGTCATGATACAGTAGTTATTGACAAAATTATCGACCAATGAAAACGCGACTTATAAATGCAACACTCTTCAGCATTGAGGCTTGAAAGTCATGTAAATAATTAAAAAGTGACTGTGCCAAGCTGCTGTATAAAATGGCTTTTAAGATTGGTTTTAAAAACATACAACCAATGAAATGGCATAATTTGACATAAATGACCAAAGTCAGCTGTAATATCCCATGGCCTATAGATGATCTATCGATCGCCCGTGGGTTTCAACGATGGTCATGTGGTCCATTGTGTAAATTTATAAATAGTAACTAGATTGATACAGAGGATTTTTAAATATTAACTGTAAATATATTGTAAATATGTCTCATTTTAAATTAAAGATGCTATAGATTGAAATAAATAAATATGTCTCTTTGACATAAGATTTCACTGCCCAGTTTATCATTACATACTGTGGTGTTAAAAAAATATGCTTTTCCGATTTAAAATTTTTTCTCAAGAAAAAAAACATGAATTTTTTGCAAATCAACAAAATTTAAGTATGAAAAACAACAAAGGGCAATAATTCCAAAATTATGCAAAATAGAGTTGAGGGTCTTCTACACTGCACTTCTCCTCATTGAGATCTATATACCTATTAAGTTTCATGTTGATACCTCAAATATTTTTTGTGCTATGCTCCGGACAAAATTTAAGTATGGAAAATAACAAAGGGCAATAACTTCAAAATTATGCAAAACAGAGTTGCAGTTCTTGAACACTGCACTTCTCCTCAATGAATCTATCTACCTATGAAATTTCATGTTGATACCTCTTATACTTTTTGTGCTGACAAAATTTAAGTATGAAAAATAACAAAGGGCAATAACTCCAAAATTAAAGCTGTAATGAGTACACCAGGTAACAAATACAAATACACATCACGATAAAGGGTCACGAATACGAATATTTATTTGTGAATATGAATACACCCTGGTATAAAGCAGAGATAAAAGACAAACTGTATTCAGGTTGCACATATATTAAAGTGTTTCAGTGGCTGCTATCTCGTCAATCATAAACTGTATTCCCAATGATCATTGAATAAAAGTGAACAAATTGTTGTGATAATATATAATAAAAAATAAATTGTTTGAAACATGACTAAACATTACTTTGTTTATATAATAAGAATTTAGCTTGTACTTGGAATAAGTAAACGCTACTGAAAAAGACATTGTGTGTAATCAAAGTTTTGTTGCAAAATATAATTACAAAAAAAAATGTTAATAAACCAGATGGTCCATTCATAATGTTATTTAATACTATTATTTTTTTTACATATAAATAATTATGATATATTTTATTGTTTTTTATCACCTGTGTTCATATTTTTTTCTTTTCTTTTCTAATTGTCTTCCATGTTTTAAATAAAATATTTATTATCATATCAGGAACATGCAAGAAATAGTAACTATGACAATTTAAACTTACAAAGCAATTTCTTAGTAGGCTACCGTACTTGATATTCAAATATCAAATGGATATTATGTCCAACTGGTTTCTGATACTCTCACTTAAACAATCTTAATCTACAACATTCTGTGCTGTTACCTTTAGGGTCTTAATCAGTTTCTTGCAACTTTCTCGTAAAAGGTTCATTAAGAGACAGTTAATTTGGCCATTATGCAATGTCATTGGTTTCTACAATGTTAGATTACTGGTTACAAGCAAGCTCTATTTAAACATCCAAATGTACCCGAATGAAAGAGATAAGAGACTGGACTGTATTGTATGAAGCACTGAAGCTGATACATTTTCGACACCTGGCTAAAAGAAATTAGCAAGACGAAGCAGTCAAGTCAGTGTACCTGCAATCCAAATTTTGAAGGTCATAGCTCTAATAAGTCGATATAAAATCAAGTGACCCCTGGGGTGGGGTCAATTTTGACACCAGGGCCATGATTTAAACAGATTTGGTTGAGGTCCACTAGTAAATATATTAACTCCAGGCTTTGTGGTTTCTGACAAGAAGATTTTTTGAGGGTTTTCCTAAACCAGTCTATGTAAAATCAAGTGCTAATTTTGATCCCATGACTTGAACAAACTTGAATGAGGTCTACTAAGCCATGTTACACATCAAATATCTAAACTCTAGGCCTTGTGGTTTCTGACAAGAAGATTTTTTTATAGTTTTTCATATATAATTAAGTCTATGTGAAATCAAGTGACTCCTAAGGCGGGGCTAATTTTGATCCCAGGGCCATGATTTGAACAAACTGGGTATAAGACAATGCCACACACTAGGTACCTAAGCTGTAGGCCCTGCGATTTTCGAGAAGAAGATTATTCTAGTTTTTCGTATATAAATCTATGTAAAATCAAGTGACCCCTGGGGCGGGACCAATTTTGACACCAGGCCCATGTTTTGAACAAACTTGGTAGAGGTCTACTAGGCCATGTTACACACCAAACTCCAGGCCTTGTGGTTTCTGACAAGCAGATTTTTCTAGTTTTTCTTACGTAAATCTATGTAAAATCAATGACCCCTGGGAAGGAGCCAATTTTTACCCCAGGGCCATGATTGTACAACCTTGGTAGAAGTTCATAAGACAATGCCACGCACTAAATATCTAAGCTCTAGGCCCTGTGATTTTGGATAAGAAGATTTTTTAAAGATTTCACTTTAAAAATCTATTTTTATCTCCTGTGACCAAGATATGCAATGGACTGGAACCATTTGAACATTTTTGGTAGAGCTTCCCACAGGGAACATTCCTGTAAAGTTTCAGAATTGGCCCAGTGGTTAAGGAGGAGATGTTGTTAGAAGAAAATTGCTGACAACAGACACAAATCAAATGCCGGACAGAAAGCGATCACAATTGCTCACCATAAGCATGTTGTCCTCAGGTGAACTAAAAAATGGACTCACCACCCTGGCGGCATGTTTTTCAATAGATCAAAACAATTTGAAAAATCTTGGGTAGGGTAATTCAGATTTTCATGTGAGGAAGCCTTCCAGCAATATAAAAATCTTGGTTGAGAGTGACCTAAGGAACAACTGTGCCAAATAACTTTGAAATCCAGCCCATACTTTTGGACAAGAATATTTTTCAAATGTGTGCTATATACATACAAGAGGGCCAAGATGGCCCTGTGTTGCTCACCTGAGTAAGATTGCTGTGTTAGGCATGATGACAAAAAATGTGGCATCTAAAGTGTTTTTCTAACATTTGACTAAGTGACCTGGATTTTGATCCTACCTGAATTTCCACTCATCTGGGAATTCATGCAATCATCATTCTTATCAATTTTAATGAAGACTGGTACAAAAATGTAGGCCCCTAGAGTCTTTATAAGATTTTTCTAAAATTTGCCCTGGTGACCTACATTTTGACCCAATGTGGCCCAGTTTTGAATTCATCCGAGATTTGATGTAAACAAACATTCTGACCAAGTTACATTAAGGTTAGGCTGAAACTGTGGCTTCTAGAGTGTTCACAAGGTTTTTCAAAGATATGACCTGGTGACCTAGTTTTTGACCCCACATGACCCGATTTTAAACTCATCCAAGATATCATGTAGAAAAACATCCTGCAGTGACTTGGAAAGAATTTTTTTCAATGGGACTATGGCCCATCATTTGCTAAAATCAATGGGACATTTTCAAATCTAATGGGACATTTTTAACTATTGATGTGAAAAGTTTTAGTGGGTTAAAAAGGAAAACTGCTTAACATCAAGTTTTATTTGGTTTTAGAACACATATACTTGTGGTAAGTAAATAAGAACTTTTCACATAGTCTTGTTAATAAAGAACAGTATCTTCAACAACCTGAAGCAACTATAAAAACGCTGTTAAAATAAGACATAGGCTAAATACGATCTAGAAAGATCCCAGCTCATTATTTGGAAGAAGGCCTGATTAAAAGTTCTAAGCTTAAAAATTCACCTCCTAAATCTTACCTTTGGTTTTTCTAGGTTTATATTTGATGTTACTAGAAGGTATCGAGACATCTTGAGGGTTAGGGGATGGTTGTGTCAATGAATCGGACGAAACTTACCAAGGGGGAGATGAAGCAGAGTTCGTAACTTTCTGAGAGGGAGACTGTGATAAATCAGCACTTGACGCTGTTTCATTATTATCATTTACAGTTTTCATATAATATCTGGATTGTGGGCCTAAAAACGATAAGATGGATGTCTAACTTTTGTGGGTCAGATCTTTCAATTTTATTTTTTTTAGGCATTCTTATTCTTTTCAGACGATATTCAATGAGTCTACCATACGAAATTGAATGTAAAATCTCGGACAAGCTTTATTGTTATATTAACCGAGTGTTCCGACTGCGTAATTCTATATGGTTTAATAAGCGTCCAGCTCAGTTGCCTGTATGATATCTTATCTTAATAAGCGTCTGAGAATATGCGGCTTACTCAGCAAAAAAGCAAAATGAAAATACGATTCATACTTAATGTATTTCGATAAGAAAAAACAACAATAAAGATTATGATTCAATGCATATTGTACTTAATGTGGTTCAAAGTGAAAGAGACAAATGGCGCACAGGAATGTGAGAACAATGGGACATTTTCAATTTTAATGGGACTATGGCGCATGGCGCACGGGTTTCCAAGTTAATGATCCTGACCAAATTTCATGAAGATTGGGCCAAAACTGCTGCCTCTAGAGTGTTTACAAGGATTTTCTGACAAAGTTACATCAAGGTTAGCCTGAAATTGTGGCTTCTAGAGTGTTCATAAGGTTTTTCTAATATTTGACCTAGTGACCTAGTTATTGACCCCACATGACCCAATTCAAAACTCATCAGAAACATAATGTAGACAAACATCCTGACCAAATTTTAAGAAAATTGGGAAAATACTGTGGCCTCTAGAGTGTTCACAAGGATTTTCTAAGATTTGACTTGGTGACCTAGTTTTTGACCCCATTTGACCCATTTTTTAACTCATCGAGGATATCATGTAGACAAACACCTTGACCAAATCTAATGAAGAATAGGCTTAAACTGTGGTCTCTAGAGTGTTCACAAGGTATTTCTAAGATTTGACCTGGTGACCTAGTTTTTGACCCCACATGACCAAATTTATCGAACTCATCCAAGATATTATGTAAACAAACATCCTGACCAAGTTTCATGAAGACTGGGTCAAAACTGTGGCCTCTAGAATGTCCACAAGCAATTGCTGACGACGCACGATGGACAAAAAGCCATCACAAAAGCTCACCCTGAGCACAAGTGCTCAGGTGAGCTAATAAGGAAAACAGGCTCTGCCCCTTGGCGGCCATGTTTTTCAATGAACCAAAATAATAAAAAATCTTGGTAGAGAGTGACCCAAGGAACATCTGTGCCAAATAAATTTGATATCCAGCCAGTTCTTTTGGAGGAGAAGATTTTTGAACCTATTACATTTTCCCCCCATATAGTTGCCATGGCAACCAGATTTTAGCATGGAATTCAATTCTTTGAATAACTTTGGAAGAGGACCACCCACGGAAAATTCCTTGAAAATTGGCCCAGTAGTTCAGGAGGAGATGTCGTTTCAGTTAAATGTTGACAACAGACAACGAACGACAGACAGACATTCATCGGTCACAATAGCTCACCTTGAGCATGTTGTGCTCAGGTGAGCTAAAAATGTCACATATTCAGTTAATATCTGGCAAGTAGAAAACTTTCGTGTTATCCCCTTAGGTATCTTAACTGGACAAAACTGCCTGTTAGTGCCCACCACTGCCAACCATAATATTCACTTAAGATAACTGAATATCATGCTTTTTTTCAAGTTAGTTAAATTATATTGATAACAAGCATTTTTTCACATAAATATCTGGAAAAAAGCATATCAGTAACCTAAGACATAAAAAAAAATATGTGTTTCGGGGCAAGTTAAAAAAAATAGGTAAGGTCGGGACTTAATTATTTTTTTTATTTTTTAATGTCCAGTCATAATAGTGAATGCATCATGGAAAACGGTTCCTGAAAATGGCCACTAAAGAAGACAGCTAAAAACTTTAGGGTGGCTGGTTTTTGCTAGGGGTTGGCCGAAACACAGAATTTTTTTTTTTTAGGCCTAAGTGAATATGTGCTTGGCAGTAGTTGCGACTTAAAGACAATTTTGTTCTGTTAAGCTACCAAAGTTGATAACTAGGATATTTTCTACTAACCAGCCAGTAACTGAATGTGCGACAATTTTTCAGAAAAGTTTCGACATAGCTAGATGGGTAAGTGGCTGGCAGAAATATGCCACCATATTATCCACATAATTTAACTGACATGCCAGCCATGTAAATTATATTTGTATTAAAATATAGTCAATTTTTTTTTGCTTTTGTTAATATATGATATACCAGGAACCTAGTAGCAAAACCTCAATCGGTCAATCTTATTCCTTTTAATGTGTCAAATGTCCCTTGACATCCTAGTTTGTTTATTAGGATAAACATCCCACCGACAGTATTTCAGTCATTTAGAGACTATGTCTACTTGAGACAAATATAGTGCTGCCACACTGCAGTATCATGCTGTAGACATATGGCATGATACCACACCCAGTCACATCATCCTGACACCAGGCCAACCAGCCCTGGAACTACCCTAATATGCTGAGCGCCAAGCAAGAAAGCTTTACCAGTACATGAGTACCACTGTTTATGACTTTGGTATTTCGCAACCAGGGATCGAACCCATGACCTCCAGATTCCAGTGCGATTGCTTTAACAACTTTAGACAACCTAGGTATGTCTGTCTTAATGTTTTGTTCATCATTTGTAATTCCTGTGTTTGTGTTACGCTATGCAGGCGAAACAAAAAAAGGCCAATTAGGAGAGAAAATCAAAGCACACATCAAATTTGTTTCTATAGTGGTTATGGCAAACCTTGCAAATAATTTGGATGTTCATAGAAAGTCTATAATACTATGCACAATATTGTAACAGCTGGTATAAAGTGAACCAACAAATCAATAACAACATAAGATATTTCTTACAATCTTTTCATTATAGGTTCTATTGTAAGTCAAGATGGCTTGAGTACCTACCATATCAAAAGGAGTATAAACAGGCCTTTTCTGATGTATCCACGGGTATGGTAAACAGACCCATTCCCCATGAGAAATACTCTTTTTTTTCCCAATTCTATAAAAAAAATTCCCAATTCTGGTTAAAAAAATTTCCAACCAGGCCTTTTTCATTGATTCAATTTGATTGACAGGCATCTGTCGAGTTGGGTAGACGTCTGGATTGATTACCATGGTGATAGACCTACCATAGTTTAAATAATTAAATATGGAATAATCACAATTAATCTGAGGTTAAATTACTTTGAAATTCAAATAGACATGACATCTAGAAAGCAAATGATATGAAATTCTCATAACCACAAAACAACAACAAATCTAATTAGCATTAATTTCAAACATTTGCTCTAGAGTAGGAGAAATGAAAAAAAAAAATTTTCATATTTTAATTTTAAAAATTCAAAATTTAGGGATGCCAACTTTGTTTTAGAAATTGTTCATTGTAATGTATTTATTTTGTGAATATAGGCTATATAGACATATTTTTAATAATATGCATAGTATCTTTAGCATTTTACAGAATAGATGCACACCTATTTCAAACCATGTAAATAAACAGTAGTGAGAATTTAATTGTTATTCAAAATGTCATTGGTTTTTGCAGATTTTTTTTTCACTTTTGAAAACGTGAAATTATAATTGACTGTGCAAACACAAAATGAGTGAGAATGCTGTCATGACACATGATTGGAACATTCTTTTTTAATTGACTGCACACAAAATTTTAAGTGAAAATAGACTATAAAAATTTTAAGTTCAAAAAAGCTTTTATGTGTGTAACTTTATCCCCTTGAGAAGCTCAGGGTTAATTTTATTTCATAATGAAAATTAATAAATATTGCAAGAAATCTAAATCTCAAAAATGAAAAAAAAAGGAACTAGCTTATTTAGTGAATTCTTCCCAAATATTCCAGTAGTCCAAAAAATTCCCAATTTCAAAATTGTAATTTTCCCAAAATGGCCAAAAAAAAAGGCCTGATAAATGCATAAAACAGCATGGTTGATGCAAATATACAGGTAACATATCTTTCTATATGTACATATGACTTAACATTATTGTGACTTATCAACAATAGAGGTTTCTTCTGGTCACAGAGGGAGATTCTCAGGATAAAACTAGAAATGTATCCAGAGGACACTTGTAAAGATGCCCCTACCCATCGCATTTTTCAAAACAAAGGCCAACATCCAGGTGCGCAAGTCATGTCCTGAGTAATACATCCATGAAGTTTCAAGTCTGTAGTACAAATACTTTCAGAGTTACGTGTGTCACAAGCATAAAATACCATACTTTTTAAAAACTAAGGCCCATAACTCTGTCAACTTCAACAATAGTTCGATTAAAATACCCAGGTGCACAAGTTTATGTCCTGAATAATATATCCATGAAGTTTGAAGTCTGTAGTACAAAAACTTTCAGAGTTACGTGGCTCACAAGCATAAAATTCCATATTTTTAAAAAACAAAAGCCTATAACTCCGTCAACTTCGACGATGATTTGATCAAAATACCAAGGTGCACAAGTTTATGTCCTGAATAATATATCCATGAAGTTTGAAGTCTGTAGTACAAAAACTTTCAGAGTTACGTACGTCACAAGCATAAAATTCCATATTTTTAAACAAGAGGGCCAAGATGGCCCTAGATCGCTCACCTGAGAAAAGTAGCATTCATTGCCTGTACAAAACAGATTGCTTTAGAATTAAGATGATGAGGTGAAACAATGTTCAGGAATTTTCTGACCCCATCCACAAAAGATATCATCATGACAAACATTCTGCCAAAGTTTGAGGATGATTGGACCAAAAATGAGTATAAACAAGATTTTTCTAAGATTTGACCTACTGACCTACTTTTTGATCCAACCTGACCCATTTTCGAAAGGGTTCAATATATCATCAAGACAAACTTTCTGACCAAGTTTGATGAAGACTGGATCAAAATTGTGGCCTCTAGTGTGTAAACAAGATTTTTCTAAGATTTGACCTACTGACCTACTTTTTGATCCAACCTGACCCATTTTTGAAAGGGTTCAAGATATCATCAAGACAAACATTCTGACCAAGTTTGAGGAAGATTGGATCAAAATTGTGGCCTCTAGTGTGTAAACAAGATTTTTCTAAGATTTGACCTATTGACCTACTTTTTGATCCAACCTGACCCATTTTTGAAAGGGTTCAAGATATCATCAAGACAAACATTCTGACCAAGTTTGAGGAAGATTGGATCAAAATTGTGGCCTCTAGTGTGTAAACAAGATTTTTCTAAGATTTGACCTACTGACCTACTTTTTGATCCAACCTGACCCATTTTCGAAAGGGTTCAAGATATCATCAAGACAAACATTCTGACCAAGTTTGAGGAAGATTGGATCAAAATTGTGGCCTCTAGTGTGTAAACAAGATTTTTCTAAGATTTGACCTACTGACCTACTTTTTTGATCCAACCTGACCCATTTTCGAAAGGGTTCAAGATATCATCAAGACAAACATTCTGACCAAGTTTGAGGAAGATTGGAGCAAAATTGTGGCCTCTAGTGTGTAAACATCAAAATTGTTGACGGACGACTGACGACGGCCAATCAAGTATCCCAAAAGCTCACCCTGAGCTATGCTCAGGTGAGCTAAAAACAAAAGCCTAAACTCCGTCAACTTCGACGATGATTTGACCAAAATACCAAGGTGCACAAGTTCATGTCCATGAAGTTTCAAGTCTGTAGTACAAATACTTTCAGAGTTACATGCGTCACAAGCTTAATATTTCATATTATTTTCTTCAAAAACGAAGGCCCATAACTCTGTCATCTTCAGCGGCAGTTTAATTAAAATACCAAGTGCACAAGTTCATGTCCTGAATAATATATTAATGAAGTTTCAAGTCTATAATACAAATTCTTTCGGAGTTCTGCATGTCACAAAGTTTTGTTATGGACGACGGACAAAGGTAAATCTATATCCTCCCGCACCCCCCCCCCCCTAATTTTTGTTGGGGGCATAAAAAAAAAAAAACTGACTGAGAAGCACTCATATGTAATCACACAGCAGTCAAAATTTCTTTTCAAGATACAAGATGTTTTATTGTAAATAAAGGCCATCAGTCCATAATACAGCAATACATTATGTTATAAGTTGCAATTTTCAAACAGTCTTTTACCATGATAAAGACTCAAGCAAAATATTAGAGTATTTTTGAAACACATTTACAAGGGAATTCATCAAATGGTTATTATATTGATTCCCTCCAGGATTATTGCTATTACAAATCCACTATTTTGTATGATTATTTTCACTGAGCATTCCAAGGGCTGATCGCAAAACTGTTCCATTTCCTTCTATTTCTATATACACAAAGAACAGTTTCAAAGTCAGCCCTTGATTCAGATTCACATTTTCTAATCTGAACTGCACGAGATCTATGAAGACTCTCAATGAATGGTAACCCATGACAGGTCCTTCCTTCTTTTAGGCCTGGTTGTAATGACAGTATTTCAGTCATTTTAGGATATTTGCTTCACTGTAATATCATGCTGTGGCATGTCACATTATCATAATACCGGGCCAATCATCCCAGAGCAACCCTGTTATTATGAGCTGAATGCCAAGTATGAGAGAGACATTCTAGTACCACATTTGACAACAAGAATAAAACCTACAATTTATCAAAAGTGCTCTATTAAACCATCCAGCCATATTTTTTCTTACTTAATACTTTCATAGCTATCTATGTTTCATCAACTTTACAGTTCATACTAAGATATTTGAAGTGCATAAATTTTAAAGTAGGAAGCATTAACAAACCTTTGCATCTAATTTCTGCTTTGTGTAAACCATATTTGCAGCTGTGCACAAATTGTTTATGAAGATCATGAAATAACCCATGGCATCAAAGGCAAGGTCAGTTCTGAAATTCAATATAATACATGACAAACTTCAAATAAATAAAGCATCGGTTTGACAAAGGGAATGAAGATTGTAAGAATATATTGTAATTTGAACAATTACTGATCTTGATGTAACAAGAGAAATCAGTATTATCTCATTGTGAGGCAAACATACAAGGGCTAAAATGGTATGGTGCATACATGATCTCATAATGCAATACACTGTCCGTGGAGGTTAACATTACTCAAATTATCACTTGTCCTGCAAAACCTTTCCAAAATCTGAGATACTAAAATCAAGAAAATTATAACATGTTCTGATTTTTCACTTAACTTTCACTTATTTTCACTGGCTAGAGTGAGCAAGCCAGTGGAATTTTACACCCCAGCAGTGCATCATTTCATAGTTTCTGTCAACACCAAATTAATTGTCAAACTTAAATGTGTAATAAGAAATATGCCTCTACTATCATAGTACATGAACTATATAACTACAGATGGAGATAGGAGATGGAGACAGACAGACAGATGGAGATAGACAGACAGACAGACAGACAAATGGAGATAAACAGGCTATTTACACTCCCGCAACCATTGCACCAGCTATCATCAGAAACACTGTAAACTGTACAGTTCTGGAATTCTTTACCCTGTAAATCAAAGCGAAACAAAATGATTTTTCAAATAAAACAAATGATATCTTCTGCCCTTACAGCTAAGATGAGGTAGGCTGAATTCTTCACAGGTAAAGAAATTGTTTGAGCAATAACTGCTATAGAATATGAATTCCCTCTACAGAATAGTCAATGGAAAAGGAAAATTACTATGACAGTTTTATTTTAATTTTGTGATAATGAACTAAGCTGAAGCTTAAACAAGAGGGCCAAGATGGCCCTTACTCATTCACCTGATGCTAGAGTGCAAACAAACTGAAATCTGGCTTTTTTTATAGTGAAAGAGGAATAACTCCTAACTTAACTAGCCAATATCAGTTATAATTGAACCCGATTGCAAGATTATGGTCATAAACATTGTCTTAAAGTTTAACAAGAAATATTTGTGAAACATATATGCCCCCCTCATATGCCATAATATGTATATAGCTATATTACATGCAAGGAGTTTGCCTTCATAATGTTGGCTTGTCACAAAAAATTCTCAAACTTCAAAAATTTGAGTGAAAATATAATGTGCTAAAATGTGGAACTAAACATTTACTGAAATAAATGGGCTGGAGAAATATTTACACAAGTTCACAAAGGTTTAAGTGAAAGAACATTGTCAGTTATAAACAAACAAAACATTAAGACCAGGGTTTTCGATGACGCACAAAATCGTGCGTTTTGACGTAAAATAATCGTAAATGACGCCCATTTTGAATGCTAGTGCGCCATCAATGACGCATTTTCAAAACCAGGTTCTAAATATAAGACACATTCGATTGATATCAAATGAATGTCAGTTTAAACCTACTATATGTGTTTCCTTTATTCTGGAAACAACATGTGATGTTCCAGATGCATGTTAATTTTATTTTTTCTGCTTCGCTCTGAATAACAGATCAAGATATGGGACTTTCAGTTTCTTAAATGAGTACCCGGGCTGCCGGCATTGCATAGAATGATGGCCTCACGTCGTTGTCGTCCGGGATATTAGGCTGTCTATTTACGTGCATGGAAGCATGTTTTTATTTATGAAGACTAGACTTACTTTGATTTTTTCTCACCATATATCGCCCTTTTATATATTTGGATAAATTTTATCACAGAAAAAATTTCCCTTTATATATTAGTCTGATGTTCCGATACGTTCTGTACAACTTAGTCCCAACCAATGATGGAAAGTTGTTGCATAGCAACGTCATTCGGATCATCGCAAATGCTGCAACAATGACGCAGCGGAATCTTAAGTTTTTCTTTTCAAAAGAGAACTCGGAAACGGACAATGCCGATCGTCCTGGTCCATCTAATTACCAAGATTTTCATCAAGTGAAGTTACTGTTGCTGAGCCTGATAGTCCATCGGCTAAGAGAATAAAGACTGTTCCACGGGGCTTGCTGCAAGCATGTCCCCCTAAAATTTTAAATGACCTCTATATCAAATATTCGAGGGGACACATGTCCCCAAAATGAAAATGTATATATTAAACCCTGAAGACTTAGTGCTCTAGGTTTATTATAAAAATTAACAAATCAGCCTTGCTAGCCATAAGCACAAACATCCACAATAATGAAAGAAAATGATACATCATCCTTCAAATATCTCAAACTTTAAAACAAAACAACATTACAACATAAATTATGTTATCTTGATCTAAGTAATAAAAAGTCTTTTACATAATTTCCATATAGTGGCCAAGTCATCAAACATATATACAAATGCAACCTTGTGACCTTGACCTTTGAGATAATGACACCAAAATCGATAGGGGTCATCTACTAATCGTGAGCAACAACCACAAGAAGTTTGAGACTTAAAGGTCAAATAGAACTTCAAGTTATCACTCGGACAAGGTCTGGTATTATACATACACAACATGTGACCTTGACCTTTGAGGTAATGACACCAAAATCGATAGGGGTCATCTACTAATCGTGAGCAACAACCACAAGAAGTTTGAGACTTAAAGGTCAAATAGAACTTAAGTTATCACTCGGACAAGGTCTGGTATTATACATACACAACATGTGACCTTGACCTTTGAGGTAATGACACCAAAATCAATAGGGGTCATCTACTAATCATGAGCAACAACCACATGAAGTTTGAGACTTAAAGGTCAAATAGAACTTAAGTTATCACTCGGACAAGGTCTGGTCTACCGACAGACCGACCTACGGACTGACTGACCGACATGAGCAAAGCAATATACCCCCTTTTCTTCGAAGGGGGGCATAAAAATGATTGTTTAAAAAAATGATGATGGTAGAGAGTAAACAAAGTGAAATCTTGCATTTTTTATGTTAAAAAGGGCATTTCTCCTGACCTAATTTGCTCATCTCAGCAACAATTGAACTCAATTAAAACATTATGGTCATAAACATTGTCATAAAGTTTGAATATGATTGCTAAAAAAATGAAGATGGTAGAGAGTAAACAAAGTGAAATCTTGCATTTT
The DNA here is from genome assembly GCA_021229015.1 of Solen grandis. Lineage (NCBI taxonomy): Eukaryota > Metazoa > Mollusca > Bivalvia > Adapedonta > Solenidae > Solen > Solen grandis. The sequence goes on along the minus strand of CM037788.1, from coordinate 12,137,551 downwards.
TTATGTTAAAAAGGGGCATAACTCCTGACCTAATTGACCCATCTCAGCTTAAATTAAACTCAATTGAGACATTATGGTCATAAACATTGCCATAAAGTTTGAAGATGATTGCTCAAAAGATGAAGATGCTAGAGTGTAAACAAAGTGAAATCTTGCATTTTTTTGTATTAAATGGGGCATAACTCCTTACCTATTTGACCAATCTCAGCCATATTCGAACTCGGTTATAGTCATAAACATTGTCTTAAAGTTTGAAGATGATTGCTTAAGAAATGAAGGTGATAGAGTGTAAACACTAAATTGTTGACGATACACGACGCACACTGCACGACAGACACTCACGGGATCACAATAGCTCACCCTGAGGTTTGCTCAGGTGAGCTAAAAACAAAAAGAAATGTGTCATGAGAACACAGATGTCCCCACCTGTTGCATTTTCCAAAACAAAGGCCAACACCCAGGAGCTCAAATCATGTCCTAAGTAATATATCCATGAAGTTTAAAATCTGTAGCACAAATACCTTCAGAGTTACCTGTGTCACAGTCCTGGGATGGACGGATGTACAAAGGCAAATCTATATGTCTCTTTTTTTTTTCTTTTTTTTTTGGGGGGGGGGGGGGGGGGAAGGAGACAACAAGTAGTAGTTAGTAGTGCACAAGTTAACGTCCTGAGAAATATATTCATGAAGTTTCAAGTCTGTAGTACAAATACTTTCAGAGTAACGTATGTCACAAGCATAAAATTCAATTTTTCAAAAACAAAGACCCAAAACTCTGTCAACTTCAAAAGGGGTTCAATGAAAATACCCAGGTGCAAAAGTTCATGTCCTGAATAATACATTCATGAAGTTTCAAGTCTGTAGTACAAATACTTTCAGAGTTACGAGAGTCACAAGCATAAAATTCCAATTTTTCAAAAACAAAGACCCAAAACTCTGTCAACTTCAAAAGGGGTTCAATGAAAATACCCAGGTGCGCAAGTTCATGTCCTGAATAATACATTCATGAAGTTTCAAGTCTGTAGTACAATACTTTCAGAGCTATGCGTGTCACAAAGTTACAGGACGAACGAATTGATGTATGATGTATGGACAGACAAAGGCAAATCTATATGTCCCCCCATTTTTGTTGGAGGCATAATTAAAGAAAAGGATAGCTTGATTAATGATATAAAGTATTAAATTTTAGTCACTTAATAATACAATTACATTACATATCAATGTTGTACTGCTAAACTTTTTACAACTAAAACAATTTGAACAGAAGTACAAATGCATAAAATGTACTTAGCTTAATAATATTAAGTAAGCTGTACAAAAGCTGTATTCAGTCTTGAAATAGGGATATCCAGCTTTCTTGAATTTATTTGTGCTTGCTTTTATTAATTTACAACACTTACCCTAGAATGTAATACTCTGCACTTACCCTAGAATGTAATACTCTGCACTTACCCTAGAATGTAATACTCTGCAATCATTGTGAATAATATTGAAAACCTCCTTAGTACTGTGAACATTGGTAAACTGAAAGTAAAAAGTAAATAAGTCAAGTCAATATAGCTCAAATCCCCAATATCACATTTTATTGGACCATGTTGTAACAATATTACAATAATTTACAAATTAGGGATTTGGGGTCCATAGTTTTTTAATCCTTTACTTTACAGACTGTTTTAGACGGTAACAGAGCAGATCTAGGGTCTCCTGTTGTCTCATACAATATTGAAGACCAGATACTACAAAACCACAGCAAACGATAAATCCATTGTTTTACATACCATATAATGTTTAGACAATTAATGATATAATCAAGTCGTAAATCTGTATATGAATATTCATGAGGTACAGGATTATAATGTTGCTCAACATAACGCGCCCTGAAACAGCATTATATTGGAACTGCACTGTTAAAAACGTATAACGTCTATCTATATCTATCTACAGATACATGGTTACCCAGTGCAATATTCCATTGATGGTAGCATTAGGAACGGTGTTGAACCTATATTTAGAATTATAAAACCTTTATTTAGAATGTGCTGTCAAACAACTGATCATATTTACTCTATGGGTGTGTAGTTATTGCAATTTATTTTGCTATCCAGAACTGGACCAGTTGCCATCTTGCAGTAGGTGTCATATGGTATTGCAAGCACCTGCATCTGGGATACCATATTTGATATATTTAATTGATTTCCTCGAAAAGGGTGTTTATGAAAATAGTGTTTTCCTGTACAATGCCTGTATATTTGTCAGAAAACAAAAACTTCATCAACATTAACAAGGGAAAGAAGAAAAAAATATTTTTTTTCTACAGATAATCTTTAAACAAACTGATTCATATGTTTACACTTTAGTCTTTATTTTCATCATTATGCCATGAAAAAATCTTCATTTTCCCTAGATTTCATTTGTTTCAATCAGGTAGCAACTGCAGCAATGTATGCACTGTACTTCCTGTAATTTACACAAAGTATTTTAACCTTTCAGTGTTTGACACTAACTTTTTAGCCAAGTATCCCGACAGAACACCTGCTTATAAATTCAGGAGTTCCTTCTGAAAACAGCAGTCCCTGCCATGTCATTCAAGCATAATTATAATGGCTTTATTCACATAACAACTGCTTAAAAAGTTAATAAGAAAGATTTATAGAAATGATGACATAGTTTTTAAACAAATGTTGCTGTTTAATTTACTTTTAATCTGAAAAGTAAGTGTCCCAATGGAACACATGGCATATCAATTATACAATCCCTTCCCAACTTTTGTTAGTGTTGACACCTGCATTTACAGGCAAGTCAAAGCTAGAGAATAAAAGTAATTACATCATGAAAAACTTACTTTAATTTTTTGGTTCCTCCTAGACCACATAAGAGATTCCCCGCATATATAATGGGCAAAGGCCATATCTGTAATGGGTAAAAGGAAAAAAAAACATACTTATCTCATCAGGCTCAAACTAGAGGTTTGTTTTCATAGAAAACTGAATAGTGTCTCCAATGAAATTGTAATAAAAGAGAATAACTCTAAAATACTTATGCCTGAGTTATGGGCCTTGTGTATAAAGACTTGTATATTTCATTTCATAACAAATGTTGTTTGTCAGTATGGCATCTATTTATATGAACTTATATTAGCCACTCACTCAATTAATAAAACAAAGAAGGATAGAATGTCTTCTTTCCTAAATTGTTAAATGACAAGTTATAATTAACTCCAAGTATTCCTTGTTGAATAAGACCCTGAGGCTTGTTTTCTAATCTTCGCACAAACAAATTTGATCTTATTCCTAAGTCTGTTGATCTATATATTAGCAACTAATGTTTTATTTGCAAAACTGTTTTTTAACCTTTATCCAGTTGGTCTGAGTTAAAACATATTGTCTAAGGCAACAAGTTTGATGTTCAGCTATAGCTATTCTTGAGAGGTTTAAGAGTTTCAACCAATCAGATTTCTTTTAAGTTTCAACCAATCAGAATTCAGAAAAGGCCTTAGTAGCCATGCTTTTGGCCATTCAGCACCAAAGTCATCTACCTGTTGAATTTCAAGTTATAGCTTTGATATTTTTTGAGTTATGGTCTGGACAAAAATTAATTATGAAATTTAACAAAGGGCAATAACTCCAAAAATATGATGTGCAGAGTTACAGTTCTTGTGAATGACACTTCTCCTCCATAAGATCTATCCACCTGTAATGTTCTGAGTTCATAGTTATAGTTTTTTGAGTTATGATGCAGACAGACAGTGTGACAGACAGATGGACAGACAGAAAGACAGAGAGACAGACAGACAACTCTAACAATAACAATATGTCTCATCCATATAAATATGGGGGGAGACATAACTACAAGTAATTGTGTTTTGGATAGGTTTTCTACCTAGAGTATTAAAACCTAACATATCAAATGTTTAAGACTCTTCAATGTCGAAGACATATCAGAAGGGTGTCCATGGAAACATGTTCATACTCATATCTTACCTTTTTAATAATGTCAAGAGAAAAGTTAGGATATTCTAAAGCACCAAACAATTTTCCAGAAAACAGCACAATTATCCCTGTCAGCATCTGAAACAAACAGTATCCCTAGGAATTAAAATCCATGTATAAATATCTCTATCAACAATGTCTATTTTCACAGTCTGCAGAGAAAAAATATTAACTATGGTGTCATTTAGGCTCATCATACAAGAAGCCATAAAACTGGCAGCTACTGGTTAGGTTTGTCCACATGGGAACCAGCCTACACTTAACCCTTTCCCTCATATAGACTCATTTTGACGCACTCAATAGGTACCACATAAAGCCTGATCTGCAGAAAACCACAGTTAAACCTTACCAATTTTAATTACAAAATCCTCATTTCCAGACCACTGAGGAGCAGCGAACAGCATAAAACCTGATCAGCCTGCGAGTTACTCACAGGCTGATCTGGTTTTATGCTGTTCGCATAGGTCTTTTCATGGTTAAACTACAGTAGCCCATTTTAAAACACCCTTTAGAACACACCAGATGGTGATAGACAAACAAGAGAGTGGTTATCTAAAATATGCCTGTCCATTTTTTTCAAGGGTCATAATAAGTACTATGGAGTATCTAGAACTTTCTGGCAGGTAACTGAACATGACTGAGATTGTGTGCCAGTACACAATGTGACCAGAGTTTGGAAAAAATCTGTTTACTTTTCTTAGAAAGTGGACACTTTTCTTTTTTTTTGTAATTTTTCACCAATTTAAGGGCCATAAATCTGAGGTGTTTTGAGATACTCTGGCTGATTACTATGCACTTGCCCAAGATGTTCTTCCAATTTCTTCCTATATACATTATATGACCAAGTTTGATAAAGACTGGTGCAGGATTGTAAGAGTAAGGAAGGGACAATGTTAACTTCGCAAATTTTCATCAATTCAAGGGTCGTAACTCTGAGCTGTCTGATAATGAACTTAGCCAAGATACTGTGCCCAGTCAGATTGTAAATAAGTTGTTAGAATAATAGAGTGGACAACCTGAGTGGAAGCTGTAAACATATATAAAGTGATTTTATTTGTGCAAAATGTATGTGTATGCATACTTCATCTAATGAAAATGGACTAATAGGAAGGGCTTTTAGAAAAAAAAATAAAAAAATTTAAGGTTCACATTTAACCCTTTCCCTCATAGAGGAAACCATGAAAAGACCTATGCGAACAGCATAAAACCAGATCAGCCTGCGAGTAACTCGCAGGCTGATCAGGTTTTATGCTGTTCGCTGCTCCTCAGTGGTCTGGAAATGAGGACTTTATAATTAAATTTGGTAAGGTTTAACTGTGGTTTTCTGCAGATCAGGCTTCATGTGGTACCTATTGAGTGCGTCAAAATGAGTCTATATGAGGGAAAGGGTTAAAAAACAACACAAAGGGTATGTTCATCTTTTGAAACCTCTTAGCTCTATTTCACAAATCACAATCACAGCACAAAAGAAATTCAATGACTTGCATGTGCTTATTTGGTGCGGTGATTTGGATTTTTGACCTGCTGTCTTAATATACTATATGTCAAAATAATGTGTTTACTCAAATGCTGAATGAGTCCCTTTTCTTATTTCTTTAAGAAATTAAACACAAAAAACATACATTAATATATCATGGTTTATATTGCGTTGTTTACAATGCAATATATTATTGTAGCCCATGGGAATTTCAATACAAATATCCAAATTCAATGCCCCTTGCCAGGTAAGCTATACACATACCATCAGTATTAATAAATATGCTTGCATGAAAATTTAGCTCTTGTTTAGGCATGTGACTTTTTTTTTTTACATATCTTACATAAACAAAATGCACAACAATTTTCTTTATATGATTTATTTATCATAATTTATTATAGAAGTTGTCCAGCACACAATGAGCAATATCAATGAAGCAAATTACTATGAATGAAATAGTGTTACGTAAGCCTGTGGCGCTCTATACAATGACGTGCAGAAGCGCATGCACCTCTTGCATATAATAATTTGTCCATTGAAAGCCAGAAGGGACTATCAGCCTTCATTTTACATAATTATGCTGTTAGCCCCTTCTGGCTTTCAGTGGATGTCATGTCCTTTCTTAACCCTTTCCCTCATAGAGGACACCATGAAAAGACCTATGCGAACAGCATAAAACCAGATCAGCCTGTGAATAACTCGCAGGCTGATCAGGTTTTTTGCTGTTCGCTGCTCCTCAGTGGTCTGGAAATGAAGATTTTGTAATTAAATTTGGTAAGGTTTAACTGTGGTTTTCTGCAGATCAGGCTTTGAGTGGTACCTATTGAGTGCGTCAAAATGAGTCTATATGAGGGAAAGGGTTAAACTAATAGGTACATAGCAAATAAAAAGTTGTTCTATGAAATATGTTCGACCCTTACAATAAAATGATTTTATTAAGTTAGCAACAAGATCCAATTGATGTTGATAATCAATAAAACAGTTCCAAATTACAATTAAGCCACTTGACTTTCTCTTTTACTGTTCCCGTTCATGCTTTATGCAATGCTAGGATTTTGTCTTTTCATATTGTTTTATATTAGTGTTTTTTCAGAGGTAAAGGCAGAGATATATACAAAAACGTTATGATTATAGTATATATTAAGCAAAATTTGTACGTTCAGCTTAAAAACTGCTTTTGACAAATCTAGAAAACTTAAAAGATTATTGAGCATCATTTGAATTCCTCATCTTATATTTCATTTAAATGAGGATCACAAAAATTTGAATTCAATTCTTTATAAAACACACTTTTACCCACCAGACACTAAGTTACCTTTAAGTTGCAATTACATGTATGATTTAAGGAACATTCATCCACATGACCTAAGTAAAAACAGACAGATGGACCAACTTCAGCATTGGTAACTCAGAACGACTTTTAAGCGAACATGTTTTAAGACTTGTAATGGCTGAATAATTAACATTCTGAACTGCACATCAAACGCACTACATTACCTGCATATTCTATGAAAATTTCTAAAAATTCGTGAAATTTAGACATGGAATTTTCAAAAATCCCTGATTTTGGGTATTACTAAAATGGTTTCACCCCTATATATGACTTATTACCATTATGAAATAATGTGATCAACTGTGTAAAATATTTGCATACTTGCAAAATTAAGGTGTGAAAAGACAGCAAGTGAAGTGATGGCTTGGTTCAGATATTCAGTTTAACCTTTCCCTCATATAGACTCATTTTGACGCACTCAATAGGTATCACATAAAGCCTGATCTGCAGAAAACCACAGTTAAACCTTACCAAATTTAATTACAAAATCCTCCTTTCCAGACCACTGAGGAGCAGCGAACAGCATAAAACCTGATCAGCCTGCGAGTTACTCAGGCTGATCTGGTTTTATGCTGTTCGCATAGGTCTTTTCATGGTTTCCTCTATGAGGGAAAGAGTTAATAAGACAGATGTATATACGTCATCATTTACCATTCAACCTAGGTTTTCTACCTAATTCATAGATTGCATAGATAACAGATTTGCAACACCTTCAGCTGAGACACAAAATCCTTTACTCCAGAATATAAACAAGCCTTTGGTCTGGTAATTGAAGTGGATAACCTAAATTAATTTCACAGCAAAAATCTGAACATGGCTGAACCAATTTAATCACTCCCAATGAATGCTCTGGATGTAGACTAGTCCCAGGAATATAAGTTTCTACAGGTTTTCTGTTTATAAAGGCCTGCATAAACGTGTTGTTACATATTTACTTCTGAAAATTTTCTCCATAGTCAACTATATACAAGAAGGGTTCCTTGGAACAAATGTGTCACCTGCAGAAAGAAGTGTGGTAGAAAAAGAGTGACAAAGTGTGATGGATGTTCAGACTGACAACAGACGAAGGAGAAAAGATCCCTATGTGTCACATTTGCTTACAGCAGATGATACAAAAAAGGCCAGATCAGACTGAAGCAATGTTCAGTTCTCAACAGGTTTTATAGTGTAACTAGAACTGTTGCCTAGGGGCTGACTTAAAGCCCCCTCTCCCCACCCCCCGCAAAGGAAAAGGTTGCAGTTCCTGCTCATGGCAAACTACAGATTACACTTATGTAACGGTTAATCCAATTAAGTAAGTTTTGTTGGTATCCATCAAAAGTGTTGAAGGAAGCACACTTTAATTACATGTAATGTACATGAGATGCAAACTTGGTCAAAGGAGCAAAATTTTAGAAACGACAGATAACCCAACCTGTTATAGATTATGCATATCTACAATGTGCAATGTTGAATGTAAGTAAGTTTAATTGAAATACATCTCGAAGTCTGAAGCAGTACTTGGCAATGTATATGAACTACCAAAACAGTCAAAGGGGCATCATTTTCCAAAAAGGGGAGATAACCCAACCTGTTATAGATTATGCACATCTACAATGTGTAATGATTAATCCCAGCATTTTTTGTTGAAATATTTCCAGTAATTAGTGAGGAGTAGCTGGCAGATTGTTTTGTCTACAGACGTACGTACGAACATGTGGCCAGATTGGATTTTGGGGCCATTTCTTTTGTTCTTTTCTGTTGTTTTTACCGTTAGATTGCCCCTTACTCCAATCAGGCTGTGCAGACGGACAACCTGATTCCAGGATACCGCCCCCACCCCAAACTTTGTTGCGGGGGGGGAGGGAGGGGGTTTACCAATAAGCAGGTAAGGGGTGAGTCAATGACATAGCATATAGCATGGCCATATTTGTGTGCTATAAATATCTCAGTACAGTAACTGAACCATCAAGAAACAAGACCAAAATAATGAGAACAGAATCGTATTAACCTAAATGAACAAATGGATGTGATGCTAACAATTCTGATATTAATCTATTAAACTTACCTGACATACACCTAGTCCTTGGTAGGATGGAAATCTGAAAAGAAAAAAAAAATATTAGCATTTATATACTCCATAAACTATTTAAAAAGTTTAGCGAAACAGCTTTACAGTGCTCTCCATTTGCAGAGGATCACTGCCACTGAAGAAATTATGATCACCATTATGGCCGAGGTAAGTAACCAATAGAGCCAAAGTTTAGTCTTTCACAAGAGACATGAACTTGCGAATCTAAAAAACCCTTATCAACCTGCAAGCAGCTAAATACAAGCTAGTCTGCAGATCTTAAACTGCTTTCTACTCTTCAGTGCCTTTAAGACAAGGAGAAAAAAATGTAAACTAATGTAAAAGAATGCAAACTACTTTCAGTCTGATCTAGATTCTATGTTGTAACATGGTGTAAAATGGTCAAAGCATTTGACTATGACCAGCCCATTATAAACCATTCAAACAAATCTAAGTCTGAAAAAATAGGCTGCTTTCATGCTTTCAAATCACAGTTGATATGTAAAGTCCTCATAGAGAAGTTGTGTGCTTTTAGCAAGCTTATTTTCCCTAGCTGCATTAATTTTCATGTATATCCTTTGAAGCAACAGCCTGGTCTGAATTAGAGTTTATCTCAGGCCAGGCTTAATATAACAGTGAACCCTCCCCACCCCCCACCGATGTTTGAAGAGGTGTAGATGTATGCATAGAGGATATATAGGTTGACTTTGAAGTAAGATACTACTCATTTTATCAGATTCAGAAGCGATACAAAAATATTTTCATGGGTGACAAAGCCATTAGAGAAAATATGTACTATTTTTCTATAATAAGTGAAATAAAGTAATATTTTACAATGCAATAAGATTGTTTTTTCTTCCTAACCTGTACGTTTCTGTTTAACTGCCTGAAACTTCCCATGGGGAGCCTCAAACTATAACTATATATGTTTTTTTCATTTTTATTAATTTGTTTTTTAACCATACATTTACTTTGTCAACATGATTTCTTAAAATAGCTAATGGCTCATACTTTTATTTTTCCTTGTCATAACAAGAGTGTTCTCTGGAATACATTTGTCACCTGCTGAAGGCTGACGGAAAAGGTGTGATGGACAGACAGACGGACAACATGGAAAAGTGATCCCTACATGTCACCTCTGCTTACAGCAGGTGACACAAAAATGATACCATTTATCATTCATGGTGTATGATAAGATTTCTATCATAAATATTTCTCAGTATTTCACCCATGCCCAAGGGTAACATGTCTAGCTTGTGGCCTAAGGTACACCTCTTACCTTTAAGTGTGACCTTGACCTTGGAACTAGGAACTCAACTTTTGTGTGCCACACTTTGTCTCATTGTGGCACACATTACAGCTAAATCATGACAGCCTCAGGATAAGCAAATCCAACACTTTGACCTTACATTTCTAAATGTGACCTTGACCTTGGTGCTTAGGACACTTCAACTCATTGTAGCAAACAATAATACTGCAAAGTTACTTAAAAATCCTGCAATCCATATCTAAGTCACAGCCCAGACAAGAAAATCGAGCACCATGACCTTTAACCTCTAAGTGTGACCTTGACCTTGAAACTAGGGACTCAACTCCTGCGTGAGAAACTTTATCTCATTGAGACACACATTTCTGTCAAGTTATTAAAAAATCCAGTAATCCATGTCTAGGTTACAGCTTGGACAAGCAAATCTGGACAACCTGACATACCAATGCAGATTGATACATGAGGTAAATATATTGACAAAAATATATAAATCATGTTGACATTTAGGCATATCAATAAGATCTCATTATATCGGGCACTGTAAAATCATTTATTTTCATTGACATTAAATTTCGTAGAATCTGTGATTAAATCAATTTTGTGGGAACAAATATTCATGGAACCATATGTTCTAGAAAACATGAGGTCTATGAAATAAACAGTTTTTGTGGGGATTAATATTTGTGGATAAACACATCCACGAAATCAACGAAAATTAGTTCCCCACGAAAATTAATGATTCTACAGTATATTTAACATGAGTTAAACTCACTCAGTCTCATACATTACTACATGTATGTGCATTCAATACGGGGCAGGATGGGTTAATATCAACAAACATTAAACCAAATATATCACTAGGTGGGGTCCTATATCAAACATAATATCGGAACACCTATAATACCTTGCATTCACGTACAGCATTTATATTAAAACCCTTATCTTGTGAGTAAGATAAATGTTCAATAGTGCCTAACATTACATGAGCATTGTCTGCTCCAGATTTGAAGCCCAAGCCCATTACGACCATCCATCTATAGGACCCTTATATATCACCAGGTGATGGCAATGATAACACTCCTGTTCACTTTACACATGTAAGACTTTTCCATTTGATCTCTAACAGTCACTATGGAATCATTTATTTCCATCACAATGAGTATGCAGTCATTTGCATCAAGTAATCAAAATGAATTTATAAGGATGGCAGATTTGGGTAGAATTATCCTTTAAAAAGTGGTCTTACCTTAAGACACATCTACATTGTCAATTTTTAGGTTTCAGGTGGAATTATTCCTAAACTAGAACTGCCATTGTTATGGCGCAAATACCCCCCGCATGTGGCTTTGTCACAGGGATTTTAATACAAATAACATGTAGGTCAGAGACATGTAAATGTATTGGCTCAACAAGGAAAATAAATAATATTAACACATACATTATTTGGATGAAGGCCCACTAAGTATTGTTCAGCTCCATTATTACACTGTACTGTTCAGCTCCATTATTACACTGTACTGTTCCGGTCGATTATTACACTGTACTATTCAGGTCCATTATTACACTATAGTGACTAAATTGTACTAGTGACTATATTGTACAGCTGCATTACATTGTACTGTTCAGATCTATTATAACACTGTATTGTTCAGGTCCGTTATTACACTGTCCCGTTCAGATCCATTATAACACTGTACTGTTCAGGTCCGTTATTACACTGTACTGTTCAGGTCCATTATTACACTGTACTGTGCAGCTTCATTATTACACTTTGCTGATATCTTTTATACCTTTTTAGTAACAGCCCGGACAAAAATTAAGTATGAAAATTTACAAAGGTCAATAACTCCAAAATTACGCGACAGAGAGTTATGGTTCTTGGTTACTGCACTCCCTCTCAATGAGATCTATCCACATAAGAAGTTTCATCTTGATGCCTTTTACACTTTTTGAGTTACGGCCCGGACAAAGAAATTGACAGACGGCTGGATGGCCGGATGGACGGCCAGACAGACAAGCTGAATCCAGTATACCCACCTTACAACTTAATTGTGCAGAGGGGGGTATCTACTTTATACAGTTTATTACCTTGTAAGAAGAACATTAAAGAATAACTTCCTTAATTTCAAGTTTATTCATCACTAAAGTCTTCATACCCTTATGATTTAAATGTGTTACATGAAACACACACTCTTCATTATTATCTGGTTTTATTACTTCAGAGAGCAAAACATTATTTTCCTGACCAACAGGTGACTTGTGTTATAATAAGATCTGAAACACATGAAATCATAAACAAGAAGGTCATGATGGCCCAGGAATCGCTCACCTGAGAACCAGGTATTACTGGGAAGAAAAGAAACGGCATATAGCTTATGATATTATGGAAAATGGGCTCTGCCTTCTGCCAGCCATAAATTGAGTGAGTACTTTTGGACAAGAAGAATTTTCAAATTTGTACTATATACATATGAGGAAAATGGGCTCCAATCCCTGGCGGCCATGTTTTTTTACCAATCCAAATAGTTTGAACATTCTAGGTAGAGAGTGTCCAATGGAACATCTGTGCCAAAAAACTTTGAAATCCAGCCAGTATCTTTGGACAAGAAGATTTTTCAAATTTGTACTATATACATATTAGGAAAATGGGCTCCTCCCCCTGGAGGCCATGTTTTTTGAAAGATCAAAATAATTTGGAGTGACTTAATAAGGAACTTATGTGCCAAATTACTTTGGCATTCAGCCAATTTTCAGGGGTTTACTTAAGGATTTGACTTTCACTTGTCCAGGGGGCAAGTTACTTTGAACATCTACAAGCCCCCAGTGAAAACAGGTTGCCCGATCTTGAAGTTAGTTGGTGTTTATTAATGTTTAAAACTAAATATGTGTAATATAATGGTGAATTTTAGTTATTATGTATCAAACACAATTTGCAAGCATTTTACCCCTGATATACTATAGAAAATAAAAAAACCGAAAGATTTCATTTACATGAATAAACTTGCCCGCCGGGTTATCTTCTTTGAAAAATCACTTGCACGCGGTGATTTTAACCCGGCACGGGCAAGTGGGCGTCCACTTAAGAAAACCCCTGAATACTTTTGGACAAGAAGATTTTTCAAATTTGTACTATGTACATACATGTATAAAGAAAATGGGCTCTGCCCCCTGGTGGCCATATTTTTCAATGGATCAAAATAATTTGAACAATCATGGTGGAAAGTGACCTAAAGAACATCTGTGCCTAATAACTTTGAAATCCAGCTAGTTCTTTTGGGCAAGGTTTTTCAAATTTGTACTACATGTATATACATATAAGGAAAATGGGCTCCGCCCCCTGGCGGCCATGTTTTTCCATTAATCAAAATAATTTGACTTGACTTGACTATTTAAGTTTACCGTCGCTTCGACAGTATTTCAGTCATATAGCGACGTCCAGCTAATTACAGGTGGAGGAAGACCCCGAATGCACGGAGGCATCCGGGTAGAACCACAGACCTACCGCAAGCCAGCTGGAAGACTTCTTCACATGAAAATCCGAATGACCCTGCCGGGTTTCAAACCATGCGGTGAGGGGCTCTCGGCCATGGAGGCCCCCTCAAAATAATTTGAACAATCTTGGTAGAGAGTGATCCACATCTGTGCCAAATAACTTTGAAATCTGGCCAGTGGTTTTGGAGGAGACAATTTTCGAAAATTTTCATGTTTTTTCTTTCCATTGCCATAGCAACCAGAGTTCTGCATGGAATCAAATTCTTTGAACAACTATGAAAGGGCATCACCCTAGGAACATTCCTGTGAAGTTTCTTTAAAATTGGCCCTGTGGTTTAGGAGATGTCATTTTAAATTAAATGTTGATGCTGGACGCCGGACATTCATCAGTCATAGAAGCTAACCTTGAGCAGATTGTGCTCAGGTGAGCTAAAAAATAAAAGAAAAAAAGTTTTCATTTCTTTTTCAACCTCCAAATACAACAATAAGTTTTATTTGGTTATATGACAAACCAAGGTTAGATGATTTATGCTCTTCATTTACAAAAAAAATGCATATAATTGTTTGTTTATTGGGTTTAACGTCCCAAGGACAGTATTTCAGTCATTTGAAGACAATGTCTACATGAGACAGATATAGTGCTGCCAGAATGTAGTATCATGCCGTAGACATGTGGCCACAGGGGTTTGGCACGAAAGTGGGGGGGGGGGGGGCATAAAATCACTATATATATAGTGATTTACCCCCCCCCCCTTTCGTGCCAAACCCCTGTGCATGTGGCATGATACCACACCCATTCACATTATCCTGACACCGGGTAAACCAGTCCTGGAACTACCCTTATGTGCTGAGCAAAAAGCAAGGGAGCCATTTTTTTTACGACTTTAGTATGTCACAGCTGAGGATCGGGGACCACTTGGCTACCGGGACCAGTCACATATAATAAAATATGTGTTGATCTTGAACTATGTGAGATACTCTTTATAAAAGAAATTAACAGAAACTGCTAAATGACAAGTTTTGACCCACCAGCAAACAAAGCAGATCAGGATCAGACCTCTCCTTTCAGAATCACCAATTGTCTGATAAGGTTTTCTGATAAAACATACCATGTTGAGGACTTGCTTGATTGTTACATGTACTGATAAATAATTAGGATGCTCCAGTGTACAAGTGTTGGGAAAAGACATTGTGGTATTATGACTTTTTTTTCTGGCTTTTTTCATCTAAAGTAGGTCAAAAGGTCAAGGTCAACAGCATACTGAAGAGGTTCATCCACTTATAAGCAACTGTCCAAATATTGAAGCAATCCATTCCAGGACATCAGAAGTTATAGCAGATTAAAAAAAGGTCAACCTGAGCGGACACCTGACGTCGCAAGATGATGACGCCTACCCGGACATCATCAATTTGAAGGGATGAAAAACCCATCCAACAGCACCATTTTAGTCCCAATAAAGCGCTTAGAAATTTTATGTACTTAATTTGTAAGAAGATATGAGGGACAATGATGCAAGGACATAGTTTTTTATGGTATATGTTACTGAGACGATATGAAAATTTAAGGGACAATTCATTCCTCTTTATTACTATAAAGTAATCTCCCTTGTTCAATGGAAAGCTGCATCTGCTTTGCCTACTCGTTTTTTGGGATATAATCTGCGACATACAGCCCAATGAGGTATGAGAACTCTATAACGTGTTTGTAATATCAGAAAATATGTATCATATATTACTGTATAACTTTTCTTTACATATCGATTCAATGTATGAAACTGATCTTGTGATAATGTTATGCATGTGCATGTGTATTGCTAGGGATGAGCACCGGTACTTGGGAACCGGTTACTCCCGTTCCACGATGTTCGGATACTCGGTATCGTTTCATTTTGTTGAACCGGTTCCTCCAAACGATTCCTAAGCCTTTTCTTACACATTTGACTTCCATATAACAGTTTCAACGAAATTACAAAATTATTCAAAAGCCGCTACAATTGTACGGTTTGTACCGCTACTTTTCGTCTTCCGAGCTTTTTGGGGCATTGAGCATCTCGAGGGTCAATGACGTCACCCGAAAACCGGTGGCGCGGACGTTATTTTGAAGATCTGGGCGAGGAAGGCCGCTGCAACATCTGCAAAAAGTTAATTAAGGCCAAGGGAGGGACCACGTCCAATTTGATTAAACATTTGATCACAGTTCACAGGGATCAGGTCAAGTTAAACGGCGTGAATCCGTCCAAGGTGAGTAAAGTGTGAACTTTATCCAATCCGGTTCAATGAATTTTCCAAAATGTCTAAAAATGCTATTTTTAGATGGGCTTCTATTTGGAAAGCCAATCAGATGTGAATAATGTAATTTATTTGAATATCCGGGTCACAGTCTGAAGGTCAAACGGCTGTTTTGACTCTGAATACTCTTCAAAAAGGAGAACACTGTGTATTATTCGGATACACATAGTTTCGGATAAACATTACTAAATTTGAGTAGTAAAGTATTATTCTAGTGCACCCAATGGTGAGTAATTTCATATGATGTTTATTTAGACGATCTGGAAGAGGTTGTTTGACATTTCTTAATTATGTTTTCAAAACACTGTCTTCTTGGACATTTTTCCCATTGACTTGTAACATACATTGTTACTTTTTATTCATATGCAAGAGAGGTAATCACTTTGTTAGTACGAACAATTTGTAAACTATTTCTATTAGTATGCATAAATTCAAAATTCTAATCCAAGCAAAATTATTAATTTAGTATTCTGAATTGGAAATGTAACATATTGGAAGAATAAATTTACTGACACATTTCACATTTCGATTCATGCTTTACACCCTTTTTACCTCAAGAGTTATATGTTTAGTATTGTTAATAGATTATGATTTGTGAAAATTGTGATGCCATTAAATGGAAGAATATAACTTGTAATGGAGTTGTTTTAATTTTTTTTATCAAATCCCACACTATTATTAATCTTAGGTCTTAATACATGGTACTGGTAATTGGAATTGGAATCGTTAGGAATCAGAATCGGTTAAAAAGTATCGAGTAGGTATCGGAATCGGTTAAATTCTAATGATGCTCATCCCTGTGTATTGCACATGTTATCTTGAAGATAAATGTCCTTGTATTTGTCTTTCTACGTAGCCTTAATGTATTATTAAAGCTTCAGTTAGAACCATGGGTCTGTCATTTCTGCAAACTGCCATAATGCTATCAATACTTCAGAGATAAATACTGAAAATGTTCTTTGGTTTGATACAAGCTGTTTCCTCAAATGGGATGTTGTAACATATGCTTTATAGATGATTTACCATAATCAAAGAAATTGTGACTAAAGATATGCTCAGAAAATGTAAAAAAATGAAGTTGCAAATATTCAGACGCAAGGTCACAGATGAAGAGCATACATGTTTTGTAAATGTCTGTACGTTTGGGTTAGACATTGGCAGTATTTCAGTCAATTGGAGACTATGTCCACTTGAGATAGATATAGTGCTGCCACAAATACAGTATCACACTGTGGCATGATACCACACCCAGTCACATTATTTCTGTAAAGCCTTTGGCTTTCGCATGTATACTAAGCATATCATTCTGCACTTAAGTGAATTTTATAAAAAAAACCTTAATAATCATGCATGCAACCGGAAACACATGTGCAGAAAACATCATTTTTAGACTGCATGCGCATGCGCAAGCAGTCTTTAGAACCACAGTCTCAGGTCGATTGACGACAGCTGGCACGTCAATTTTAACATTTCGTAGTATTACTACGCAGAAGAAGTTCTGAGGTTAAAAAATAGTTCATATTGAAACCTGTCGGTTAAGAGAGGAAACTCCAATATTTTCATATTTCGTTCAGCACTAGACAAAATGTAATTATCTATTCAGTATATTCGCTACATTATTTTATTTAGAACATGTAACGTAAGCGGCATCTGTCAAGTTAGGTCTACTTTTGGCATACCGAATGTAATTGCAGAATTACCGAAATCATATTGATACCGCCAAAATAAAAGCCACAAAAGCATAAATTTCACCAGAACTTTAAAAAAAACATATGATATAATTTGAATCAAACGTATGATTAAATATCGAAGCTTTATTCATCTTTGATGAAAGTTTTTAGTTAAATATATATAGCTATAAAGTAAGAAGTGCATTTCGGTTTTTCTTGTATATATTTCGATTTTTCTTTGTATTTCGTCATTTCTAATAACTACCACCCCACCAACTACGTTGATAAGTTCGAAGAGAATCTATCCATTAGTAAGAAAGATGCAGTAATTTGAAAATCAGTATCTATCAGACCGATCGATTCGATAATCGATTTTCCCAATCATTGCAATTTAAAGGTTTGTTCTTAAATTTGTTTAATTTTTTATCGCCATAACAGTCAGCTAGGTCTAGTCTTTTAGATTCAAAACAATGGTGTTACCTTTTATTTTGTATTTATTATTTAGTAGTGTCTACATCTACATTTTTTATTTGTTCATCTTTCTTTCTGTCGCTCGTCCTCGTACTTTCCGGATTTCTGTTAATATTTAAGCTTATTTATGCAGGGTTTGTGTAGATCTATATACATAAAGCATAACTGGATCAAACCATGAATTAATTTATAATATTTATAAACAATGATAGATATTGTATGAGATTGAGAATCACACTGAGTTTAGACTAGAGGCATGAATATAATATAACAATTAAAGAAAAACTTTAAATCTTTAAATTCAGACATGGATTTGAACCCATGACCGCTCAAATGGTTTAAGTAAGAGTGGTCATCAGAATGAATTCATAATGACCACTTGTTCTAATGACTTATTAATACTTTTTGGATTATTTAAAGGCCATAGAAAATAACATCCACCTAGCTCATATTCTGAATTGATTGGGCTCTAAGATCAAAGGATTGAGAACAGATATCTATTTTCTTTTTTAATCCAATGGCAACACATTTAAAAACAGTAAGAGCAAAATGATTAAGAGAAATGTAAAGCCAGACCAGGACTTAAGTGGGTGCATGTAGTACATAAATATTTCATTTAGGGCCACATGCTGCATTTAGTATTTGTCCCTAAATTCATTTGACATAACAAATTGCTATATTAATGACAAACCGAAGGGTGATATATATACAGATGAACTATACTAAAATGATCCCCCTTTTTTCACACCAAATGTAACAAGGTGAAACAGAATGTAAAGCTGGACCAGGACTTAAACCCAGGACACTTGGCATATTACAATGTGAGAGCTCTACAGACTGATATACAGAATTGCTAATCAAAATCTTGTACTGATAAAGGTTACTAATGGGCTGTTACTTTACCTAGTATGAAAAATGAACAGCCTGATTAGGATTTGGAATCTAACAGGTTGGTCATACTACCAGACCACTGACACTAATCTCTTACTTAACAGTTACATTTGGAATTTTTACCTGAATTCATGACAGGACAGAACAATTTGCTATGTTCTTGACAAACCAAAGGCTGATATATAAGCGGAATTTTACCTAAATGGCCCCATGTTTGGCATCAAATGTAACTATAAAGTAGGTGAAAAAAAGAATTTGCACCCAGACCAGGATTTAAAACCTTACAACTTACAGTGCAAGAGCTCTACAGACTAATCTTCAGGATTGCTAACAGGCTGTTCTATTACCAAGTAAAAAAAATCAGCATGATCCAGATTGAACCCAACTCAGACCCCCAGCATACAGGGTTGCAGACCACAGACACAAATATCTCTCTGATAAGAATTACTTTTGGGCAGTTTAATCATATACATCCATGTATAAGCCATATTTGACATTTGTTCATGAAAAATAATCTATGTTCTTGATATACCCAAGTGTGATATACACTGGAGAATTATTACTGTAACGGCCTTACATTTAGCCAAGGACTAGAACCAGTACATACAGATATAGTTATTGGAATGCTTACACAGATCTCACAGCGACAAGGGTAACTACTTGGACATTACATAACCATGTGTAGAAAATATGCGGATAGATCAGGATTTGAACCTGAGACACAGCACTAACATGTTTTGAGCTCAACCATCTGTTAACTACCATACTGCTTTCACATTATAATTTTGGCTACTTGAAGTATTTGAAGGCATCTGCTGAAGGCTTGAGATCTTACTTGTTAAACAGTATGTTTCTCAACGGGCCTAAATAAACAACTGTTGGAATATATGATTCTTGCTGACTGACTGTAATCCTACAGACATATCCTGTCAGTCTTGTTGGTCATGTACCTAGAGTATTCTTCCATTAAACCAGGCATGCGTTCAATATGACAAACCGTATGCAACCGTATGCTTACAATCAGCTATGAAACTATCTCAGTGTCATAAACCATGATGTTGATATAAACCCATGAACAACATAAGGGAGCACGTGAACAGCATGCTATATGGTCCTAAGACAACTCCATATATGAATGTAAGCGACCGGTTGCATACGGTTTGTCATACTGAACGCACGCCAGGTGTTGTAGGTTTACGCATAGCTATGACATACCATAGTCCTTAACCCTTTCCCTCATAGAGGAAACCATGAAAAAAGACCTATGCGAACAACATAAAACCAGATCAACCTGCGAGTAACTCGCAGGCTGCTCCTCAGTGGTCTGGAAATGAGGACTTTATAATTAAATTTGGTAAGGTTTAACTGTGGTTTTCTGCAGATCAGGCTTTATGTGGTACTTATTGAGTGCGTCAAAATGAGTCTGTATGAGGGAAAGGGTTAAACATGGAACTTGTTTAGCATCATTATTTGAGATTCAGGATAATTTGATGAGTGGTGGTAAACAGGTAAGGTAACTTGTCTGTTGGGTGTGATATTACATGAGGCGGCACAATATCCGACTCATGTACATATAGTCCCTAAAATTACTGAAATACTGTTGATGGGTCTTTTAATTACTAGGAAGAATTTTTTCATTGCAGTGTTTTCATTTTCCCACCTAGAAACAATTTAGTTATAATTGCATTTGTAGGATAATTAGAAAATGTTATAACAAGGTGGATTAACATATAAAGTAATCCAGCCATCATTAATTTATAATCTTGATCTGTCAAATGCTTAAAGAGACCTCATTTCAGATGCAAGCATCCAATGACGTGGAGTAATAGGCGCTTTGCTTTAAGTCTATAAAGGCTTGCATTTATTATAAAATTCCCTCTATCACTTTATAGACTTTGATCACAATTCAATGATGGATGGTATGCAAGTTTATCCCTTAAAAGTTGGGTACCAAATATTTAAATTTGATTCTTGTATTTAGTCTTCTAGATATAAGGAACAGTTAGCAAAGTACCAGGAAATGTATGATAACTCAGGACATTGTATCATGTCACTTCTCTAATGGCCTGATATAACAGAGAGGCAGAGTAATATGGTTTTAACATTCTGACAAAAGTCCCCTTCAGAAAAAATAGCTAGAATTTTCCTGACTGAGTTTTCTACAGTCTTTTAATGACAGATCAGCCTTTGACTTGAATGAAATAGATACCTATAAAATTTTACTGCTGCTCACATGGTTACAATAATGGGTGATTGATTATGAAATTCTGAAAAGTTTTTTGCTTATGCTGCCCTTGGCACTTTACTAAAACAACTCTTACAAAACTAGTATAATTAAGTTACTATACTGTATTCATGTGACGCTGATACTGTTGTTGCCATAAGACAGGTTTCAAGTGATACCAGCACTTTAAAAAAAACAACAATTATTTAAAATTCATTTTGCACATCAAATGGAATTATAAGATAGTTTAATACCTGTCCAAAAAAGATAGTTTAATACATGTCCAGACTCTGTGTGTTTCTTCTTTTAAATTCCTCTTCAGATACGAATCATTGAACTCCATGAAAAGTTACATATATATAAATTACATTTCAAAAAGCATAGCACAGGCCTCTGTCATTTACATTTATTCCAAATTTCATGTAGTTTATTTATCAAAATTTAAATATTGTTACATTTTATTCCCATATTAGAATTCCACATTGAGCAACTGCATCCAAGATTCAGCTTTCAATAGATATTCTTACACATTTTGTTTTTCTGGTGCAAGTGATTCATTTGGCTGAAAAAATGGAATGGAAGATGTAATTTGCTTAAAATTTGCTTGCATTATATGCCTCAGATTCTTTTAGTTTTACAATTGTTCACTGAGTTTGGGCTATTACTAGATCTGATGTTATAGTACACACAGTTTGAAATAAATGCTTAAAATGGTATAGCCAAGGTAATTGTGCCAGATAAAATGGTGAATTGATTTATTCATGATATCATCTTGTTGTTGCCTACTATCTTTAGAAATTAACATGAATAACTTATTAGCCAATTGATGTCCAATCAAGACCTTGTTTCCATATCAGTTTATTTACAACTGTAAAAAACTTTACTATTGTAAAGTGACATCATAAAGGATCTAGCTAGATAGTTTGACAGTAGTAGAATGCATAAATCCAGGTCACAGGTTTGTCGGGTCACCACTTAATTGTTTTTTGCCTTCATCCAGGGTACATGCAAGGATTATTTGTGTCATGCATGTCTCGGCTGATTTATGAATAAACACAATGATCAGGATTAATGTTAAGTCAGCTGCATGACACTTACTTGAAAGTAGATAATAATTTCTACATTTTAATGGAGATTTCTTATGAATCATTTTATGACTTAAATCTTACAAGTAGGTATTGGAGATATATAGATATTGATCTCTCTCTCATACCTCACTTGATTTATTTAAATTATGGATTAAGGAATAGAAGTCCTGTTTTTTCAAGGGTTTCTCGAAGTCTCCATGAATTTGGGTCTTACAATAGCAAAGTCCATTACAGGTGGATATCCTTACTTCTCTTTGAAACCAACATTAGTGTAAACGTGACAAACTCAATATACATGCCTTCAATTTCTGTATTGGTACAGTTATGTACAACTCACACACTTGTTACATTGAAGTTTAAGTGTGCCTGATGCTCTCTTTTGATTATTTTATTTTACTTAAAGGAACAATGAATATCCAGTTTACATGTTAAGAGGGTCAGAGATAGTTTCCAACTTGTGGGACACCTATTTTGAAAAGGAAAAGATATATTTATTTTTTGGAGTTATTGCCCTTTGTAAATTTTCATACTTAATCTTTGTCTGGGCCGTAACTCAAAAAGTATAAAAGGCATCAAGATGAAACTTCATATGTGGATGGATCTCGTTGAGGGGGAGTGCAGTGACCAAGAACCATATCTCTCTGGCGCGTAATTTTGGAGTTATTGCCCTTTGTAAATTTTGATACTTAATTTTTGTCCGGGCCGTAATTCAAAAAGTATAAAAGATATCAAGATGAAACTTGATATGTAGATAGATCTTATTGAGGGGGCATGCAGTGACAAGGAACCATTACTCTCTGTCACGTAATTTTGGAGTTATTGCCCTTTGTAAATTTTCATACTTAATCTTTGTCCGGGCCGTAACTCAAAAAGCATAAAAGGCATCAAGATGAAACTTCATATATGGATAGATCTCATTGAGGGGGAGTGCAGTGATCAAGAACCATAACTCTCTGTCGCATAATTTTGGAGTTATTGTCCTTTGTAAATATTCATACTTAATTTTTATCCGGGTCGTAACTCAAAAAAGTATAAAAGGCATCTAGATGAAACTTTATGAGTGGATAGATCTCATTAAGGGGGTGTGCAGTACCAAGAACCATAACTCTCTGTCGCGTAATTTTGGATATATTGTCCTTTGTAAATTTTCATACTTAATTTTTGTCCGAGCCATAACTCAAAAAGTATGAAAGATATCAAGATGAAACATCATATGTGGATAGATCTCATTGAGAGGGCGTGCAGTGACCAAGAACCATAACTCTCTGTCATGTAATTTAGGAGTTATTGCCCTTTGTAAATTTTCATACTTAATTTTTGTTTGGGCTGTTAATCAAAAAGTATAAAAGCTTTCAAAATGAAACTTCATATGTGGACAGATCTTATTGAGGGGATGTGCAGTGCCCAAGAACAATAAGTCTCTGTTGCATAATTTTGCAGTTATTGCCCCTTGTAAATTTTCATACTTAATTTTTGTCCGGGCAATAACTCAAAAAGTATAAAAGGTATTAAGATGAAACGTCATAGGGGATAGAGCTTATTGAGGGGGAGTGCAGTGCCCAAGAACCATAACTTTCTGTTGCATAATTTTGGAGTTATTGCCCTTTGTTAATTTTTATACTTAATTTTTGTCCGGGCCATAACTCAAAAAGGATAAGAGATTTAAATATGAAATTTCATATGTGGATAGATCTCATTGAAGAGAAGTGCAGTGCCAAAGAACTGTAACCTCCATTTGCGTCATTTAAAAAATTCCTGTGACAAAATGGCATGCGGGGGTATTTTCGCCATGACAATGGCAGTTCTAGTTTAAAATAGGTTCTGGAGGAGGCAGGTCGGCATGCTTTTTATTCCCCTCACAAACTTAGTTTGTGGGGAGGGGGTATATAGGAGTCACTGTGTGGTTCGGTCGGTAACTTTAATTATGCCCCCACTTGAAAAATGGGCAGCATATAGCATTTCTACTGTCTGTACATCCGTCCGTATGTACGACCAAAATTTTTCCGACCATTAACTGGAGAACTGCAGGACATTGGCCATGACCAGTAGATGAATCTTATTGATTTTGAGGTCACTAGGTCAAGGTGATTGTGTACATTAATGTGAAATCCTTGTCCAATCATAAACTGGAGAACCACAAGGCCTCTGTTTGTAAACCATGTAGGGACATTGGCCATGACCAGAAGATGAACCATTGATTTTGAGGTCACTAGGTCAAAGGTCAAGGTCATTGTTTACATTAGCGTGAAATCCTTGTCGGATTATAAACTGGAGAACTGCAGGGCCTGGGTTTGTGAAACCTGGTAGGGACATTGGCCATGACCAGCAGATGAAGCCTATTGATTTTGAGGTCACTACATCAAAGGTCACGGTATACATTAGTATGAAATCCTTGTCCAATCTTAACTGGAGAACTGCAGGGCCTGGGTTTGTGAAACCTGGTTGGGACATTGACCATGACCAGCAGATGAACCCTATTGATTTTGGTCATGGTCATTGGA
>CM037788.1:12062710-12112710 GCA_021229015.1 Solen grandis | reverse complement strand
ACTATAGCAGGAAGTTTAATAAAGTTTTTGAGATATTTCTTAAAATGGAGTGTATAGTTCCTTACGACTTTGAGCCCGAATATACTGAGGAAGAGCTGCAACTGCTTCAAGACAGTGACGTACGGGAGGAGGAATATTTATGTGCTGAGGACTTTTGTCTGTGTGATAACTGTGTTATGATGCCATCCAATATGGAAAATGTATGTTGCAAATCGAGTGACTTGGTTGTTGGAAATTTAGATGAACTTACGTGCATTACGGACCATACGGACTTTCACACCTTAGTTCTGAATGATTCTGTTTTAGAAGTTGCATTCATTACCATTCTGGCATACAAAGGTCATAGGACGAGGGCTCCAGACTCTCTCACTCACGAGTAAGAAAACAATAAAATGATCATAGTTTAATCTTTTAATAATATATTTTCATCATATTCAAATAAAATATACACTTAAAATGTCCTTTAAGTAATTATAATTACTTTTTGCCTTCCTGTTTCTTTTTGGGGGTAAAATTTCTCCACAACATACGTAATTCCCTTCTATATTTCAATGTATGTACGCAACCGGAAGTGTGTCTGTGACGTCACGATTGTTGTAAAAAAAGTCTCGCGAGACCACGAGACGTAAACAATGTCTGCGCCCATGTCTCGGAGCAAATTGGTGTAAATAGACGTCTTTAACTTGCAATTTCTTTCTTATTACGATTGATTCAATGAAATGAGTAATTAAATTGGTTTATTTACATCAATATCTTTCAATTAAAACCTAGTTGTTGTCAGCCGAGCGTATTCCTTTAATAACACATTTGATATTCAGTTTGCAGAAGCTCTTCTGCTCCAAAACTACTTTCAGATTTAAAAATGTTTTTGCAAAGATGTTCTATGGCTACCAAGATTGCTTCTTTAGAACAATGGTTCTCAGGTGAGCGATTAGGGCCATGATGGCCCTCTTGTTTATGAATACTTTGTATCAACATTGATATGTCACTTTATTGTGTGTACTAGAATTGTATTAATTACAAACTTTTTTTTATTGGACAGAACTTAATAGTCACATACTTTGGGATGTTCCTTGGCGGTGATTATATATTTTCATGGCTAAACTTTATTGGATTGAACATCAGGTATGTATTTCATTGCACATCATCAGATAAATTTGAACTCTCAGCTGAGACATTTCTTTCTGTCTTCTGCTGTATTTTGAAGTAAATGCAAATACCTCAAAACAGAATAAAACAGTGTTGTTATTCTGTAAAAATGCTCTGATTCATTTTTAGCTTGACTGTTAGAAGAATATGAGAGCTACTGCAGTCACCCTTCCATTGGCATCGGTGTTGTTGCAGCTTTTGGTTTAAGTTTTGCATGCAAGTTACTATCAACCTTTTTAGCTGACCTGTGCACGTAGTGCTTATGTGAGCTTTTAGGATCAATGGCTCTCTGTCCATCGTCCACAATTGTTTCAAACGACATCTCTGAAACCACTGGACCACATTTGATGAAAATTGCCTGGGATGTTCCTTGCATTAAGCTCTACCAAACTTGTTCAAATGGTTATGGCCCGTTGCATATCTGGGTCACAGGAGTTAAAAGTAGATTTTTAAAGTGAAATCTTTAAAAATCTTCTTCTCCGAAACCGCAAGGTCTAGAGCTTAGATATTTGGTGTGTGGCATTGTCTTTTGGACCTTTTCCAGGTTTGTTCAAATCATGACCCTGGGGTCAAAATTGGCCCCACTCTAGGGGTCACTTGATTATACATAGACTTATAAATATAGGAAAAAAACTAGAAAAAATCTTCTTCTCAAAACCACAAGGCCTGGAGTTTAGATATTTGGTGTGTAGCATTGTCTAGTGGACCTATACAAAGTTTGTTAAAATCATGGCCCTGGGTTCAAAATTGGCCCCGCCCCAGGGGTCACTTGATTTTACATAGACTTGTATAGGAAAATCTTCAAAAGATCTTCTTCTCAGAATTATCAAAGCCTGGAGTTAAGATGTTTACTTGTGGACCTCATCCAGGTCTGTTCAAATCGTGGCCCTGGGGTCAAAATTGACCCTGCCCCATGGGTTACTTAATTTTATATACATTATGTAGTCTTATTAGAGCTATGACCTTGGATGGCAGATACAGTTTTTGTGTTGAATTTAGATGATCTTGCTGTACTTCTGCATAGATTATGTATTCAGTATGACACGTAATACAATAAATGGCATTGAGGGCAATGTTTCTCAGGTGGGCGATTCAGGGCCATCATGACCCTCTTGTATCTCAAGAACAGTGCATGGTATTGACTTGAAAGATAGTGAATATGTTAGGGACATCAGACAACCAGGGTTGACTAAATATAATACAAATTATGGCCCTTTTTTAACTTAGAAATTTTGGTTAAAGATTTGCAGGCAAGCTATTAGCCAGCTTATATTTCAATAACCATCCATGGTATTGACTTGAAATTTTATGAATATGTTAAGGGGCATCAGAAAACCAAGGAGGATAACTCTTTGGCTGAATTAAAAACAAATTATAGCCCTTTTCTAACTGATATTTTGCAGTTTTGCATGCACATTGTTATTATGCTTATGTCTTAGTAACTAGGCATGGGATTGATTTTAGATTTCATAAACATATTCAGGTGTATCAGTCTATCAAGATGTATATTTTTTCACTATTTTTAGCTCACCTGAGCACAAAGTGCTCTTGGTGTAGTATTGTGATTGCCTTTTTTCCGGTGTCCGTCCGTGCGTCCATCCGGCGTCAACAATTTCCTAAAAACAACATCTCCTAAACTGCTGAATGGATTTTGGCCAAACTTTACAGGAATCAGCCTTATGATGTCCTCTATCAAAGTTGTTCAAATTATTTTGATTGGTTGAAAAGTCACAGGAGCAAAAAATAGATTTTAAAAATGCAAACTTTGAAAATCTTTTTCTGCAAAACTGCCAGGCCTAGAGCTTAGATATTTGGTGTGTTGCTTTGTCTAGTGAACCTCTACCAAGTTTATTCAAATCATGGCCCTTGGGTCAAAATTGTCCCCGCCCCAGGGGTCACTTGATTTTACAGACTTATATAGGGGAGTCTTTAAAAGATCTTCTTGTCAGAAACCACGATCATGGGTTTAGATATTTGGTAGTAGACCAGAACCAAGTTTTCAAATCATTGCTCTTGAGTCAAAATTGGTCCCACCCTAGGTGTCACTTGATTTTATAGCTATAACCATCAATATTTGGACCACAGGTTCAGTTTTTGTTTGGAAATAGGATAATTTTGCTGTACTTCTGTATGGATTTTGTATTAAGTATGACTGTGTTATAAAAGGCAATATGGGCAATATTTCTCAGGTGAGTGATTCAGGGCCATCATGGCCCTCTCGTTATATACAGGGTATGTGAAGGGCAAGAATTGAAATAGATTTCATTTGATTTACTAACAAGCATTTCAAATAGTCGAGAGTGCTGTCCTCTGACAGCTCTTGTTTTTGTTGATGTTCATTACATAAATGGATCAAGTGTTTTAAAAATATTTATAAATGGTAATAATATTAACAGTGATGTCAAAGATGATGATGGTAATAGTGATGAAACTGAAGATTAGGAAAGTGATTTGTGTGTTGATAAATATGATGATGATGATGATAGTAAATTAGTTAATAAAAACAGGTCATTATGATCTCATTAATTAGAATTATTTTAATGGTATTAATAGAATGATGATGACGGTGCTGATGAGGAAAATATGCCATGGTTATAAAACTGATGATGATGAAGAGAATATTGAGACTGAGATGGTGAAGATTGTTGAAGGAATGATTGCAGTTTTTGATGCTTTAGCTAGTGTTTATACTTGCAGTGTGTTGGGAAGCCTGATATATACATACCTGACATTCAAGAGGAAACCACAGCAGGCAGAGGTCCCTCTGCTGCCTACAGTGAAGAGCAGTGGAACAGTAGCCTAGTCTGAAGAGCAAGAACACGCCCTCCAGCAGAACATGCCCCCTGTAGGACACACCCCTGTCTGTGTTTGTGAGGAACTGTTTGTGACACACCTCAAGTGTTGCAGCTGGTCAGGGTCAAGTCATTTTCTAGGAATGATCGCATATTCTCAAACTCTTTCTTGGGCAGTTATAGTCCTTTACTGTACTTAAATCCTTTCTCACAATGGACATGTCAGGTCAATCTGAAAGCATTTTTAGCTTTACTATTCGAAGAATATGAGAGCTATTGTAGTCGCCCTGGCGTTGGCGTTGCAGCTTTTGGTTAAAGTTTTGCATGTAAGTTACTATCAACCTTATATCTCAATAACCATTTATGGTATTAACTTGAAAGTTTATAAATACATTCAGGGGCATCAGACAACCAAGGTAGATAACTCTTGACTGAATTAAATATGAATTATGGCCCCTTTTTAACTTAGAAATTTTGGTTCAAGTTTTGCATGCAATAGAAAATTTGGTTAAAGTTTTGCATGCAAGCTACTATCTAGTTTGTATCTCAATAACCATTCATGGTATTGACTTGAGAGTTTATGAATACGTTAAGGGGCATCAGACAACCAAGGTAGGTAACTCTTGATGGAATATATTACAAATTATGGCCCCTTTTTAACTTAGAAATTTTGGTTAAAGTTCTGCATGAAAGATATTTTCATGCTTATATCTCAGTATCCAGCATGGGATTGATTTTAAACATCTTTGATATGTTTAGGGGTATCATACTATAAAGGAAGATAACACTTGATAGAATATGTTACAAAT
This sequence comes from Solen grandis, assembly GCA_021229015.1. Taxonomy (NCBI): domain Eukaryota; kingdom Metazoa; phylum Mollusca; class Bivalvia; order Adapedonta; family Solenidae; genus Solen; species Solen grandis. The sequence continues at coordinate 12,107,960 of CM037788.1, read as the reverse complement.
TATGGCCCCTTTTTAAGTTAGAAATTTTGGTTAAAGTTTTCCATGCCAGGTACTTTCATGCTAATATCTCAATATCCAGGCGTGAGAATGATTTGAAACATCTTTTATATGTTTAGGGATATCATTTTTCATGGTAGATTACTCTTGATAGAATATGTTACAAATTATGGCCCCTTTTTAACTTAGAAATTCTGGTTAAAGTTTTGCATGCAAGTTACTTTCATGCTTATGTCTCAGTATCCAGGCATGGGATTGATTTGAAACATCTTTAACATGTTTAGGAGTATCATACTATCAAGGTAGAAAACTTTTGATGGAATATATTACAAGTTATGGCCCCTTTTTTACCGTAGAAATTTTGGTTAAAGTTTTGCATGCAATTTGGTTAATTTTCTTGCTTAGGGTTCAAGTCCAGGCATATTATTGAAAATTTAGCTTTATCATTCAAGGGATAATCACTATATCTCATTAAAATTTACTTTGTGGTTTTTACTAGTACAAGTTAAAAGTGTTTTCAGGGGGCATCAGAAAACCAAGGAGGATAACTTTTGGGCTGAATTTTATACAAATTATGGCCCTTTTCTAACTTGGATTTTTGGTTAAAAGTTTTGCATGCACAGTGTTATTGTGCTTATGTCTCAGTAACTAGGCATTGGATTGATTTTAGACATAATAAAAATATTAAAGGGTATCAGACTATCAAGGTATATCATTTTTGACTATTATTATGTACAGGCTATGTGAAGGGCAAGAATTGAAATAGATTTCATTTGATTTACCAACAAGCATGTTGAATAGTCGGGCATGCTGTCCTCTGACAGCTCTTGTTCATTTTTTAGTGGGTTTTATGACATTCTGTCCTCATTTTTCACTATTCTGAAGAGTAGTGAACAGTTTAAAATCAGATCAGCTTGCAGGTGACTTGTAGGTTGGTGATTACATTTTTTTTTATGGCTTTTTTTTTGTTGTAAAATGTTTTGTTTTAAAAGATGTGAAAAAGTTTAAAAAGTGAAAAATACTACACATATTAAGTTTTAAACATTAACAAACACTAACTTAAAGATCGGACAAGCTCTTTTCACTGGGGGCAAGTAGATGTTCAAAGTAACTTGCCCCCTGGGAAGTGAAAGTCAAATCTTTAAGGAAACCCCTGGACTGTCTCAATTTCATCAGCTTGGACTCTGAAAAAAAAAATGGATATGAATTGCTTCTGTATATATTCCGATCAAAGATTAAAAAAAAAAAAAAAATCGGATTAAATATGGCATTTATGGTAATGCAATTTTTGTTGTTGTTTTTTGGGGAAGTGGGGGCTCATTTTCTTCACTTTAAAGGTACAAAAAATGATTTGAAGACAATATGGGAAAAATACTATGAATAGAATACTTGTATAAAATAACCTGTATGTCTTAAGGATTTGTTGTGGGCAGATATATTAATTACTTCTTAAGGTTATATATGAATTTGAATATTCCTTTTATTATGCCACCTCTTCGAAGAAGAGGGGGCATATTGCTTTGCACATGTCAGTTGATAGGTTGCCCTTCTGTCAGTAGACCAAACCTTGTTCAAGTCATAACCTTAGTTCTATTTGACCCTTCAGTCTCAAACTTAATATGGTTGTTGCTTATGACTAGTAGAAGACCACTAACAACTTCAAAAGTCAAGGTCACATGTTAACATACAGTAGAACCTCGCAAAATCGAACATTGTTAACCGAATTCCTGTCCATTTCGAAGTTTATTTTTGGTCCCGATTTCTTATTTGAACTTAAAATGTTTATTCTGAATTTTGCTATTTCAATTTTTTTGCTATTTCAAAATAAAATTCCGATCCCAAGATCGCAATTCATGCATATTTTTCAAATTTTATTTCGAAGTCAATTTTCATAAATTTTCATGAACTAATTATTGTACTTATCATCAATCATACCTGGGTCAGTAACCAAGTTTATTTTGCGGCAGCACCTGGATTTATGGCTCAGGCAAGTTTTTCACACCTCTTTTCAAGATTAGTTCGGTCAATGTGTTTGACCGGAAATATTGATTATTGCTAATCGATGTCTGACATGTTGCTTAATATGCATGTGCCAGCCAATAAACCCAGGTGTCAGATCTTGAGTACATACCATATCATCGCGTTCGTCACTGGCATACCACGCTACATGAAGCAGCAATATGTTGACCTGTTTGAACTATTCTGTTATTCAGAAGCATGAACTATTTTTATTATTTTTAGCTCGACTATTCGAAGAATATGAGAGCAATTGTAGTCGCCCTGGCGTCAGCGTTGGCGTTGCAGCTCTTGGTTAAAGTTTTGAATACAAGTTACTATCAACCTTATATCTCAATAACCATTTATGGTATTGACTTGAAAGTTTATAAATATGTTTAGGGGCATCAGACAACCAAGGCAGATAACTCTTGACTGAATTTAATATGAATTATGGCCCCTTTTTTTTTACTTAAAAAATTTGGTTAAAGTTTTGCATGCAATAGAAAATTGGGTTAAAGTTTTGCTTGCAAGCTACTATCCAGTTTGTATCTCAATAACCATTCATGGTATTGACTTGAAAGTTTACAAATATGTTTAGGGGCATCAGACAACCCAGGTAGATAACTCTTGGTGGAATATATTACAAATTATGGCCCCCTTTTTAACTCAGAAATTTTGGTTAAAGTTTTGCATGCAATAGAAAATTGGGTTAAAGTTTTGCGTGCAAGCTACTATCCATTTTGTTTCTCAATAATCATTCATGGTATTGACGTGAAAGTTGATGAATGTGTTTATGGGCATCAGACAACCAAGGTAGATAACTCTGGATGGAATATAATACAAGTTATGGCCCTTTTTTAACTTAGAAATTTTGGTTAAAGTTATGCATGCAAGGTACTTTCATGCTTATATCTCAGAGTCCAGGCATGGGAATGATTTGAAACATCTTTAATATGTTTAGGGGTATCATACTATAAAGGAAGAAAACACTTGATGGAATATATTGAAAATTATGGCCCCCTTTTTACTTAGAAATTTTGGTTAAATTTTTGCATTCAAGCTATTATCCAGCTTATATCTCAGAAATTTCTTGTGGAATTGACTAGAATGTTAAGGAGTGTTTTCAGGGGCATCAGAAAACCAAGTAGGATAACTTTTGGACTGAATTTTATGCAAATTATGGCTCTTCTCTAACTTGGATTTTTGGTTGAAGTTTTGCATGCACAGTGTTATTGTGCTTATGTCTCAGTAACTAGGCATGGGATTGATTTTAGACTTCATAAAAATATTAAGGGGTATCAGACTATCAAGGTATATAAGTTTTGACTATTATTATATACAGGGTACATATATGTTAAGGGAGAGAATTGAAATAGATTTAATTTAATTTACTAACAAGCATTTTGAATAGTAGAGAGTGCTGTCCTCTGACAGCTCTTGTTATAAATACTTGCAAATAGTAGACCGTACATCTAATTGGAGGTTTTAATGGCATAACGATGTCCATGATATGCACAGGTAATAAAAACACAGATATGCACACACACACACACCGAAATTTCCTTTGGATTTTTAATCCAAATAATCGTTATATCAAAGTTTTTAGCTTGGTCCTAAGGACTTTGGTTTAACAAGGTTCTACTGTATATTTATTTAAAAGTCTTGTCAGAGTGATAACTTTAGTTCTGTTTGACCCTGAGATCTCAAACTTGGTATGGTTATTGCGTATGACTATTAAAAGACCCTTTTTGATTTTGGGGTATGTACCTCAGAGGTCAAGGTCACAATGTTATAAGTTAAATTCTCACAAACACTTTGTTAAGTGATGATGTATTCCTTTCCTTATCTGTGTGCTTCAGTCATGTTTTCATTATACATATGACTGGGAAAGATAAGTTCTGGACCAATTTGTGACATGCCCACGTTATGAAGTCAAACATCATGCATATACATGTAATATAGCTAAATGAATATTATGGCATATGATGGGGGACATATCACAAACATTTCTTATTTTATCATTGTTTGATAAATTTTTGTCTGTGAGATTTGGTGTGGCTTGGGGTGGGGGAGGTTTGAGGTTGATCTTTTTGATATAATCTTAAGCAGGAATAAGTCACAAATTTAAAGACAAATATCAAATAACTTTTATTAGGCATGAATAAATAGAACCCCCTCCTCCTCCTCCTCCTCAGTGAGTCTGCCAGTCTTTGTGGGTTTATCAGGTTTTAATAGAGTCTATAATGAAGCTAAAAGTTTGAATTTTTTCTGATTCAGATATATTTTCTGATTCATGTCTTTAAACTTTCTATTATAAAGGGACTATGTTTAGTTTATTGCTTATTTTATTCTCTTGTATTGCTTTTAAATCTGTAATGAAATCCTTTTTTAAATCAATTTAAATTTTTGCTATGTAAAAGCCATTTAGTTTCCTTTGCTTGTAGTTTTAAACAAGCAGTTGAGAGAGAAAATCTCTTGTTAATTTTATTGTTTCATTTTTTGCCATTAGAATGACAACAAATTAACCTTTAACCCTTTCCCTCATATAGACTCATTTTGACGCCCTCAATAGGTATCACATAAAGCCTGATCTGCAGAAAACCACAGTTAAACCTTACCAAATTTAATTACAAAATCCACATTTCCAGACCACTGAGGAGCAGCAAATATAAAACCTGATCAGCCTGCGAGTTTCTCGCAGGCTGATCTGGTTTTATGCTGTTCACATAGGTCTTTTTATGGTGTCCTCTATGAGGGAAATGGTTAAACCCTCAGAAGTTCAATTCTACATCATGGTATAGAACAGAAACAGAAACTTATTAATAAACTTATTAATAACAGATAACAGGCACAAATTCCATCAACAGTACTTAGCACTAAGTAATGTTTACAATTTTGATAACGTATGGACACTATTCCATTTTTATGAAATATTTAAGTAAATGACCAATTTGACATAAAGAGTTACAGTTTTGTTTTTGTTTTTTTGTGGGAGGTGGCGGGGAGGGGGCTTTTATTTCCACCATACCATCAAAATGGGTAAATTCATCTAGATCGTTACATTCATGGAGAATAATAAGTAGAAATGAAAAACTATTTGTGTAGGTATTTTTATTAGGGAAACATTCTTAAATATTTATGTACCACTTAGTGCTAAGCAAAGAGGCTGAAATTGTGATAAAGTTGAACAGTGTACTCTTCTCATCCTTCAAGGTACTGAAGTGTACAGTTTTAAACCTAATCAGCTTGCAAGGTACCAATGTGTACAAGTTTAAAGCTTATCAGCCTGCAAGGTACTAAAGTGTACAGATTTAAAACTTATCATCCTGCAAGGTACTTAAGTGTACAGTTTTAAAGCTTATCGTCCTGCAAGGTACTAAAATGTACAGTTTAAAACCTTATCAGCCAGCAAGGTACTCTGAGGTGTACAGTTTCAAACTTAATCAGCCTGTAAAGTACTAAAATGTACAGTTTTAAATCTTATCAGCCTGCAAGGTAATGAAGTGTACAGTTTTACACCTTAATCAGCTTACAAGGTACTGAAGTGTACAGTTTTAAACTTTATAAGCCTGCAAAGTACTAAATTGTACAGTTTTAAATCTTTCAGCCTGCAAGGTACTGAAGTTTTTTAACCTCAGCTTACAAGTACTGTAGTGTTTAACTTTATCAGCCTGCAAGTTGCAGATTCTTTGTATGACACTGGTCTCAAAGGTCTTTCTGTGATATATTTTGTGTGGTAAGGGGAAAATGTAGTAGAAGAGGAAAGGTAATCCTCAAAAACAGATAATGGTTTATTTTTAATTTGTACAAATGGGTTTGATTTCATTTTTTTCCCCAAGGGAGAACATTTATGTTTAAGTTTATTTGATGAAGGTAGTAATATTTTGCAGATAAATGCACATGTTAAGAAAAAAACAAAAAAACAAAAAAAACAATATCTGTTAAGGAATAATGGTGTTTTAAGGGGTTTTAGTCTTATACCAGAATCTGTGTCCTATTGTACTGAAATAAGGGAAATAGTAAATAAGAGCAGCTTTTCATGTTGTAATTTAAATATTGGGAATAGGAATATAGTACTTTGTAAATAAGATGTTAGTCATTCTGTTATAAACAAAGCAGATCTATTAACTTTGATTTTATATAATCTAGACATTTCAGGGTTTTAGTCATCAATCAGGAATATTTTGACATGCATAACTTCGAAGGTATTTATCTTGGATTGATAAAGCTTCACGGATAATATTCATTTATAATTTTTGTTTTAATTTTTAACTCATCAAGATATGGCATGGTTATGGCTCCTTACTTTGCAAATATATGGTACTATGTTTTTTGTTTTTTTGTGGCACACATAACTCCAGAGTTATTTATCTTACTTTAATGACAATTTACAGGTATATTAGCCACATGTGCATTTGTTGACATATGGTCTCATTTGAAATTCATCAATTTGAATCAGGGCTATGGCCTCTGATATTATACTGATATGATACTGAGATACAGTGGAATCTCCCTAATATTGGACCCCCTTCATACCAGTGAAAATGTTCAGATTACAGAACATAGAGGATTGCTGTTTCTGAACCTTGTTATGATATACTTACACTATTTCCATCATACTAGAAGTCATTTTATGCCACAAGTCATAAGTACAAATGGGTTTTTAATTCAGAATATGATGCTGAATGCTTTGTGGATCATCTTATCTTTATATTCAGAGTGTTTTTTAATACATAATTATGTATATATACAGTAACATTTGTTGCTTGATCATGCTGAAGACAGCTTGCTATAATTTGAATATGCTGAGAAACATAAGGAGCAGTATAAAGTGTTGAACCTTGCTATTGACTTTTAGGTATACAGTACATGCTGACAATATTTCAATAAAACCAGTATCAGATTGATATACAGCATGTATGTTAAAATATGATTGGTTAAGTATAGTTTGACAGTTTGGTTAATCTGGTTCTGACATTAAGATTTTAAATAAATGAAAGTCAGCTAAATAAAGGGAAATTAGAAATATCAAAATAAATTCAATAATTAAAAATTATGATTGTCAACTTTATAGTCCACCCAGTTTACAGAGTTTGGATGAAGTATTATTTTGACAATTGTGACCACTAGAAGCATCCAGATGCTGAGTTAAAAGAGAGTTTAGATTACATTTTTTGTTCATACAAGAAGGGGTAAAATAGTCCTGAATAGGGGTTTCCACTGTACCAGGGTATTATTTTAACCCTTTCCCTCATATATACTCCTTTTGACGCCCTCTATAGGTATCACATAAAGCCTGATCTTCAGAAAACCACAGTTAAACCTTACCAAATTAATTACAAAATCTCATTTCCAGACCACTGAGAGCAGCGAACAGCATAAAACCTATCAGCCTGCGAGTTACTCGCAGGCTGATCTGGTTTTATGCTGTTCGCATAGGTCTTTTCATGGTTTCCTCTATGGGGGAAAGGGTTATGGCATGCTGAACTCCTAAAAAATATATTTAAGATGATGAGCTGTCAAAGATAAGTTTGTCTCCATGTATTATTTTGCACCTTGGGTTTTATTTTGAAATCCATCAAGGCATAGCAGAGTTATGTCCCCTAACTTGAAACCATGATACAGTGGTATTCAATTTTGTGGCATGCTTAACTCCATAATTATTTATCATAACTTGTTAAAATTTCACAGCGCATGAACTTCCATTTTAAATTTCATTTAGAGCAGAGTTGCCCCAGACTTTGTGATAACATATCTCTGATTTATGCAAATTTCTGGCATAATTCAAAAAACAATATTCCTAGGTTGATGTAACTTCATAGATATTTCTACTACATTTAGACACATCTGCAAACAGAGCAGACCCTGATCAGACAGCTCCTGTGTTTGCTTGTACATTATTGTAGCTCAATTTCAGCACAGCCTGTGTGGCAAAGAATTATCCATTATTTTCTATGCAATCTGTTCAGTCAATGAATATTCATCAAGTTATAAATTTGCACATGAATATTCATGAGGTAAAGGGTTAACCTTTGATAATGTGGAAATGGGCACCAAACTTTTCTTCTTAAAATTTATTAGATTTGAATCTTAACTGTGTCATAATTGATTTCCAGAATCAGCATGCTCAGCACCAAATTTATTTTTGTCATGAAATGATGAAAATTCAGTGGTATAACTTGATATTGAAAGTCATAGCAGAATTATGAACCCTGACTGTGAAAATATCAGAAAGTTTGGACATCTTTTTAATTTGAATCATCTAAGCATGTCATATTTCATTTCGTTTACACTCTAGCATCCTAATCAAACTTATACATAATACAAAATATTTTAATGACTGAGTATCTGAGTTCTTAATTATAATTGGATACCAGTATATAGGTCTAGAGTTATGTGTATATTACAGCATCTTCATTACTCTATGAATGATCTTCAAAGTTTATGAAAAGTTCAATTCTGGCTGATATCAGCCCATTTGGACAGTAATTATGGTCCAAAAATTACTTTAATAGCACTCTGGCATATACATTTATGAAGAAATCTTTATCAATCTTAGTCATATTATACCTGTAAGTAATGTAGATATTATAGCATATCTATGAAAATCAGTGATACTCAGGTGAGTGATAAAGGGCCATCAGGGCACTGAGTTCAGAGAATATGTTCCATAATAACAATAGATATGAACTAATGAGCTGTATTTCACTTCTCCTACTTGTTCACATCCAGGAGGAATACAATCATATATATGAGACACATGAGGCAATCATAAAACCAGGAGGAATGAAACTTAACAATCATTCAGTTTTTAATTATTTGTCGCTTTATACCACACTGCGTGTTTTTATCACTATATCTAGCTATTCTTTACCATAATTGCCAGTATGTCAACACCTTGTTTTATTGTTGAATTGCATGCATCATTGTTGGATCTTGGTCAAGGTCATACCATTAAATATACAGGCGCTACATATAAAAATCAGTTGATAAAACTAAATGCAACAAAGTATATATATCATACATGAACAACATTGTTGGTCTATGCACTAAGACTACTTAAAACAGTGCAGTTCTACAATAAACTTTATTTTTCTTCAGAAAATGGAGAAAATATTTGAGCTTAATAATCGTAACCAGTGTTGATACATTTATACCATTTTTTTGTACATTATGTGTGTACCATTTTTGTACATTATGTGTGTACCATTTTTTTGTACATTATGTGTGTACCTTTTTTTGTACATTATGTGTGTACCATTTTTTAGCTCACCTGAGCACAACGTGCTCATGGTGAGCTATTGTGATCGCCTTTTGTCCGTCGTCCGTCGTCCGTCGTCCGTGCGTGCGTGCGTCCGTCCGTCGTCAACAATTTGCTTTAAACAACATCTCCTCATGAACCGCTGAAGGGATTTTGACCAAACTTCACAGGAATCATCCTTATGATGCCCTCTATCAAAGTTGTACAAATTATTCAGATTGGTTAAAAAAGTAGGTCACAGGAGCTAAAAATAGATTTTAAAAATGCAAACTTTGAAAATCTTCTTCTGCAAAACTGCAAGGCCTAGAGCTTAGATATTTGGTATGTAGCATCATCTTATGGGCCATTACCAAGATTGTACAAATCATAGCCCTACGGTGATAAATGACCCCGCACCAGGGGTCACTTGTTTTACATAGAGTTATATAGGAAAATCTTTAAAAATCTTCTTCTATGAATCCATTAGGCCTAGAGCTTAGATATTTGGTATGTAGCATCATCTAATGGTTCATTACCAAGATTGTTCAAATCATAGCCCTACGGTGATAAATGCCCCCGCACCAGGGGTCACTTGTTTTACATAGAGTTATATAGGAAAATGTTTAAAAATCTTCTTCTATGAATCCATAAGGCCTAGAGATTAGATATTTGGTATGAAGCATCATCTTATGGTTCATTACCAAGATTGTACAAATCATGACCCTATGGTGATAAATGACCCCGCACCATGGGTCACTTGTTTTACATAGAGTTATATAGGAAAAACTTTAAAAATCTTCTTCTATGAATCCATTAGGCCTAGAGCTTAGATATTTGGTATGTAGCATCATCTTATGGTTCATTACCAAGATTGTTCAAATCATAGCCCTATGGTGATAAATGCCCCCGCACCAGGGGTCACTTGTTTAACATAGATTTATATAGGAAAAAATTTAAAAATCTTCTTCTATGAATCCATAAGGCCTAGAGCTTAGATATTTCATATGTAGCATCATCTAATGGTTCATTACCAAGATTGTTCAAATCATAGCCAAACGGTGATAAATGCCCCCGCAATAGGGGTCACTTGTTTTACATAGAGTTATATAGGAAAATCTTTAAAAATCTTCTTCTATGAATCCATAAGGCCTAGAGATTAGATATTTGGTATGAGCATCATCTTATGGTTCATTACCAAGATTGTACAAATCATGACCCCTACGGTGATAAATGACCCCGCACCAGGGGTCACTTGTTTTACATAGAGTTATATAGGAAAATGTTTAAAAATCTTCTTCTATGAATCCATAAGGCCTAGAGATTAGATATTTGGTATGAAGCATCATCTTATGGTTCATTACCAAGATTGTACAAATCATGACCCTATGGTGATAAATGACCCCGCACCATGGGTCACTTGTTTTACATAGAGTTATATAGAAAAAACTTTAAAAATCTTCTTCTATGAATCCATTAGGCCTAGAGCTTAGATATTTGGTATGTAGCATCATCTTATGGGCCATTACCAAGATTGTACAAATGATAGCCCTACGATGATAAATGACCCTGCACCAGGGGTCACTTGTTTTACATAGAGTTATATAGGAAAATCTTTAAAAATCTTCTTCTTTGAATCCATTAGGCCTAGAGCTTAGATATTTGGTATGTAGCATCATCTTATGGTTCATTACCAAGATTGTACAAATCATAGCCCTATGGTGATAAATGACCCCGCACCAGGGGTCACTTGTTTTACATAGAGTTATATAGGAAAATGTTTAAAAATCTTCTTCTATGAATCCATAAGGCCTAGAGATTAGATATTTGGTATGAAGCATCATCTTATGGTTTATTACCAAGATTTTCAAAATGGTGGCCCTTTGGAGATAAATGACCCCGCACTAAGTCTTCTCCTCTGAAACCATAAGGCCCAGTGCTTATATATTTGGTGTGTAGTATTGTCAGGGCTAAAATGTTTAAGATTGAGTTATATCAGAATTCTTGTCTGTTTAAAAACCTTGTAATCAGTTGTAGCAATGGTACTCAGGTGAGCGATCCAGGGCCATCATGGCCCTCTTGTTGTACATTATGTGTGTACCATTTTTTGTACATTATGTGTGTACCATTTTTTGTACATTATGTATGTACCATTTTTTTGTACATTATGTATGTACAATTTTTTTGTACATTATGTGTGTACCATTTTTTTGTACATTATGTGTGTGCATGATGCTGAAGATTAGAAACATACTTTGAGTTAAACGAAAGTCACAGTTCTTGGTAATAGAGAGTAGTATTCATTCTGACAGTAAATCTTGCTTACATGGAAGAGTGCAATGACCTTGGTTCATAAATCTGACATGTCATGTTGCATTAGGGATTTCTTCTACAGTTGCTGTAAGTTTAAGGTGATTATGATACTCACATGATCTGCTGTGTGGTCTTCCTATACATATATATAATATATATTTCTATTGCTTCTCAAACAAGCTTCCTGATTTGCAATCCAGATAAACTGTGATATCTTTTTAAATTCAGTCTTTTGATTTGTTTGTACAGTAGGGAAATAATTTGCAGAAAATCTTGAAAGTTGATCCATTTTTTTATTATCCAATGTTTATTTTTGCATGTTCAGTATATGTCATGCTCATTTGGGAAAATGTATGGTCACTATCATTCCTTATCACAAATATGGTTGCCTAGAAATGAAGTCAAGCAATATAGGTTACAACTGGATTGTCTGGGGTGTTTTTAACTCAACTACAATGTACTTCTGGCTTGAAGCATTTCTCAGTCTGACCAAATTTTACAGTCTGAAAGAAACCTTGGCCATTATCCATCAATATCCTGTAGTATACATTTTTTCGACTCGGGCTCAAGAAAAATGCATATATATCTTATTAAGTCTATAATTATTTCACTACATACATTTCTTTACATATAAAAAGTAATACTAATCTGAATGTTCTTTATTTATTGTAAATTGATTTATTATTGAAGAGGTAATTGCTTATTTAAAATTTTAGGATCTTAAGTCTGAGTCTAAGATAAAGAGTCAAGATGTGAATGTATGAAGACTTAAGACAGCTTGTAAATTACTTGCAGTCTGACTAGGCATTGATTTTTTTGACCAGCAGTACTTAGCACTTTTCACAATTCTTGTTTTACAAAATATGACCATGTTGACATAATGGTTACTGTACTAACAATATCTGAAGTGCAGTACTTTACTTAGGCATTTCTTTTAGTGAAACAAACATGTCCTTAAGTATTTAAGTATTAGTTAATGCTAAGTAAAGTTGGCAGAATCTACAGGCCACATGATAGTTTTCATAATAAAGTTGTAAAGAGATTAATAGAATATGTATTTAAATAGCACAAGATAGTTTTTTAGTATTTACGATTATTTTTTACCCTATAAATATTCATGTACATTTTTATGATTTGATAAATATTTATTGAACTTGAAATGGTATTTTTCTTTGCCATACAGAGATCTTCAATGTTGAGCTGATATAGGAGACCCTGATAAAATAGCTCCTTCATTTAGCTATCTGATCTTGTACTGATACATCAGAATGAGTCTATATGAAGTAAAGGGCAATTATTCAGACAGCATTGTCATATGAAGCTCGAATCTCAAAGAATGAAAAATTGAGTTTTTAATCAAACTAGTACTATGTGTGGACATTGTACTATTCCCTTCTCACTTTCTCATTTTTAGCTCACATGAGCACAACGTGCTCAAGGTGAGCTTTTCTGATCGCCTTTTGTCCGGCGTCCGTGCGTGCGTGCGTGCGTGCGTCCGGCGTCAACAATTGCTTCAAACAACATCTCCTCCTAAACGGCTTGGCCAATTTGAAAAATATTTTGCAGGAATGTTCCTTGGATGAAGCTCTACTAAAGTTGTATAAATGGTTCTGGTCCATCGCATAATTAGGTCACAGGAGCTAAAAATAGATTTTAAAAATGAAAATTTAAAAAATCTTCTTCTCTGAAACCACAAGGCCTAGCCTTTTGATTTTTGGTATGTAGCATGATCTTATGACTCTCTACCAGGATTGTACAAATTATGACCCTGGGGTCAAAATTGGCCCCGCCCCAGGGGTCACTTGATTTCACATAGGCTAATATAGGAAAAACTTGAAAAAATCTTCTTCTCCGAAACCACAAGGCCTAACCTTTTGATTTTTGGTATGTAGCATCATCTTATGGGCCACTACCAAGATTGTACAAATCATAGCCCTATGGTGATAAATGACCCTGCACCAGGGGTCACTTGTTTTACATAGAGTTATATAGGAAAATCTTAAAAAATCTTCTTCTATGAATCCATAAGGCCTAGAGCTTAGATATTTGGTATGTAGCATCATCTTATGGGCCACTACCAAGATTGTACAAATCATAGCCCTATGGTGATAAATGACCCCGCACCAGGGGTCACTTGTTTTACACAGAGTTATATAGGAAAATCTTAAAAAATCTTCTTCTATGAATCCATAAGGCCTAGAGCTTAGATATTTGGTATGAAGCATCATCTTATGGGCCACTACCAAGATTGTACAAATCATAGCCCTATGGTGATAAATGACCCCGCACCAGGGGTCACTTGTTTTACACAGAGTTATATAGGAAAATCTTAAAAAATCTTCTTCTATGAATCCATAAGGCCTAGAGCTTAGATATTTGGTATGTAGCATCATCTTATGGGCCACTACCAAGATTGTACAAATCATAGCCCAATGGTGATAAATGACCCCACACCAGGGGTCACTTGTTTTACATAGAGTTAAATAGGAAAATCTTAAAAAATCTTCTTCTATGAATCAATAAGGCCTAGAGCTAAGATTTTTGGTATGTAGTAGCATCTAATGGTTCATTACAAAGATTTTCAAAGTCTTGGCCCTGCGGTGATAAATGACCCTGCGCCCAAGTCTTCTCTGAAACCATATGGCCCATTGCTTAGGTATTTGGTGTGTAGTATTGTCAGGGGTAAAATGTTTTAGATTAAGTTATATCAGAATCCTTGTCTGTTTAAAAACCTTGACATCAGTTGAAGCAATGGTACTCAGGTGAGCGATTCAGGGCCATCATGGCCCTCTTGTTCAAATATTGAGGAAAGAACAGCCAGTGAATCATACAGATTTTCATATGGAACATACAGTATGTGATTTGGGAAAAGAATACTAAGTTTGTGTTTTACCAGAATTGTTAATGCGTGTTGAAAGAAATGGAATACCCAGGACTTCAGTGAGAAACAGATTATGAAGCCATGAATATTCATTCAAGACTTTTAAATTATATAGACTTTACCTCAGCTTAGCTGTTACTTCTACAAAGAAAATGAGAAGAGAGCTAGAGTAGGTTTTGATATGATCTGACATATCTCTGTGTATATAGAATCCCTGACGATAAAAAAAGACCATCCAGGACTTAACACATTTCTTGCTTATCTTTATTATGTATAATATCTTCCTTGTCTTCCATGGAAAACTTGCCATGATGAAAGCGTTTGTTAACAAAAGTCTGAGGATGATTTTCTTTAAGTAACACATTTGCAATTACAATATTTTTTTTATCACCTCTATTGTTAAATACACTACAAATGTTCCCCCTTCAATGTTTGACCAGAAAGGTATAAGATTATGTCATATGATTCAACCAGTGTCTTTCAGTGCTTTAATCTGGAATATTTTCATTATAAACCCTTCAAGATGTATTTAGATGTAAGAAATGGCTTGTAATGAAAGTTAGTTTTATAAATGTATTTGTATCATCCTACTCACAGCTGCCTCAGAAATGTTGATCAATGTTGTGTAAGTATCAAAGAAGGAAAATACTCACTTAGGACTTTATAGCCCTCATCTTCTTCAACATACCATTAAAACATTGGACCTATTTCCAGTTCACTGTGAAAGCACTATAGTATCTTCAACCTCGAATCTTAATCAAATCTTTTGCAGAGGTATTTGAGTATAACTAGAAGTATAAAATTGCTGACATATTTTTAGCTCACATGAGCACAACGTGCTCAAGGTGAGCTTTTCTGATCGCCTTTTGTCCGGCGTCCGTCGTCCGTGCGTGCGTGCGTGCGTCCGTGCGTCCGGCGTCAACAATTGCTTCAAACAACATCTCCTCCTAAACGGCTTGGCCAATTTGAAAAATATTTTGCAGGAATGTTCCTTGGATGAAGCTCTACTAAAGTTGTATAAATGGTTCTGGTCCATCGCATAATTAGGTCACAGGAGCTAAAAATAGATTTTAAAAATGAAAATTTAAAAAATCTTCTTCTCTGAAACCACAAGGCCTAGCCTTTTGATTTTTGGTATGTAGCATGATCTTATGACTCTCTACCAGGATTGTACAAATTATGACCCTGGGGTCAAAATTGGCCCAGCCCCAGGGGTCACTTGATTTCACATAGGCTAATATAGGAAAAACTTGAAAAAATCTTCTTCTCCGAAACCACAAGGCCTAACCTTTTGATTTTTGGTATGTAGCATCATCTTATGGGCCACTACCAAGATTGTACAAATCATAGCCCTATGGTGATAAATGACCCCGCACCAGGGGTCACTTGTTTTACATAGAGTTATATAGGAAAATCTTAAAAAATCTTCTTCTATGAATCCATAAGGCCTAGAGCTTAGATATTTGGTATGTAGCATCATCTTATGGGCCACTACCAAGATTGTACAAATCATAGCCCAATGGTGATAAATGACCCCACACCAGGGGTCACTTGTTTTACATAGAGTTAAATAGGAAAATCTTAAAAAATCTTCTTCTATGAATCAATAAGGCCTAGAGCTAAGATTTTTGGTATGTAGTGGCATCTAATGGTTCATTACAAAGATTTTCAAAGTCTTGGCCCTGCGGTGATAAATGACCCTGCGCCCAAGTCTTCTCTGAAACCATATGGCCCATTGCTTAGGTATTTGGTGTGTAGTATTGTCAGGGGTAAAATGTTTTAGATTAAGTTATATCAGAATCCTTGTCTGTTTAAAAACCTTGACATCAGTTGAAGCAATGGTACTCAGGTGAGCGATTCAGGGCCATCATGGCCCTCTTGTTTATAACAAAATCTTTTATTAGTGTGTTTGCCTTTCAAAAAGGAATTGAATGGGTTTTCTGTATGATAGAAAAAACTTATTTTCATCCATGTCAGTGGATGCTTTCTAATCCGGATACCCACCTGACCAGAAAAAAATCCTGATTGGAGAGGAGTCCGGATTTGAGAGGATTACTTTATTCAGACACTGTTACGATATACATGCACTATTTTCACTGTTGTAATATAAATACGAATGTGTTTTAAGTCAGAATATCATTAATTTATGTTTAGAGAAAAAAATACACACACACACACACATGTGCAAAATCAACTGTATTTTTATTTTATTATACAGAAAATGCAGATACTCCACTCTTTTTTCTTTTGACTTCTTAATCATGAGAAATCCTTTGTCTGCATTGCACTCTTAAAATATTACTAATAAGAAATGATTACATGCTGTGGCAAATGATGGAAAGTGATAGGTAAAGTATTTGTTTATATTCATTTTGGTGTTCATCTTTTCAAGTATCCCATATGTGGGTAGAATTCAATAGTAGTTTACTGTTGATATGATAGAACAATGATCCTAAGTTAGTTTTATCAAAGACTTATGAATAGGTCTTTGTTTTTATTGTATTATATCAAAAAGGGATGTATTAAAATTGGAGTTTATTTTTTAATAAAATGTGATAATCATAATTTTGTGTAATTATTTATTTCTTTTCATCTTGATCTAAAAATGGCACAATTTTTATTTCCAAATGGGAAATCTTAATATGAAGTTGTCAGAAGTCAGCAGGTGAGCATCAACTTCCTTTGTCCTAACCTACTGTGTCATGCATTGAGCTAATTTAAACAAGACTTGGCCCTGAGGTTATAAACATTTTTCGAGGTCAACTCGGTTTGTGCTCAAAGTTAAATTGTTCTAGCCAGTTAAGTTTTTCAAATTTTGCTATACCGGTACTTTCTCTGTTCCACAGTTAGCCCCTACTACAATTAACATAAATTCACTATCAAAGTTACTCAATTTGTTTTAATATACATAAAATAAACAAACCAAGTTTCAGTCTCAAACTGAGTTGAGCTGGAAAAAGTTTTATAACCTCGGGGCCAGATGCAACTGTTTAGCATCATAAAATGGGTTGCATGCACATGACCCAGGTTTAAAGCCCAGCCTCAATGTCCAAGGTCACACTTTAATCATCAGATGTTTATTATAGACCTTGTCAGCATAAGGATTTTCAGTTTGTACATTTATTCAGCATTTCAGCAAAATGAAATGGTTTGCAAATATATAGCCAGGTTTAGTAGCCACAGCGATAAATGATATCAAATTTTTATGCTCACCGAAGGTGACGCATATAGTCGCCGCTTCGTCCGTCCGTACATCTGTTTGTCAGTCACACTTTCCTTGTCAGGACTATTTCTCAGGAACTAACGGCTTGAATTCAACAAAACTTTATGGGAAGCTTTATTACCAAGAGGAGATGCGCATATCCTCAGCGTGACCTGGTTCCTCAATTTTTCACAGAGTTATGGCCCCTTGACTTTTGGCCTATAGTACATATTGCATGATTCTTGTCCGGGCTATTTCTCAGGAACTAATGGCTTGAATTCAACAAAACTTTATGGGAAGCTTTATCACCAAGAGTAGATACGCATATCGTCGGCGTGACCTGGTTCCTCAATTTTTCACAGAGTTATGGCCCCTTGACTTTTTGGCCTATAGTTCATATTGCATGATTCTTGTCCGGGCTATTTCTCAGGAACTAATGGCTTGAATTCAACAAAACTTTATGGGAAGCTTTATTACCAAGAGTAGATACGCATATCGTCGACGTGACCTGGTTCCTCAATTTTTAAGAGAGTTATGGCCCCTACTACCATGTTGTTGACTGATATTCATGTCATTTGCCTAATTTAACAGGAGATATCATTTAAACAATTGCCCACAAAATTCAATATGCTAGTAATGTCAATCATAATCATGTCAGCTAATTGTTGTTTAGGCCATTATACACTATTTCAAATATCCAGTCATATGTCAAGAGTGTTGGTTAACCTCTTTGATATGAGAACACATTGAAATGTATAACTTAATTTTCAGTAGTATAAAAACTTTAAAAAAATCAATGAAAGATCTGATGAGTTACACGTATTATCATATTAAATAGTAAACTGTTACTAAGTCTCCAAATTAGAGTTGGTAAAACATCTCATCTGATGAGGAGAATAGATATGATTTAGGAATGGGGATTTCAACAGCTTTGAGCTGAAAGGTCCTAAGTAAAATTTTGGGGGTGGGGCCTGACCCCTGTGTGATCTTGGGGGACACCAAAGTATTTACCATTTTATCTTCTGTCTCATCAAAAGGAACAAGAATAAATAATATGGTTTACTGTTTAGAGAGTTAAGAGCTTTTTTTTACCTTTTTTTTTATGCTCCCTGAAGGTGACGCATATAGTCGCCACTTTGTCCGTCCGTCCGTCCATTCGTTCGTCCGTCACACTTTCCTTGTCCGGACTATTTCTCAGGAACTAATGGCTTGATTTCAACAAAACTTTTTATGTGAAGCTTTATTACCAAGAGGAGATGCGCATTACCTGGATTCTATACATGATAAGCATGTGCTGATCCCATTCCGGTCCTTAACATATCCTCCCACCCATTGACCAAGGCCTTATTTGTAACAATGACGTTCTTCGGGGAGCATCTGTCAGTTCTACTGACTTTCATGTGGCACAATTGATGACCTCATGGCCATTTTTCTTGATTCAACTTTATCTCTTGAAAAATAGGCCACCATGGGGTCAATTAATTAACATGACACCATTGGCCAGAATTTAATTCAATCTATAGCTTTACAATTTGAATATATAGGGCTATTGCAGTCACCCTTGCATTGGCTTTGCAGCTTTTTGGTTAAAGTTTTCCATGCAAGTTACTATCAAGTTTGTATTCAATAACCATTCATGGTTTTGACTTGAAAGATTATGAATATTCAGGGGAATCAGACTACCAAGGTAGATAACTCTTGACTGAATTTTAAACAAGTTATGGCCGTTTTTAGCTTAAACATTTTGGTAAAAATTTTGCATGCAAGGCACTGTATATGCTGGTTTCCTGGCATTGGATTGATTTAAAACATCTTATATACATACAATCAAGGTAGATAACTCTTGGTGGAATATATTACCTGTTATGACCCCTTTTTAACTTGGAAATCTCATACTAATATCTCAGAAAAGAGGCATAGGATTAATTTGAAACTTCTTTAATAAGTTCAGACAGATAGTTTATGACTGAACATAATGCATATTATGGCCTTTTTTGTGTCGCCTGACTAGAGGCTCTACAGGAACGCACTATGGTATTGACCAAATTTTGGTGCACAACATACTTTGGTTTCAGAGTTTTACATTCACTCAATCTTTGTCATCGTCATCATCAACTTTATAACCAGTGCAATATTGTCATATAGTTATTACGATCTGTAATATTTGCACAACACAGGAGGTGTTGGTTTTAATGTCTTCTTCATCTTATCTCAAATAGTTGCACGTGTTTGTTTCATACGCATCGGCATCGTAAACGTTGTATCAATAGTCTCTTGTCATATGAATCCATTGCCTCATTATTGCCTGATTATTCATGTAAAAAATCAATATAATTATTTACAAGTCTTGAACTGGTATATGAAACAATGGATTTTCTTTGCCATACAGACTACACAGAATCTGAGCTTGGATGAAGAAGAAGGGGAGCCCCTGGAATTTTAACTCAGCGCTTTTTTAGCTCGACTATTTGAAGAATATGAGAGCTATTGTAGTTGCCCTGGCGTCGGCGTTGGCGTTGCAGCTTTTGGTTTAAGTTTTGCGTGCAAGTTACTATCAACCTTATATCTCAATAACCATTTATGATATTGACTTGAAAGTTTATAAGTATGTTCAGGGGCATCAGACAACCAAGGTAGATAACTCTTGACTGAATTTAATATGAATTATGGCCCCTTTTTAACTTAGAAATTTTGGTTAAAGTTTTGCATGCAATAGAAAATTTGGTTAAAGTTTTGCAAGCAAGCTACTATCTAGTTTGTATCTCAATAACCATTCATGGTATTGACTTGAAAGTTTATGAATATGTTTAGGGGCATCAGATAACCAAGGTAGATAACTCTTGATGGAATATATTGCAAATTATGGCCCCTTTTTAACTAAGAAATTTTGGCTAAAGTTTTGCATGCAAGATACTCTCATGCTTATATCTCAGTATCCAGGCATGGGATTGATTTCAAACATCTTTATTATGTTTAGGGGTATCATACTTTCATGGTAGATAACTCTTGATGGAATATGTTACAAATTATTGCCCCTTTTTAACTTAGAAATTTTGGTTAAAGTTTCGCATGCAAGTTACTTTCATGCTAATATCTCAGTATCCAGACATGGGATTGATTTGAAACATCTTTAATATGTTAAGGGTATCATACTTTCATGGTAGATAACTCTTGATGGAAGATGTTACAAATTATTGCCCTTTTTCACTTAGAAATTTTGGTTTAAGTTTTGCATGCAAGTTACTTCATGCTTATGTCTCAGTATCCAGGCATGGGATTGATTTGAAACATCTTTAACATGTTTAGGGTATCATACTATAAGGAGAAAACTTTTGATGGAATATATTACAAGTTATGGCCCCTTTTTTACCGTAGAAATTTTGGTTAAAGTTTTGCATGCAAGGTACTTTCATGCTTATGTCTCAGAGTCCAGGCATGGGATTGATTTGAAACATCTTTAATATGCTTAGGGGTATCATACTATAAAGGAAGATAACACTTGATGGAATATATTAAAAATTATGACCCCCTTTTAACTTAGAATTTTGGTTAAATTTTTGCATTCAAGCTACTATCCAGCTTATATCTCAGAAATTGCTTTTGGAATTGACTAGAAAGTTAAGGAGTGTCTTCAGGCAGGGGCACGAGATAACTAAGGAGGATAACTTTTGGACTGATGCAAATTATGGCCCTTTTCTAACTTGGATTTTTGGTTAAAGTTTTGCATGCACAGTGTTATTGTGCTTATGTCTCAGTAACTAGGCATGGGATTGATTTTAAGCTTCATAAAAATATCAAGGGGTATCAGACTATCAAGGTATATCATTTTTGACTATTATTATATACAGGGTATGTGAAGGGCAAGAATTGAAATAGATTTCATTTGACTAACCAACAAACATTTTGAATAGTCGAGCGTGCTGTCCTCTGACAGCTCTTGTTTATGTACTGCTGTTTGTTCCAGGGACTCTGGCTATGTAATATCTTATATAGAGTCCCTTTATATACCTATGATATGTTACATATTAATGTATCACATTGACTTATTCACAAATCTGTTAAACTGTCTGTCGTTAGATACTTTCTGTTAGGCACATTAAAACAACAATATCACATTGCTTTTACCAAAGGAATAAGACATAAGACAGATTTCTACTAAGAAAACATTCCTTTAACAACAGAGTTACAGATATATTGAATAAAGTGCCCCCAACATGTAGTTGACGCGCTAATTCTTAATGCCTTCAAATCCATGGTAAATAAACACGTGAGTGGGCTAAAATGCTACTTAAATGCAAGTCTGGACATTAAGAGATATGTGCAGTGACATGTTCACATTGCTGATGGCGCCAGCACCTTGTTGATGGCTCGATCACATTTGGAAAAAAAAAGAGTGAGTATTTTGTTTTTTACCGAGCTCTGTAAACTATTTTTTGTGTTGAACCCATGAGAGGTTGTGACAATTAAGTGGGCCGACATCTACTTCACGGTAGAGAAATCACCCAAGATGTGTCTCCTCTTAAAAGAAAACGCACGATTGATATTTGATAAAAATTCTAGCAACGTTATTTTGGGGTATTTCTTATCGAAATTGCATCCAAAGTGATGAGAAAAATGTTCTACGTGGCATGACATTCTTCGATTTTTCGCTCACCTGAGCACTTGTGCTCGGGTGAGCTTTTGTGATCGCCTTTTGTCCGTCGTGCGTCGTCCGTCGTCAATAATTGCTTGTGAACACTCTAGAGGCCACAGTTTTGGCCCAATCTTCACTACGTGATATCTCGGATGAGTTCGAAATTGGGTCATGTGGGGTCAAAAACTAGGTCACTAGGTCAAATCTTAGAAAAACCTTGTGAACACTCTAGAGGCCACAAATTTGGCCCAATCTTCATAAATTTCAGGATTTTGTCTACATGATATCTATGAGTTTGAAATTGGGTCATGTGGGGTCAAAAATAGGTCACAGGTCAAATCCTTGAAAAACCTTGTGAACACTCTACAGGCCACAGAATTTAGCCCAATCTTCATAAAACTTTGGTCAGGATATTTGTCTACATGATATCTCGGATGAGTTCGATATTGGGTCATGTGGGGTCAAAAACTAGGTCACCAGGTCAAATCTTAGAAAAACCTTGTGAACACTCTACAGGCCACAAATTTGGCCCAATCTCATGAAACTTGTCAGGATGTTTTCTACATGATATCTCGATGAGTTCGAAATTGGGTCATGTGGGGTCAAAAAGTAGGTCACTAGGTCAAATCCTTGAAAAACCTTGTGAACACTCTAGAGGCCACAGTATTAGCCCAATCTTCATAAAACTTGGTCAGGATGTTTTTCTACATGATATCTCGGATGAGTTCGAAATTGGGTCATGTGGGGTCAAAAAGTAGGTCACAGGTCAAATCTTGAAAAACCTTGTGAACACTCTAAGGCCACAATTGCCCAATCTTCATAAATTGGTCAGGATTTTGTCTACATGATATCTCGGATGAGTTCGATATTGGGTCATGTGGGGTCAAAAACTAGGTCACCAGGTCAAATCTTAGAAAAACCTTGTGAACACTCTACAGGCCACAAGTTTTGCCCAATCTTCATGAAACTTAGTCAGGATGTTTGTCTACATGATATCTCAGATGAGTTCGAAATTGGGTCATGTGGGGTCAAAAACTAGGTCACCAGGTCAAATCTTAGAAAAACCTGTGAACACTTAAGGCCACAGTTTTGGCCCAACTCAGAAACTTGGTCAGGATGTTTTTCTACATGATATCTCGGATGAGTTCGAAATTGGGTCATGTGGGGTCAAAAACTAGGTCACCAGGTCAAATCTTAGAAAAACCTTGTGAACACTCTACAGGCCACAGTTATGGCCCAACGTTCACGAAACTTGGTCAGGATGTTTGTCTGCATGATATCTCGGATGAGTTCGAAATTGGGTCATGTGGGGTCAAAAACTAGGTCACTAGGAATAAAAACTAGCTTTTCCACATGATATCTTGGACGAGTTCGAAAATGGGAGGTCACCAGGTCAAATCTAAGAAAAACCTTGTGAACTCTCTAGAGGCCACAGTTTTAGCCCAATCTTCAATAGATTTGGCCAGGATGTTTGTCTAATTGATATATTGGATGAGTTTGAAAATGAGTCACATGAGGTCAAAAACTAGGCACCAGGTCAAATCAAGAAAAACCTTGTAACACTCTAGGCCTTTTTGTCCCAGTCTTCATTAAACTTAATATGAATGATGACTGCATGAATTCCCAGTTGAGTGCAAATTCAGGTAGGATCAATATGTAGGTCACTTAGTCAAATGTTAGAAAAACACTTTTAGATGCCAGATTTTTTGTCATTATGCCTAACACAGCCATCTTACTAAGGTGAGCGACACAGGGCCATCTTGGCCCTCTTGTTAAAAAACAAGCATGTTCTTTAAAACAGATTTTTTTTTTATAAAATGTGCTATCCTTTTTCAGCCTTGTTTTGATCGAGGGCTTTACAACGGAAGTGTCGAGGTCTCTCATTTTAACAGGTCACCAAAATGTGAAAGAGCCACCGTTTTGTAGTGGTGAATAAACGGATGTCATTTCACACTTGATAATTATCATAATACAGCATGCCCATTATCCCCTGCAGAGGGTTTTTACCCACAAACCTGACCATGTTCCCACACAATTGTTGAGCTCTCTATATGAAGGGGTACTACACAGCTCAGGAAAAACAGCAATTGTATGCCCATTTAGATACTCGACAGGCATGGGCATGATGTTTCTTGTTCTCATTTGAATCGTCTTAAATTTTACACACTAATATGTGCTTTTATGAAGAACACAAAGCTTCCATGCAACTGTTGTTTATAGACAGTTTCTGTTAAAGTCCATCATACTCGTGACACTTCTTTTGAGTTCACTGAAGACGCCATTTTGGAAATATTTTTGACTGTTGTTGGTTTTGGACAGTTAAATTTTAAAATTTACTTTCAATTACCATTGACAAAAATACACTTAAAGGGAATATAGTCAATACACTGATGCATTCGGGAATATACTTAGTATAAAGGTGAGGGATTTTTTAAGTCTCATCTCCTTATGGTGATGAGAACCGCGGATACTATAGGATAGTCCAGTGGCACTTATAAAAGAAATGGCAAGGGACTGACTACAAGAGCCATTAATTAATAAACACATGCCAAATCAAGGCAGAATATAACCTGCGCTGCTTCAAGGTTTTGCCTTTTTTAAATTTTTAAAACATTCATTAGAGCACACGCGCGTATATATAAATAAATGGTGTCATGACAATTTATATTCCGATTAATGCAATGATACATTGGTTCGTGGTTTCTATATGTGTTATGCAGAGAGAGAGAGATGGAACTTACCATTGGACAGATATAATGACATCAACAGAAAAAGGAAGTTAATTGCATATACGAAAGTATTGATACGATCAAATGTTGAATTGAACTTATGGAGATAAACAGGCGAAAGTACGTTACTAACAGGATTTTGATGGATTGGGATCCGATTAGCCTGGCTTAAGTAGATTTCCACGAAATATTTAATCAGATAACATGATTAATTGAAAATCAAGTTGTGGTCCAAAATTATACGAAGAGCATGCATGCGATATATACTTCATGTTTACGACAGTATCTAGTCTCGTGTAGACAAAAGTTACTAATCGGTGTGTCGTTGAATCCATGCAAGCGAGCATTGTTTACAAACGAACTGCCTTTCAAAATTCCTTCCATTCGGTCTAATTCGAACGCAGTAAGCAGAATATACATGCAATTTCAAAATTCTTCTCCTCTGATAGCAATGTTCAGAATTAAATTTTGTTTTGCATTAATGTTAACCTCGTGGTCCTCTACCATTGTTGATCTCTTAAACTGATGCCTACAAATGGTTGACTAATTTTTTAATATAATCTGTATACAAACTTGTGAATTTTTTGTACATGTATTTGAAATTTAAATCTGGTTGCTAAAATTAAGTAACCAGAAATGTTTTAATTAGGTGTTATGTAGTTATGTAGTACTCTTGTGAGAGACCTCGGTCCACATATTTAAAAAATGTTGTTTCTTGTCTGGAGCATAACTCTCTTCATATTTAAAACTGAGGCACACAGTTTGACTTACTTCATGTTTAAGATATGCTAAAATATGACACATCTTATTTTCTGAATGCCTGTACCGTGACGAGAACTAAAACAAGACATTTTCTACTTTTGTTTATTGGAATTTGTGATATTTTTATACTTCATGGGAAATGTTCTTTTAATAAAACATCTGAATAACAAACATCTTTTCTTTCATGCTATATATCATTTCTTTACGAAGTTATACAAAACCAAGAAATATTTTTTTTACAATATTTAACCTTACAACACTGTAAACCTGCATAAAACGTTTCAGTCTCCTCCAAACATATATACTTGATTATAATATGATCAAATATTTTAATAAAAAATGTGCACACACAAAAAACACGTGTTTCCTTTTAACCCCAAGTCCCAGTTTCCTTTACGTCGTGCTTACTTTTTGCAATTTTGTACTTCTTATTCGTAAAATACAAATAATGGATAACCAGTGTTCTTTTTTTATGTTGTTGTTTTTAGCTCACATGAGCACAACGTGCTCAAGGTGAGCTTTTCTGATCGCCTTTTGTCCGGCGTCCGTCGTCCGTGCGTGCGTCCGTGCGTCCAGCGTCAACAATTGCTTCAAACAACATCTCCTCCTAAACGGCTTGGCCAATTTGAAAAATATTTTGCAGGAATGTTCCTTGGATGAAGCTCTACTAAAGTTGTATAAATGGTTCTGGTCCATTGCATAATTAGGTCACAGGAGCTAAAAATAGATTTTAAAAATGCAAACTTTGAAAATCTTCTTCTGCAAAACTGCAAGGCCTAGAGCTTAGATATTTGGTATGTAGCATCATCTTATGGGCCACTACCAAGATTGTACAAATCATAGCCCTATGGTGATAAATGACCCCGCACCAGGGGTCACTTGTTTTACAAAGAGTTATATAGGAAAATCTTAAAAAATCTTCTTCCATGAATGCATAAGGCCTAGAGCTTAGATATTTGGTATGAAGCATCATCTTATGCGCCACTACCAAGATTGTACAAATCAAAGCCCTATGGTGATAAATGACCCCGCACCAGGAGTCACTTGTTTTACATAGAGTTATATAGGAAAATCTTAAAAAATCTTCTTCCATGAATGCATAAGGCCTAGAGCTTAGATATTTGGTATGTAGCATCATCTTATGGGCCACTACCAAGATTGTACAAATCATAGCCCTATGGTGATAAATGACCCCGCACCAGGGGTCACTTGTTTTACATAGAGTTATATAGGAAAATCTTAAAAAATCTTCTTCCATGAATGCATAAGGCCTAGAGCTTAGATATTTGGTATGAAGCATCATCTTATGGGCCACTACCAAGATTGTACAAATCATAGCCCTATGGTGATAAATGACCCCGCACCAGGGGTCACTTGTTTTACAAAGAGTTATATAGGAAAATCTTAAAAAATCTTCTTCTATGAATCCATAAGGCCTAGAGCTTAGATATTTGGTATGTAGCATCATCTTATGGGCCACTACCAAGATTGTACAAATCATAGCCCTATGGTGATAAATGACCCCGCACCAGGGGTCACTTGTTTTACAAAGAGTTATATAGGAAAATCTTAAAAAATCTTCTTCCATGAATGCATAAGGCCTAGAGCTTAGATATTTGGTATGAAGCATCATCTTATGGGCCACTACCAAGATTGTACAAATCATAGCCCTATGGTGATAAATGACCCCGCACCAGGAGTCACTTGTTTTACATAGAGTTATAGCTAAGATTTTTGGTATGTAGTAGCATCTAATGGTTCATTACATACAAAGATTTTCAAAGTCTTGGCCCTACAGTGATAAATGACCCTGCGCCCAAGTCTTCTCTGAAACCATATGGCCCATTGCTTAGATATTTGGTGTGTAGTATTGTCAGGGGTAAAATGTTTTAGATTAAGTTATATCAGAATCCTTGTCTGTTTAAAAACCTTGACATCAGTTGAAGCAATGGTACTCAGGTGAGCGATTCAGGGCCATCATGGCCCTTTCGTTTATAATCGGTTTTGCTTCGAGAATTGAATCGAGTTACAAAAAAAACAAATGTTTTGGCATATGCAAATCCATTGTTTATAGTCCACTCGCATACTGTTTATCCTACAGCTTCAGCTTCTGCAAAAGTACCTACCTTTTTTCGATGTGGTATTCGTTACCGTCACTTGTTATCAGAAAAAAAATATCTTTGATCAAAAATGTATTGCATACTATACACTGCTTGGCGATGTCCAAGAATTGTGTGGGATTTGTCATTCAATACCAAAAGACAATGATTCCAATCTATGTATACTCATCATCATGGTTAGGTATACCTTATATAGGATCTCGACACAAAGTAACCACAAACGCATGGATAAAGTAATATTTTTATCTGTTTTTTTTGTTTTTTGTTTTTTTTTTGTTGTTGTTTTTTTAGCTCACCTGAGCACAACGTGCTCATGGTGAGCTTTTGTGATCGCCTTTTGTCCGTCGTGCGTGCGTGCGTCCGCCCTCCCTCAAGTGACGCTCCGGGTTAAGGAAATTGGGTTACGGTTAGTTTTATGGGGTTTCGTGAGTACAATTGGCACTTGTGGGCTGATTTGTTGCTTGTTGGGTGCAAATTACGGGGTGCAAAAGGGGCCAAAGATCAAAGGAAAAATCCCACAACGTCACTTCAGTCGTCAACAATTTCTTTAAACAACATCTCCTTCTAAACTACTCACTGGATTTTGATAAAACTTCACAGGAATGTTCATTATGGGGCCCTTTACCAAAGTTGTTAAAATTATTTTGATTGGTCAAAAATCTAGGTCACAGGAGCTAAAAATAGATTTTAAAAATGAAAATTTTAAAAAATCTTCTTCTCCGAAACCACAAGGCCTAGCCTTTTGATTTTTGGTATGTAGCATGATCTTATGACTCTCTACCAAGATTGTCCAAATTATGACCCTTGGGTCAAAATTGGCCCCGCCCCAGGGGTCACTTGATTTAACATAGACTAATATAGGAAAAACTTTAAAAATCTTCTTCTCAGAAACCACAAGGCATGGGGTTTAGATATTTGGTGTGCAGCACTGTCTAGTAGATCACAACCAAGTTTGTTCAAATCATGGCCCTGGGGTCAAATTTGGCCCCGCCCCAGGTGTCACTTGATTTAACATAGGCTAATATAGGAAAAACTTGAAAAAATCTTCTTCTCAGAAACCACAAGGCCTGGAGTTTAGATATTTGGTATGTAGCATTGTCTACTGGGTCTCTACAATGTTTTTACAAATCATGACCATTCGGTCAAATTTGGCCCCACCAAAGGGGTCCCTGATTTTACATAGGCTAATATAGGAAAAAACTTCTCAGAAACCACAAGGCCTGGTGTTTAGATATTTGGTGTGTAGCATTGTCTACTGGATCTCTTCTACGTTTGTTCAAATCATGGCACTGGGGTCAAAATTGGCCTCACCCCAGGGGTCACTTGATTTAACATAGACTAATATAGGAGAAACCTGAAAAATCTTCTCAGAAATCACAAAGCCTGGAGTTTAGATATTTGGTATGTAACATGGGCTAATAGACCTCTACCCAGTTTGTTCAAATCATGACCCCGGGGTCAAAATTGGCTCTGCCCCAGGGGTCACTTGATTTTACATAGCCTAAGGATATCAGGTGAGCGATCTAGGGCCATCATGGCCCTCTTGTTGTTGTTTTTTTACGGTGATAAATATGCGTGAAGCAGAAATTATTTTTTATCGTTACATGCATTTGGTAGTATCTGTGATACCACCTTTAAAACACAATCGAGTCAAAGGAGATCCAAACATTGTGCTCATAATTATACTAACAAATAGATCTATCGTGAGTCATTCTGCATATGTCTGTGCGTGAGTTCATGGCAGCTGTAACGCCATGCATACCTAAATAAAGCACCCGGTAGGCTTGAGGTCCTCGGGACCCCTAAGCAGGGGTAAGTAAGTTTGCTATTGTTCCCAAAGTACATATACTTCAATTTTTAATTGCTTCTCGTTTAAGTCATGGCCTAGATTTATCTACTATATATTTAGTCACGATGTTTAAAGTGATGCATTCATATGAATCAGTTGTGTGTGATTTGAAATAACATGCATGTTTAAAATGTGGAAAAAAATCCATAATTATAAAAACAAAATATAGTTGTATTTGGTGGCGCGATCGACCGACCCGTAAATGTTGATCGCATATTATATTTTCAAGAAAAATAAAAATTTAAAAAAAAAAAAAAGAAATGGCAAAAATTAAGACGCCAAAATTACAAAAAAAAATTTGGAGGTTTGAATAAAAAATGCTATTTACAGTATTGAAACAAAATAAAAATAAAATAAACATGACAGTAGCGATGCTTTAAAGAAAGAGACAAAAATAACAAGTGTTCATGTACATAGCAAACATTAAGACATACAAACCTAATGTACATGAGTTGTTGTTGTTATTGGTGGTGGTGTTGTTGTTTTTGTTGGTGTTATTTTTGGTGTTTTTTGGTTGTTGTTGTTGTTGTTGTTGTTGTTGTTTTGGGGGTGCGGGGATATACTAATTATACTTATTTTTGCCTTAGTTAATTCTTGAATACTTGGTGTTGGCCATTTATTTTAATGGCTAATCCGAATTATTAATCCGAATTAGCATTATATGATTTCATTTTTACACTATATCAAAACACTATGTCAAACGAACATTCCTTTATATGATTCCAGTTGAACAATGTATGGAACCAGCTGTCCTTTTATCACATTTCTTTTTCGTCCTATTATATTGTTGGCGGGACTATTTAAAGCGGGCATATTTTATGCCAACACCGGATATCAATATAGAAGTAAGCATTACTCGCCATTATAAACATAAAATACGCCCGTTTTAACCCTTTACCTTATAAAGACTAGCAAACAGAACTCTGTTTGTTCACACAATGTTGTGGTTTAGATCATTCTTAATCTGCACGACAGAGTTTTGTTGTTGTTATTTGTTTGTTTTTGTTGTGTTGGTGGTGGTGGTTGATTTTTCTTAAAAAGGGGATTTAGTCAAATTGGGGGATTTTAAAGGAGATTGAAAACAGCATGTCAATTAGCTTCTTAAGTACATTAATGAAATATGTTTTGGGGTAAGAGTGCATGCCAGTGAAGATTTTTTTTACGTTTACCTGATATAGATTATAGCAAACAAAACTAACCCAGATCAGACAGCCCATGGCGGGAGCTATCTGATTAAGGTCTTCTCTATCGACTCATACACTGACTGCTGTAGCTGAAATTCACCACAGTTTACGCAGCAAAGAAAATTAATTGTTTAAAATTAAGTAACTCAATATTCATCAAGTCATTAATTTGTGTATGAATATTCATGATATTTAGAATTAAAAAGTCCTGTAACAAAAAATGTTGTTGAACTGGTTATATATAAAGGCCAGCTGGTTCCATACATGGGTCGGCTGGAATATCTCGGATACATTGACGATTCGGTTCAATACATTGAAATTGTCGATTGATATAATAACCAACCCGCTTTTCGGTCCAATAGAGAGTTAAACTGGTGTGATATAAGGGCAGTTGGTTCCATACATGGTTAACTGGTGTCATATAATGGAATCTCCGTTGAATGTTATATCAAAATGGAATCATATAATGTTACTTCGGATTAATACATACATGTATTAGATTCCAGTCAATATATTGAAAATAACGATTGAAATAATGACGAATTCGTATCATATTAATGTTGGTCCTATGTATTGTTAAAATTGGTGTGATAGAAGGACGGCTTCTTTATGTCAAGATGAAATCAAATAACGCTCCTTCGGATTGGTGCATTTTAAAAGAACGGTGTAAAACATAGGAGCGTTCATTTACATTCCTCGGGTTTGCGGCTTAAACAGCTTTCACTTTTAACTAAGTTTAGAACATGTCCTGGCTGCTTGTCACTCTTAACAGCTGTTCAGAACTCGATTTACGGGATTGCGTTCAAACCTGGTCTCTTTATATAGTAGTAAAGCGACCATTCTTGTTCAACATTCAATATCAACTATGATAGTATGTCCGTTTTTTATGAATGATCGTAAGATGGCAGGCATACCATTTTTGTCTTCCGTGTTTTATTTTTGACATCTTTAAGTCTTAACTGAGACGATTTTACACTACGCCTATATGTGCTCATATAGTAGGTGTTTTAAACATAGATCTATTTAAATAATTGGACTATTCTGAATTGTGAAATAAATAAAATTATAAGTCGTTATTGCTTTATCGTGTTCGCCTTCTCTCGGGTCGGTATTATGTCTGTCGATATAGCAAATCTTTGTACTTTTTGCTAACTGTGTGTATGTCTGTTTGTGCGTGTTCTATCAAATATTTTTTTATGAAGTTACATTATGAAATCAAAATATAAAGATAGGTTATGTTAATTTCCTATAATGTTGTTTACTAAATGCTCTCACATATGCATTTATTTCCCTCGTGACTTTTTTCAGGTTTTGAGGAGAGGGAGGAACTTAGAACAGTAACAGTCTAGTGTACGATACTTCTATTTTATTGAATAATATATTAAAGCAGTTATATGAATCATAGTTCTATATTTACTTTAAAAACTATTATCTAAACAAGGCACTAATGTTTATTTGGAGACTATTTTTAAAAAAAATTCGTGTTACATAGGGAGTCCAGTACATAATATTGTCAAGTAATTTAGATACCCTAGCATTCAGATCCAAATCAAGCCTATTTCACTAATTTCATTTCATTTTACCGTAACAAAAATCAAACATAACAAAGAGGTTCAGACATACATTTAAGAAAGCACATGCTGTCACAATATATATAAGTACTTTTTAAATTTCAGTTTTTCTTTATTAATGAAAGTTTTGTTTAGTGATCAAATGTTGGTCAAATGTTGTAGTTTCTTCATATAATTTTGTATTTGTTGCTTGAAATATGCATAAAACAGTAACGCGCTATGATTAGTATATTTGCATGCATACTGGTATAATTACATGTATATATATAATATGCTAACTATTGAAATACTGCTTTCAATCAGTGAGATAAAATCCATATCGCACAATATGAGTGCTATAAACTTTGCCGGAACTACTTTTATTACTTATAAAGGGTACGTAAGAAGCAGCAGTCAGAATAAAATCAAAAGAAAATTTGTTTTTGTATGAATATGGAATATATCGCATCTCGTTGTGATGCACTTTTCACATTTTCACTTGCGTAAACTTTATTTGAACAAATGACAAAGAACAAAAAAGAGTGATTTAACTTATTTAAATTGTCAATAGTTACAAATATCAAGAGCAAAATTATTCAAGCGGCATTGTACTTTGGGCAGGAATCCCAAAGATGTGAATTAAAAAAAAACCAAGTACCTAGTACTTCTTCTTGTTTTTCCCCTTTCTTCATATTAGTTTAAAAAGTTGATAAAACAATTATCTACGCTCCTTTCGCAATCAAATCAGTAAAATGAAATTATTTTCGTTCATGCAGTTAATTTTCATTTCGACATTAAAGTGACCTGTATCATATGCAATATGTTCATATATGTAATTTATATTCCATTCGGACTGACAGAATCGAATATGAAACCCGTTTCATATAGCCCAGACACGTATCTAATGTATACAAATAACATCTACTTTCAAGTCATCCATGTAAGCCTTTATTTATAAAACTATATACATGTATAATGTCTTAACCCTTAACCTCATATTGAACTGTTTTGAAACCTTGGCAAATAAGGCTAACCCAGATCTGACAGCTCCTGGAAAGAGTCTCATTTGTTCATACAATAAAGCAGGACAGACTCTACACAGTCAGCAAGGTAAAGAAAAAATATTGTTTCATATAACTTTTAAAGTAATTCATCAAGTCATAAATTTGTGCATGAATATTCATGAGGAAATTAATTATGTTTAGAATGCATAAAATATATACAATTTGTCGAATACATAAAATCTGCACAATGTTTCGAATTACAGAAAATCTGTACAATGTTTCGACAACAGAAAATCTGTACAGTGTTTCGAATACATAAAATCTGTACAATGTTTCGAATACATAAGATCTGTACAATGTTTCAAATACATACTCTAACTAATTACTCACCCAACCCTACATTTATGTAAGCTAAATAAAGATGAATGATCTTCTATGCAATAAAAGCAAGACATTTTTAAGAGGTATACACAATGTATATTTTGGATAAAGATATGCAATCTTGAGTAAACAATAACATTCTTAAAGTCATTTTTTAATTAATTCGTTTCTCATTGGTCCAGCGGGGTTTCTGTAACGCCATCTGGTATCAATAAAAAAAAGATTAAATCCGCTCCTTTACAAGGAATTGAACCCCTCTGATCTCCACGCATGCTACACACAATTCGATTGTCGACAACGTACGTATTGACAAACTACATTTTTTTCTCAGTTAAATGACAGTGTTAAACTAGTATAGTCTTAAAATGGATCTATACTGTATAGTCTTAAATGGATCTACACTGTATATACTAAAATATATCTATACTGTATAGTCTTAAATGGATCTACACTGTATATACTAAAATATATCTATACTGTATAGTCTTAAATGGATCTACACTGTATATACTAAAATATATCTATACTGTATAGTCTTAAATGGATCTACACTGTATATACTAAAATATATCTATACTGTATAGTCTTAAATGGATCTACACTGTATATACTAAAATATATCTATACTGTATAGTCTTAAATGGATCTACACTGTATATACTAAAATATATCTATACTGTATAGTCTTAAATGGGTCTACACTGTATATACTAAAATATATCTATACTGTATAGTCTTAAAATGGATCTACACTTAATAGTTATAGTTTATGGATGTGCACTGTACATAGCGATATTTCAACATGTAAAGGTGTCTTTTCAGTTTTTTCACCTTGACAACTTAATTAATAATTTCACCTTTTTGTGAATTCACTGTTTAAAATACCAGATACATGCACATATGTTTTCAGTTAAACTTTTATTAATAACAATTATTAGAGTTGTTTATCTGCTGTCATCATCACATCCCAATCAAGCTCTTGCTCTTGATATACCAGCATGTAGTGTTAATACAATGTAAAATACAACACCATTGTTGGAGGGAGCTTATAAGTTGGCGTAGGGTGATTCACCTGAAATAATAATTAAAAAATCGTTATGATGCAAAACAATGAAAGACGTACAGAATTCCTTATTAGAAAGTACTGCGTGTAATATATATGCTTCATACCATTTTACGTTATGAAATTTATGTACATAAATGCACTAAGAGGAATATAATTATGTAATCAATAGGAAGGAAAGAACCACATATCTCATTAAACATTTAATTATGAGACAATTATCACTAGAGGATCGCCCATACCCAGTATAATTCACTGATTTGAATTGACCAATCAGTGCCTGGAGAAAAATTTCAATGTATGTTTATTTCCCTCTGTACATCAACATGAATATTTGGTGTTCGGTGAAGTGCTCGTTGATTTATTTAGGTTTAGGTCATTTACCTCATATGGACACATTTTGACGCATCGGCAAACTGTGCAGACCCAATTAAGCCTGTTTGCTCATACAATATTGTAGCTCAGATCCTACATAGTTTGCATTGCAAAGAATAATCCATTTTTTCATATACCATTCGGCATTCAGTGAATTAATATTCATCAAGCCAAACATTTGTAAAGGGTAAAAACTTTAAACATACTATTTCTTTGCAAAGCCTCGTAGTGTCCCTCTTGGAGGGCTATCTGGTTAGACAGCTGGTTCTTCATAAAGTCTATATCGGATTTGTTCCTTTTGTTGAATCTGAAAATTAAGCAAGTATATAAGTTGTGGCCTCAGGACGTCCGGTTTTGACGACTGTCACTCATAGACAGTGTTGTCGAGGACTAATGATTGAATGATAACTGGAAAGTGTCAAGAATTGATTGACTGTGGTCATGTCTCTAACAAAGGTAATCGCTCTATGTGGCATCTGTTCTGAAATTGTTCAAATTGTAGCTGCACTAGAAAGACTCTTGCTCGTGTTCTTTCATTCCATCTGCCAATGGTTTAAACTCGTGTAGATCAATGTATTTTTAAACACAATTGGCATGTTTCGATTACATAATATTTCTTATTGATCTAGTTAATTATATAGTCCACATTTGTGTACCCGTAATTTGTGATATCGTTCTACTTTAGGTTTGGCGTGACAACCAGTACCAAAAACAGCATGTCGTGCCGAGAGCTGCTCAATGATGGGACTAGTTAATTATATTACGTATCCAATTAAACAACCTTTATTATCTGGTTTATTATGACACACGTAATTTGATTGAAATTATTGCAAACTATTAGTACATATTTGTACATTCTATGGTGAGTATTAGAGCGATTACAAACTGTGTAGTACTAACCTTTTTAATACAAAAAACATGGTTACTGCCACTGAAGTGAGGATGAAGGATACCGTAGATAATCCTAGAGCAACAGACGATACTAATTTGGATTCATCTGTAAGAAAATAAATTTAAAAAAAGTGTATTTTGCAGGATAATGAAATAACAGCAGATTGCAAATACAGAATATTCTACCATTTGAATATACTCGGAATCACTATTCTCAATAAATATAACCTGAAAATGTACATATAGAAACGTTCCATGTAGGCTTTGATTTTTACTAAGGACTGAATGCGATAAACAATACTGTACTTATTTTTCTGGAAATATATGTATATTTCAGTTCAAGACTTAATTTACCTTTACAGTTTCCGCACATCAGGCATGCTCCTGTCATCTGGTCACATTCACCATCGCAACTTAAATGACAGTCATTCTGACACCTCTTTCCCCATTTACCCACAATGCAATCAAGGCAATCTCCATTATTACCACATTGTGTGTTACAGTTTTGAGGACATGGCGAGTTACAGTAATTTCCCCAATATCCTTCCGAGCATGATTTACACATCCCTGTTTCCTGGTTACAGTTGCCTTGACATGCATTACCACATTTTTTGTCACAGAGTGTACCCCATCGTCCGGACAAACACAAAGTGCATTTGCCATTATTCATATCACATTTTCCGGTACAACTTTTAGAACATAGCTTTTCACATGATCCTCCCCAATTCCCTATGAAGCAGGAAACGCATCTTCCACTGCCCTTATAACATCTGCCAGAACACGCCTCAGGGCATTCCAAAGTGCAGCAGTCTCCCCAGTTGCCATTGTCACAAAAAGACATTCGATCGTGTTTGGTACATGTACTGCCGACACACTTACCAGGACATGAAGCCTCGCACTGCCCGATGGCCATGTCACATCCTTCTGAACAATTTGCAGGACATATTTTATCGCATATCCTTCCCCAGTATCCCGACTGACAGGCATTACATTGACCATCTCCTTTAGAGCAACCACCAGAATCATCAGAACAATTTTCAGGACAAGTTTGATTACAAAACTCTCCCCAGTGCCCTTGTTTACATGAATGACATTTACCATTGTTTTTGTTACAGCCACCAGAACACTTCTCTGGGCACGCCATTTCACATCCATCTCCCCAGTGACCCGCTGAACAATATGAACAATAACCATTACGTTTCGGCAATCACTTGAACATCCATGACATGTATTATTGCACGTGTTTCCCCAGAATCCAGTCTGACAAGAATAGCAATTACCGTTAGAATTACATTGACCAGAACACTTTTCCGGACAAGACATGTTACAATATTGCCCCCAGTATCCTTGCTCACAACTGTAAGCACACGTTCCTATATCCTTTCTACAGTTTTTGCACCCAACACCACAAAGGCTTTCACACTTTATTCCCCAATGACCTGATTCACATCTATGACAAGAAGTAATGCCAGTAGCTTTATCGCAATTAAAACTCGAACAGTTTCCTATGTCACATTGTTTTTTGCAAAATTCCCCCCAGAACCTTTCTTTGCACGATGCACAATTCCCATCTACTTTATCGCAATGTCCCGATTCACAGTTCTCCGAGCATATGTTCTGGCACTCAGTCCCCCAATGTCCCGTTGTACATATTTCGCACGAACCGGTTTCTTTGCTACATACAGCGCATTTGGAAGCATTACATTGCATTGAACAATCTTCCCCCCAATATCCACCTTTGCACGATGCACAACCCCCATCATCTTTATCGCAATGTTCCGATTCACAGTTCTTTGAGCATCTGTTTTGGCACTCAGTCCCCCAATGTCCCGTTGTACATATTTCACACGAACCGGTTTCTTTGCTACAAAAAGCGCATTTGGAAGCATTACATTGCATTGAACAATCTTCCCCCAATATCCACCTTCGCAAGTTTCGCAGTCTCCCGTTTCCCTGTCACATGAAGCACAGTGTGGACTACATTGCCCAGTACAATCTGTGCCCCAGAAACCTCTTTCACATATGCAATTGCCATTTTGTAACTTGAACCCCGGGTAACATGAGTTACACGAATAATACGAACACCTTTCACAGTTGCTCGGACAAGTTTCATTGCAGTTTGGAGAACTGTACCCAGAAGATCTATACCCACTTGCGCATTCATAACACCTTCCATCGATATAACACCGAACACAATTTAGCATGCATCTGTCGTT
The DNA here is from genome assembly GCA_021229015.1 of Solen grandis. NCBI lineage: Eukaryota > Metazoa > Mollusca > Bivalvia > Adapedonta > Solenidae > Solen > Solen grandis. The sequence continues at coordinate 12,069,575 of CM037788.1, read as the reverse complement.
ACAATACATGCCCCAATACCCATCAGTGCAGGAAGAACATTTTCCTGTGTGAATGTTGCAATTGCGATCACATCTAACATTACAGCTCTGACTGCAGTTTGTTCCCCATTTTCTATCCTTGCATGTCAAACATTCACCGGTTACCGAGTCACACGACGAGCAGCTTGTGGGACAAGGCTTGTCGCAGTTCGATCCCCAGAAATTTGAATGATAGCAGGTGACATCACAACGGTCTGTAAATATATACATTTACTTACAGTTTAGCACACAAAGAAGCACGTAAATCCTACAAAACCATATACATGTACATGCCAAATGCATAGTAATTAGAACTTATGTTTTCAGCCGAATAAATGCGCTATAACTCAATATATCCTGTGTCTCACTTGTGTAATCTATTTGACTTCGTATATAAGTAAAAACATTTTTTTCAGTTACTCATATATTGTGGCGTTTGTATACTGAAATAAATTTGTGTCCTGTTTTCACAATTAATTAATTAATCAGTTAATTAATGATATTTTGTTTGTACAACTATTTAAAGTAGGTTTGAATAATGTTTTTCTTGAAAAATCTCAGTATCTCAAGATGTGAGTTCTTTTCATAACTTGAATATCTGGCACGTATCACGACTGTTAAGTTTATTGCAATTTCAATGTCTGACACATTTAATGGCTTCTTTGATTATACATTTGAGCATATAGCGGCTTGATAGTTCTCTTAATCCGCTATGTCTCTGTCCACTGAGACGTGATTGACTTCTCTGTTTCTTTTGTTTGTTTGTTGTTGTTTTTGTTGTTGTTTTGGGTGGGGGGGGGTATTTTTTTTTTTTGTATGTTATGAATTAGGGAATTTTGGAGGCATTTTTCAAAAAAAAAATCTAAATCGGATACATCCTTAAAGGAATTTTTAAATGACTATTTATTCCACATAATTTTAGTAATTTTGATCCCATATACATTTCGAAGAACTGGCTAACCAATAACAATTGATGCGGTTTTTGCAGCTATTCAGAACTTAACCCTTTCCCTCATATAGACTCATATTAACCCTTTCCCTCATATAGACTCATTTTGACGCACTTAATAGGTACCACATAAAGCCTGATCTGCAGAAAACCACAGTTAAACCATACCAATTTTAATTATAAAATCCTCATTTCCAGACCACTGAGGAGCAGCGAACAGCATAAAACCTGATCAGCCTGCGAGTTACTCGCAGGCTGATCTGGTTTTATGCTGTTCGCATAGGTCTTTTCATGGTTTCCTCTATGAGGGAAAGGGTTAAAAAGAAATAAATCAGCAGAATGTCATCGATTATTAAATGAATGTTTGATAGCAACATGCGATACTGTATCTAGTCATATAACTGATTTATTCAATATTATATTTGAAACAGTTGATTTCCCGAAATGTGGTATAAAGAAGCTTTTATTCCATTACATAAAAATAGAGACACTAGTGTTATAAGTTTTTATTGGAAATTACATTGATACAGTGTATATGTAAATTTTTAACAAGTATTTTAAATACTCGGATTACAAACTGGGGCAATAAAAACGATATGATTTCGGATGCACAAATTGGTTTTAAGAAAGGCCAATCCAAAAATGATGCCATTTCTGTCTTACATAACATAATAGAATAAATGATAAAATAACAATAATAGATTATAGTGTACATATGTTGTTTTAAAAAAAAGATTTTGATTCAGTGAACCAAAACGCTGTTTGGCTTATATTATACAAGACTGGCGTAAATGGCAAAATGTTAAGAATGGTAATGATATATATTAATCAGTTAAAACATGTGTTCAAGTAGCCCGTTCACATATTGTCTTTGACTAAGAAATTGATTTTTAACAATATGAATGTATTTACGTAGTACGTTATACGTTCAAATTTTCTGGGTGTTGTAAATGTATTATAATGCATTTTTCGCAACAGAAATAATGTTTCCGTAAATCAGGTTCTCTATAAAATAAACAAGAGGAGAAACTGTTGAACTTAAGACATCCTCAAAGAATATAATACGTTATAATTACATGTATGTATGTATGTAGGTAGGTAGGTATGTATGAGTAAAGATAGTGTACATGTTTGGAGATTATTAAAGTTAACATGTAACGTTTTCTTGGTTTTATTAAATGTATACATTTGTAATATGAAAAAACTATAATAGTTAAGTCGAATAAAATATCTGAGTCTGAACCTAACGCATTACCTCCTATTAAAAAGCTTCCATAAATAAGCTAGAACTGATATCGATTGCTTTGAAACTGAGGGTTGTAGGTTCTATTCCCAGTAGCATATTTTTGTTCTCTTTGACTACTGTTATCACTTGGATCAGATTTATAAAGAAAATGTGTTTTAATTCTATAATTTGTAAAGGTATTGGATAAATAATGCTAAGTTTAATAACAAATATGGTACCTAGTATACTCAGAGTCTAAAAAGTCTTAAAAAAAAAATCAACACTACTGGACAAATGTCTTTTGAATTTGGCCAGATCAGCTAAACATTTTCTTAGAAATGTTGGATAAACTTTGAAATATTTTTTCAATTAAGTTTAACAAATTTTCTGAATTAATATTAATTAATATTAAAAAAATATTAATTCATATTAATTGTCATTTTAGGCAAATTGCACAATCATAGGGTTTATTTTCAGATCTCCATTAGTCCCATTAGTTAGTCACAAAATCTATCAAGCAGAAAGCATGCCAAATAAACTGCGGTAAAAACAAAACCTGTCTTCTAAAATCCCAAGCAAATCGACTAGAGATTTATAATCTCCAACTTATAAATGTTGTGTGAACATGTACTAAATACAAAATACTATATCTGAAATCATTTACTTACATAGAGGTATCAGATGAAACACAATGGCCATCAAAAGCAATATCCATATTTTGATATGGAATAACATCTTCAGAGTTTTTAATTAATAAATATTCGTAAAACTAGTGGTCTTGGCGACGTCTCGATCTGTTCTGGTGATGTTGGTCCTGGAGCGATGTGTTGATATCAAGAGATATCAAGAGACACTTACTGATAATGAGATAGCAATTAATATAAGGAAGTTTTTATTGAGTATTTTAATGAGCAGTACTTTAAGTAATTTTACATACTCATACATGTATATGGAATGAGGATTGTGATGTTAAATTATTAAAATCCATTTCAGTCAAATTTAAAGACGAGAGAGAGAGAGAGAGAGGACGTTTACTGTTATCTAACTGTCACTTTTCAATCTCATAAGACTGTGTTTATATACCTGTATTGTGTATATCTATTTGTGTATATTTTGTCTTTGAGGACGGTGTGACATAAGCATAATAACACTGTGCATAAAAAACTTTAACCAAAATATCCAAGTTAGAAAAGGGCCATAATTTGTATTAAATTCAAAGAGTTATCCTCCTTGATTTTCTGTTGCCCCTGAATACAATCACAAACATTTAAGTCATACCATAAAAGATTTCTGTAATGCATGCAAAACTTAAACCAAATTTACAGGCGAAACTTTAACCAAAAAGACCAAGTCAGAAAGTGGCCATAATCTGCATTATATTCAGTCAAAAAAGTATGATACCCCTGAACACATTAGAAAAGTTTCAAATTAATCATATGCCCGGTTACGGAGATGTAAGCTCAAAATTCATTACATGAAAACTTTAACCCAAATTTCTAAATAGGTATGGGGATATTAGCTTTTACAGTGACTTGCATTCAACACTTTAACATAAAGCTGCAGCAACGCCGACGCCGACGCAAGGGTGACTGCAATAGCTCTCCTATTCTTCGAATAGTGAGCCCCCCCCCCCCCCCCCCCCCCCCCCCCTTGTTTCCTAAGATACTCTATATAGAAAATTTCACAAATCATCTTTGAAACAAATGGTCAGAATTTAATTTCATTTGGCACAAATGGTAACTGAGGGGTATTTTAAGGGGATTTTATATGAATAATATGGAAGCAGAAATTTCCTAGTCTTCTAACTTTGTTAATGCATTAAAAAATTATTTTGATTATAAAGTGTTTACTTTAGATATTTTAAATTAATATTTCATATTTAAAATAATTCATTAAAGATGTTCATTAGATTTAGCTTTAAGTACAATAGACTGAAAAATAAAAGTACAGTGGTGATTTAGAAAACAGGATGTATTATCAGATTTTGGCCGGCATTAACGTAATGCCAAAATGTGTTTCATCATATGGCAACTATATATATTTATATTTGTATTTGGTGATGTATACAATATTTAACACGTATAGCATTATTCCTAACTTGTTTGTAACACATAAAAGAAACTTTCGATAAGCTCTCGATTTCATTGATCATGAAGTTTTATTAGAAATTTATCTAGAATCTTTTTTTTTTCTTTAATATTTTCTTTAATACTGTATATGCAGATCAATATCAGCAGCAAATATAAGCAGAGAGGCTAGTCTAGTGCCAATAATCTAATGTATTTATATTATTATTTCATAAGCTATTTGACGCGTTCTGAATTTATGTCTAGTATATGGAACTTGGTCGCGTTGTGGACCGGTCGTATTGCCAGAGACGTTCCCCAGCACCTCACTGCTTCCTCCAGTCGGTGTTCCTGTAGGTAGATCCAGCCCAACAGGTTGTAGGCCGTCTCTAGGTGGTTGATGTCGGTATTTATAACCCATTCTAGGTGTTCGACAGCGACTTCTTTCTTAGCTTTGAGATCCAGCCTGGAAAACACCAAGTACTGCATGAAGAACAAAAACACTTTGGCATCCACCATGGCCCTCCACAATCTCGTCACGTGACCCAGGTGGTGTATAGTGACCGGAACATCTCGCACTGGAGTGGCGGCGGGCGAAGCTACCGTTGTATGTATCATGTCTTTGATTGATAAGTAACACTGTCGTGCAATATGAATATCTCCATTACACTTGACTACAGTTGCAAAAAGGCACTCTCGTTAACATCTTTCTTCTCCAGTATCTCCAACACGAAGATACATTATTATTTATCGAGGTATCGTCAGAGATGTGAATCATACTGATATTGAAGGAACAATAAGTTTAAAAGCACCATTACCAAATCCAATATCTAATTGTGGATAAAAATGATGTGTATGTATACAGTATTCTCTATACATTCTATTGTTATAAACTAGCATTTGTAAAATAACTTGGAACTGTTTTTTGTTGTTGTTGTTGTTGTTGTCTGCTGCTGCTGCTGCTGCTGCTGCTGTTTTTGTTTTTGTTGTTTTCATTTTCTATACTTTGATTGATTGTTAAATTGATCATACTAAATAGTATTTTTTGTAATTATATACATTCCTCGGATGGCATGATTGAGGCTAGGTTGAATACTCAAGTCTCAAAAATTCGAAGAGAGAGACTTGGCTAGACTTGACTAATTAAGTTTACCGTCGCTTCGACAGTATTTCAGTCATACAGCGACGTCCAGCTAATTACAGGTGGAGGAAGACCCCGAATGCACGGAGGTATCCGGGTAAAACCACCGACCTACCGCAAGCCAGCTGGAAGGCTTCCTCACATGAAAATCCGAATGACCCTGCTCGGATTCGAACCCACGCGGTGAGGAGCTGAGTGAGTGAGAGAGGGGGGATATAAGAGACATTTTTATACCCCAGAAGGATCAATTATGGTATGGCACTGGCATCGTTAGCAATTACTTGTGCTGGTATCTCCTTCTTTATAATATTTATTCAACTGAATTTCTTCATAATTGATATACTGTACAATTGTGCTTACAAATGAGATAACTTGGATTGCGTTATTTGTCCTAGAGTTATTGCCTTCTGTGTAAATTACTAATCAAATAATCATGAGGATAACTCCTCCTTTATTTAGATAATTATTCAACGGAATTTCTTCTTGAATGATACTAATAATGTGCAGTTGTGCAAAAAAGTGAGATAACTTGGATTGCATTATTCGTTCTAGAGTTAATGTCCTTTGTGTTTTTTTCTTAAGCAAAAAATCGTGCGGAAAAATAATATCTTCATATTTGCTGATGGATTGGTGTTGATGTGCAGTTATTCATAAAATAGAGATAGCTTGGATTGATACATTTTTCTGGAGTTATTGCCCTTTTATCAATTTCTAAGTAATTGCTCTTGCGAATAAATCCTCCTTTATTACATTATAGAGTTTCCTAATATTTGCTTGGAGGGTTGAGATCGACATGCAGCTGTGCATCAACTGATCCAAACAGATTTGTAGTTTCCATTTACGCCCAAATTGGCATTCTTTTGTATGAATGGCAGTTAAAAAGTGCGGAGATTTCTACATTATATTATCAATGTAACATTGCTACTGTTTGCTTGCAAATTGGTGCTTTTTGCTTGCTAACTGCGTGTTTACCACATGTATTCAGGCAACATTCATTGCACATACAAAGGGAATCGCCTTGTCATTGCCTCACCAGATGACTTATTTAAAGTTGATGTTACTCCTGATATGGAAGCACTGGGTCTCAAAGATCTTATCTAAGAGGTGACGGAGGATGGGGGTGTCCAATGTGTCATGTTATCTGATTATCTGTTTCTTGGAAACCTTGATTGCCCTGAAAGATTTTGCATTCATAGGCTGTTAAATTCCTGTTAGTAATGCAGTCGCCACATACATGTACTTTCTTCCATTTATTTCCCTAAGTTAACATCAATAACCAAGTAGATCATATCAATACTTTGAGAAATGAAATTAATTTCTCTTTTTATTAATGACATTTTATCAGTTGCTTAGTAAGTTTTCATGAAAATTCTCTCTCCTCTCTCTCTCTCTCTCTGAATACCGCATATAGACGTCATGCGACCATTGCCGGTTTATAGATGTTTATAATGCTTTTCTATTGTAAA
>CM037788.1:12012610-12062610 GCA_021229015.1 Solen grandis | reverse complement strand
ACAGAACCTCCCGCCCAATCGATAAAATTACTCGAAACAAAAGGGGGGGGGAACGCAAGAAAAATTAACATAAGACAAAGCCTGGGGTGCAGGGGTTGGGAGATTTTAAAAATTTTTTGTTTTAAAGATTTTAGCCATTACAAATTATCCAAATAAAAATATTTAACAAATATGCTAAAATTTAAAAGCATGGGTTAAAAACAATATACCATGGAGTTTTTGCTTTTTTTGTCCCTTATGTAAATTTCCCATAGTCGGGTGCCCCTTTCTTTTGGGCCACCCACCGACTCTCTCTATCACAAATCAAAGTCACCTGCTAGGTTAAAATTTAGAACCGCACAAACAGAAAAAAAATCCGGGTTTTTCATTCTAAAAATTTTAAGTTAGATTATGCTCTCGTTCTTTAAAATCAATCCAAATTGTGCCCCAATGCTAAGTGAAAAAAGGGGAATTCTAAATCAATTTTAATAAAATTTGTCATCTCTTCTCGGGATTTTTCCGTTACAATTATCAAAATTTTTTTCGGTACAGAATGGGTTGTCCCTTTTTTAAAAGTATTGCGCCCAATCAATGCGACACATGATTAAAAAATTATGAAACGCACATACAATGCGACGCGAGCCACATTGAACAAACCTTTTTTTTTTAATCGATATTTGTAAAAAAAAATTTTTTTAACGCGACATTTGCATTACAATGTAAATTTTCATTTCATTGCGTGGTCGTTTACAACGTCTGCTTCATGTTAATTGTTGTGCGCCCCTTTCATACGCAATACACTATTAAAAAGGGGCACTAACGGTTCCACATTCCAAAATTTGTGTCAAAGATCAATCTAAAATTTAAAACCCCCCCTGTAATCTTGAAAAATTTTAAAAATTTTTTTAAAAACAAATTACCTCATAGTTTCGGGGGGGAAGGGAGTCATATTTCCCGATTCACTTTTATTATGATCTCTCACTTGAAAAGTTCCCCCTAAAAAAGAGATTTTTAAAACCGGAGGCCAAAATACCAAAAAAATTTTACGACGGAAGGACGGAATGGAATTTTTTTGAGGGGAATTTTTTTTTTCGAAAATTTTTTAAATCTTAAAAAACTTTTTTAAAAACATAAATTGGTTTTTCTCATATTATAAATATTTTAATGATCATATGTGAAAAACCAAATATTTTACAGGAGTAAAGGGGGCCGTGTCCGGGTAATAATTATTTTTTTTAGGGACCGGGGACCAAAAATTTTTTTTTTTGGTATTTATGTCCCGAATCTAACATAGTCCCGAAGGGACTATATATGAAAAAAATTTTAGGGTACCATTTTATAAAAAAAATTTTTAAAGGGGGCCCACTTTTAAACGTTAAAGGGGGGATTGACTTTTGTAAATGCCCTTTCGAGTTTTTTTGGGGTGGCCCGAAGGCCCGTTTTGTTTCTTTTTAATTGTGGTCCAACCAACGTTGTACACCCCCTAATATTGGGGTCCAACCAATTTGTCAGTTCCACCCCAACATATCCTTCATCCATCCCCAGGAGTGCAAATGCCCGGGGGTTAGACCCTTGTCCCTAGAATTTTCAGCGTTCCCGATCCCTTGTAGGGTAAGGGTCATTTTAAAAGGGAACGCGGGGAATTAGGAGATCTCCCCTTTTTTAAAGAGTGAGATAAGCATCACTCAATTGGTGGAAGCGTCTGGTGCTCCCCTTTTTTCCTCATATGGATTGTCGGAACAATTTTAGAAAACCCGGGGGACATCTGGAAGGGTCTCATTTTTCAACATGAATAATAAAGTATAGATTGTCACTTTTTTTTATAGTCCCGGGATTCCCTACTTTCTTTTTGGCGCACACCAATCAGAGAACGTTATTTTTTCACCCCAATAAAAAAAAAAAATGATGTGTTGACCTTGCCCTGAGTTAATAGCAGGGTCTTGGGCCTGACATTTGGGGTGTTGACCTACTAATTTTTTTCTTACTATAAATTGGAAATCTGGAGTTTTCCCTTTTTCACCATGAATTTCCTTCGAAAGTTTTTCCGAAGGAAAGGAAGGCTTACGAAAGGAGAAGAAATAAAGTCAAAAAGGGGGTTTAAAAGAGTGTCACTTGTACCCGATTTTTCCCCCTTTGCCATTTCCCGGGGTTTGGTCAGGTTTTCCGGGCTACCCAAACCCAGCAGGCTTACTGGCGGTTTTTGTTTTTGAGTGAGTGCGACATTCATAAATAAGGGCCCTTTCGGGCCCATAACAATGATGTAAAAAGGAAACAATACAAGTCAAATTTTTTTTTTTTGTGTTTAAAAAAAAAACTGTGTCAACAGAACAATAATAAAGGCTCAACGCAAAAAATGAACATAACCAATTTTTGTTTTAAATCAGGTTAAAATTTTAAATTTTTCGCTTTTTTTGCTGGTCGGTACACTCGTATTCTTTTGAGGGGGCCTCAGGCACACGAGCATGTTTGCGCTTCCTCCTTTCTGGTTTTAACGGTAGGTTTCCCACCAGAGACAGCTTCTATAGCTAAATCACTGCCGTCTGTGGCACTGTCTCAACTACTCCATTTTTCTTTAATGCACCTGTCTTTACTGGGGACAGTACTTTTTCCCCCTTCTTAACAAGCGGATAAAAAGGGGCCTATTCTGACAAAGGGCACACTGGGGTTTTTGGGGAAATTAGAAACAAAAGCCCCGGTTCTGAAAAACGGTCACACCGTACTTTTTGGGGTGTAACTTTTCGACACCGAGCAAATCCCCCTTTTTCCTGACGGGGTAGCATTCACGGTTTTTCTTTTCATTACAGTTGTTACGATAGCTTTGTTCCTTTCACCCGAACCAAAATGAAATTGCGGGGCATTCTGAAAAAGGCATCAAAAACGGGGTTTGAGAGGATGAAGGGACGGGTCAACCGATTTTTAAGGGCCGAATAGGGGGCGAGCTTAGATTATAAAAAGTTTTGCTCACTTCTTATAATCCAACATGTCGGAGTGGAAACAGCGTGAGACCACCTCAAAAAACCAAGAGTTATAGGGGAAATTTATTCCTACACCTCACGGGAAAACCAAGAAAATTTTAAAAAAGGGCCACGTGTACGATGTTACTTTTGAAAAAAAAAAAAACCGTTTAATTTAACATCAACTTTTAAATGACATGGTAAACAGTTTTACAGGGCCGGCAATGAAAACACAATTTCTTTCTCCATAAATCACCCTGCCGGGTTTTGGGTACCACTTTCCTTGGGGAATGCAAAACACTTTTCGGGAAGATCCTTTGAACGAAATGAGAAAGTATCAAAGCAACCACATTTAGTTTCATGGGGGCATCCCCTTTAGAATGAAATTAACCCAGGGGGGTAAAGAACAAAAAGACGTTGGACGCCTACATGAAACTTTCCAAAATCAAAGAAGTATGGTAAAGATAGAAAAATTCACGACAGTATGTGTTTGGCACGATCAATTGGGGGGATATGAAAAACCAAAAAAGGGGACGAACAGCCTGAAGAACGAGGGAATTTGAGAGCAATCGAAAAATTTCTTCAAAGCCAAAACCCAAACATTGTTAGATAGGGGGGATTTCCCAAATAAATTGGGGTAAAAATACAAAAAGTTTCAACTCCCCTTTATCAGATAGTGATAAAAAGGTGGCCAAATTTAAAAAATGGCGTTTTTTTTTAATCACCCCTCGACAGACAAAAAAAAGTGATTCACATTTTCCTTATAACTTATATGCATTACTTAAATCACTGGTTTCCGGGGATCACTATTTCTGGAAACTGTACACTTTAAATACAACAGAAGCTCAGGGTTTGTAAAAATATTTTCGGGGTTTTCCCTCGCCACTACCCAAAAGATTTTCTTTCCATGGGTCACGGGGTAGAACTTTTTCTAGTCAAATTTTTTTGATCAGACAAACGAAATATAAAATCACAAAAAACACTGAAAGGTAGGAAAAGCAAGACCTGTGTCAAAGGTTTGGGGGTCAAAAAGAACCACCTGTCCGGCACTAAAAAATGCAAGTTTGAAAGAAAGTTTTTTGGATGCAAACTCATGTTATACCCCCACGTACAAAAAACCCAAGAAACATGAAGTCACCGAGTATTTTCTCTTCTTTGACTTTGAGTGTCGATTTGATTTGGGGGAAACAATCCCAAAATTTGTGTTGCTCAACGTGCTTGGGGAAACTGAAATTTAACCCCATGAAAAAACCCTGCAGAAAGGAACTGGGTTGGCCAAGAGAAAAAATATTTCGGGGGTAAAAACACTTTGTCAAAATTTTGTCAGGGCGTTTCAACCCAGTCCAAAAAAGGTCCACATGATGCTCAAAACTCAAAAGGATACGGACAGTTTATTTGGGGCATTTTACGACACAGGGATCACCCAAACCAATTGATCAAAAAGGAAGAAAATTTAATGATAAACCATAATGAATTCACACTCCTGATTTTCTAAACTCCCTTTGTCGTTTTCCCCCGAATTTTTGGTTTGACTGAGAGGGAAAAAGGATGGTTTCCATTTTAGCCAACAGGGATGAATACCAAACTAATTGGGACTATCTCCCCGAAATTTTTTAAAACCCCACGCAGAAACCTACAAGAAGAACGTTTCGAAAGGGTCAAGCAAAAAGGGGCACAAAAGGCGGGTTTTTTATTTTTATTTTAGAAATGCAAAAGTACCAAATATTGGACATTTTTGGACGGGGTTGGGGAGATTTAGGAAAACGTTGGTCAGTGACCAAATTACCCGTTCCTGAAGCGCCCCACCTAGTAAAGTCAAAAAAGCTTGGCGTAAAAATTAAATCCTCCAAAGATTCTTGTAATCTCGTGACGGGTATAAAACAAAATCATATCAATAAAAGGGATTTTTGGATAGAAACAACTGTTTCCTTTGAGAATAAAATTCCCATGCTTAAAAGGGGGGGAAGTACAAATTCCCATTACTTACGGTTTTCCCAAAGAGACAAACACCGTATACGAATTCAGGGGGTGCGGGACACCGATTTCCAAAATTTTACCCAAGGGAAGCAGTGTAACTTTTAACACTTCAAACTAGGAGCGTTTACAATCCAAACCCTTTTGGGTTAAAACTTGTCTAAACAGGTTAAAACAGTTAATGTGGGAATGTGTTTTTTTCAGAAATAAAGATTAAAAACCAGAATACAGAGTTCTGTGAACCTTTCTTTCCCCAAAAAACCTTTTTTTACCCGGGATGCTTTGTTTTTTGACGAACCAATCCGTTCAATTATAACCTTAGTTAAAACCCCCAAGAAAAAATTTAAGTATCTAAAATTTGCCCTGTTCCTTCGTGAAAAGTACAAAGCAAACCCCGGGGGACACCCCACATTTTAAGTCAAGAGTGATTGATTAAACAACTTTGGAAAATGTACAAGGTCATCAAATTCGGTTTTCCCACCCAAACCTGTGGCTACCGTCCCCCATTCATTTAAACAAGAAAATGTCTTTACACGGCCGACCTTGCTGGGGAAGAGTGTAAAAAAAGCAATCCCCCTCTGTACAAACCATTTGACAGTACTGGACCCATTGGAAATAGCCAAAGTCTTGAGGGGGTACCAATTTGGGTAGACTCTTCCACACCCGGGCCTGGGACGCATGGAGTAAAGAGTGTAAAAACATAATTAACAATACTGAAATTGAAACAAAAGCAAGGGGTTACCCTAATTGGTAAAAGCGAAATATAAAACCCGTTTTAAAAAAAATACTTGTAGAGGGTTCGGGGCTCGCAACGTAAAAAAAGAAAAAAGGAAAAAGAGCTTTTTGCCAAAACCATTTTAAAATTTTTTGTGGGTAAAAAATGCCAAAAAAATTTTAAAACCCAAAAAACCGGATGTGACAAAGGTGAACCGGTTTATACCTACCTCCGACCGTCATGCACTTGCGTTTGCCAAAATTTTCGATCTTACAATTATGGGGGAAATTTACTGGGATGAAACAGACCAAAAACAGCCCATTCTCTTCAAACCGGGTAGCGCCTTCTTTTAAACCCCATGCTGACTTAAACTTTACACCCATTGAAAAACTTGGAGAGGGGTACGTATTTTCACAGACTTTTGATGTACATCTTCCCCTACCAGTAAACTTTCCAAATTTAAGGGGCCATTTGGGGAAAGTGAAAATAAGTACCACAGGACCATTTTAAAATTCGTGGGCTTAGGGCCAAAAAACTAGGGGTATGAATAATCGATGAAAAAAATCGACATCAGAAAGCAAAGAAAAAGGGGCACCCTTTTGGGTTTAACCAATGCTTTAAAAAGCAATTTTAAACTGTCGCGTTACAAGTCGAAAAATTTACAAGCAGTCATCGAATAGAATCCCAATCAAGCAAAAAAACGCAAAGTATCAGGAACAAGACAAAACTTCCCCAGTGAACAAAACGCGGGTCTGGAAATTAAAGACAGTGCCTACTTTTCCAAAACCGCAAAAACCATTTGGTTTGTGTCGGTGCTCCCTAACGGGGGGGGTGAAACATACGGAGATTCACGATGAACACTCACCAAAAAAACAACAAATTACAACTCTCTTTAAAAAGCAAATAAGAAACCGCTCTTTTTGCAACGATTATTTTTACTTGCACAGCGCTTTGGGAAACAGAAAAATTCACCAGACGTGGAGGATCCCCTTTTTTTAAACCCAATTTTGATATTTTTATGTTTTACGAGGGGGGATTCCAAGCAGCAAAAAAAATGTGGTCTTTCAAGGGTTTTTTTGCCTTTAAAACCCTTACAAAACCTGACGTGACGTGGGTCATTACATTGTACCCAAAACTTTGATACAGGGGAAAACTGAACCGTTTTGTTTGGCGTATTATCTAAATTTGCGTTTTAACCCCCAACAAAAAAACCAAGGATATATCCTTTTTACGACCCCAAAACCTACACTTGTAACAAGTTTTTTAAAATTTTTGGAAAAAGTGCCCCATATTCAAACAAACGGGTCAAATCCTAGTGAACATTCTTTCAAATCCCGATTTCAACAATTTAAAATTTTTGATTGGGAAAAAACCCCTCGGGAAACCCCTACAAAAAAAAAACTACCAGAGTACTTGCAAGACAATGAGAAGTCAAAACATGGGAAATCTTACTACAGAAAAAAACAAACCCCAAATGGGGAATCCAGGGCGTAGTTGTTGTGGCTGTGCTGTACTGGAATTAAATCAAAACGGGCTTAAAGACAACGGCTTTTTTGACGAAGTGGCAGGCTTTAAATGCAGGTTCCCATGATATTGCCAGAAGGGTGATGTATAAAAAAGACGATTCAGAGGTGCTTTTTTCATTTTTGATGAGTTGTTCAATTTTTTTTTTGCATGAGTATAAAATAAAAGTTGTCTTCAATGCGTTATTATTTTTTGGGACCATCAGGGAAAGTAGTTTTACTTTTTAAAAATCCAGAAAAATTTTCATTGGGGCCAAGGGGGTCAGGGAAAAAACAATTGAAAAAACTTATTGATACAAAACCGATTTTTTCAGTGGACCAAAAAACCATTTTGGTGTTAAAAAGAAGGCAAAGTGCCTACACACTTTTTCAAGAACGTGAAGCTATAAAATCTTCGGGGAAATTGAAGATGAAGAGATAAAACGATAAACCTTCCCACCCTCGTCATATTTGATAAAAAGTTAAGAAAAAGAGAGAAAAATTTAAATTATGGCCGCGAAAGGGACCCAAGAAACCAAAGCATTTTAACAAAAACATGTTCCAACAACCCAAAGGGCTATGTACATCAGCTTGAATGACCCATGGTATTTTAAAAAACAAAGAGAAAAGGCAATAAAAACACTTGCAAAACCAAATCAACTACCCCCATTTGGTTGATGGCGATCAATCAACCCTCTACCCCTCAGGGATATTTACTTGACTTTCACCCAAAGAACCCCCACCAAACGTTTAAGAACAATGTGTTCCATGGGTGGTAAAGGTGAAATCAACCGTCTTACCACAGTATAAAATACGGGAACAGACCCCCGACACTTTAAAGGTACTCCATGGAAAACACCCACAACATGATCAAGCTCAAAATCTTGAGTGGGGAAAAGACCCAAAAAAACGACAAGAGCGGGTAAATCGGATTAACAGAAAAGGGAAAAGGTTCCCCTTAGCTCACGACTCTTTAAGAAAAAGTAACCGTGAAAAACAGACGATGAATTTTATGGAACGCAAAAAAAGACTTTTTTAAGACATTAGCTGACAACATTATCTACCACAAAACGAAAAACTTTTTTTAAAACCGGGGGGGATTTTCCTTTGGGGGCATTCATTCTACACGGTTTTCGAGGGAACGGAAAAAACTGTGAAAAAAATTTGGTCCAGTACAAGAAAAAACCACCCAAACGAAAAGTCCCACCGGGAAACGGTCACGACAACAACCAAAAAACAGAACCAAACGCAAGTCCCGTAAGGGAAAACAAACGGGGAAAAGCGACAAATCCCCTAGATCGTTTTGCATGAAAGAAAAAACACCAAAGGTCCCCCATACTGTTCGAGTGATTTACTCAGGGACATCATCCAAAGCAAAACCCACTGGGGGCCCTTTTTCTCCATGACCCACTACTCCCCTTTTTTAGAAGTTCGATGGGTCGGGGGGCTACACCACAAGGATCAATGCGTTTTCCTAAACCCCACAGTTCGACGCAATGTTTGACCTTTCCAATTCGTCAAATGGGGTTCATCATCATCCATCATCCAAGATTTTCCCCAAACCCATCCCATTCCCCCGTACCACTCCGTTACGCAAGAAATTAGACCATGAGTATGGGCAAAACGCTTTACAACCCTTTAACATGGTATAAATAAAAAACCAAACATTTCACACATTTTTCATCAGAAGCCAAAAACCATCGTTCCAAAATGGGAAAATGTTGCTGTTACAGAAGCCGCCCAAAATTTTGAAAGAAGATTTTTCAAAGCACCAAAAAAAAGGGGGGATTGTATGCAAATGTTGTCACAAAATTTTTAAAAAACAAAGTACCATTTTAAGGGTCAAAGCGCGTTGCATTCTAAAGACACACCTCCGACTTACGACCAAAAAAGTATCAGTTCAAAAAAAAATCATTCCAAAAAAAAAGGGGGTTTTTTTCCCCTGCTGGGCCCTTTCACCCTCTTCCAAAAAAATTTTACTCTTGTGGAAAACATTCGGAAAATGAAGAAAAAGGCCCCATTTTCCCCGTCGGGGTTTTTAAAAGTAATCGATGGGAAAAAAGAACAACGACCCGGTTACCCCATCCCCCCCCAATAGCAGACTTCACATTCAGAAAAATGAATCAAGTTTTTGCGACAATCTTTGTCGATCAAAAAAAACACAACAAATTTTGGGAAGTAAAAACATCGCCAAGTTCACTAAAAAACACTCAAACCCTTAGAACCCAAATTGAAAAACAACAAGACATGCTGAAAAAAAAAAAACCCTACCTGAAAGATCAAATTTTAAAAGTTTCCTCGACCATCGGGGAAAGGTACTCTTTTGTTAAAAGCGAAAGACCATCCCACTTAGTTGGGGCAACTGGGCCCGTTTAAAAAAATATGGAAAACCCTTGAGTTCAAATATATTGTCGGGCAAAGAGTACTTCACAGCGGAAAGGGGCAAATCCCGAGGGTGGAACAATTTCTAGGGGACTGGGGAGGTCAACATCCCCCAAGAGCTGGGCAAAAAACTCGATGGAATTTTTATACAAACACCAATGATGAAAGAAGAAAAAGAGGAGGGGATAATTTATGGATGTTTTGCCTACCCCCTCATAAGAAACAAGACCATTAAAAAGGAAGAACCCCCGGGATTTCCCTTCGTCATGGGGCCCTAAAAGAAGGACACGTTACTTTCCCCCCTTACATATATAAACCCACGGTTTTGGAGGAATTCGGGGCTCTAAGGGGCGAAAAAAAAGCTGAAATCTATCACTTTTTGGGATTTACGGACTGGTTTTAGAAGTCAAAGAACCACACTTGCATAAAACAATACGAAAAAATTTTGACGTCGACAGACGGGGAGGGGGGTATCGATCATCAATGGGAACGATCTCGCAGTATGCAACGTAGGACAAAGAGAATTTAAATCGCTACTTACTGTGTGTCATTGATGGTTTTCAAATATGTTGGGTAATACCCATCATTGACAAAAAGGAAAAACGTCACCAAGCCTTTTTTCTATTCTAAAAGAAGGCCCAAAACCACTTCTTTGCAAAAACAAAGGCCCAAATTTTTGAAAAAGACTTTTTAGAAGTTTTTAGACAACATGCATTCATTTCTTTAGTCTGAAAAACCCCAAAACTAAAGCGATATTGTTAACGTTTTTAACGTACGCTTTAAACAAGAATGTGGAAAAATTTTTTCCATCACAAAACCTCTTTGTGGATGTACTGCAACTAGGGGCATGGGTACAAACACGTTTTCATCGAACATCGGGGCGTACCCTGCATCTGTGTTAGAAAAATGACATGAAGTCACCAAGAATTGTTTGGGAACCCTCAAAAAAAAAATAAGAAATAATGATTTGAAATGGGTGTTAAACCACAAAAAAACCAAACAAAAATTTGCCCAAAAGGTATCTACCCAAATGGAAGTGGAATTTTCAAAGTGGTTCGCATCAACGAACACATCCATTTCCCAAAACGGGAAAATTTTTTGGGGAAAAATATCGCCGGTCCTTCTACAGGGGGAAAAACAAAAAAAGAGATGACTTACGAATGGGAAACAGTTCTTTTCGGGGTAAAAACTGTGCGGTAAAACTTTTCAAAGTGAAAGCAAGGGGTGGAATCCTTAAAAAAAATTTTAAAGGGTGGATTCCAAAACGCATTTTGTATAAAGTATAAACCGTGAAACAGCTGTCTCAGTCCCCCTACCCCGTGTTGGGGACAACAGAACGAAGGAAAAAGTGAGGGGCCTAAAAAAAAAATCCTTTTTTGACACAGTTGTGTCATCTTTTTCATTGCTCGTGTATTTGTGAACCCGTGTAACTCCAGATCGTGAACTGGGGTTCTGCTGATGAGTATTCTATCGAACTTCTTCCAAACCCCAAATTTTAAAAATTAAAAAAATAATGAAATCTTTAAATCACTTCCCTCGGATGTTTAGGCATGGACCCAACAACACACAAGTTTTTTTAAACCACGGAAAAACCATTGATGCGACAAACAAAATTTGGGAATGGTCTCGGGGAAATGATGTTCCCACACAATCAGAAAAAATTGAAAAGGAGGGAAGAAAAAATTTTACATCGTGACTAAAGATCCAAACTGGCTTCACCTTTTTACAAGTAAAAACGGGTGTAATTTTAAGGCAAAAAATGGGATTACCCCTTTTTATTCCGCAGGCTATATCGTCACCACAAAACTCATGACGAATGACAAGGCTATTAAACAAGCCCAAAAAAATTTTAACTCAAAGAACCTCACATTGGACTTTATTTTTCCGGGTTGCAAAAATTCAAGTTTACCGGGAAAGGGGGAACAAAGATCGGGTTGGGAATTTTTCCATCTCTCCACGAAACTTTGGGGGAGAGGAATACTGTGGTGTTTTCCGGACAGAGACAACAACAATTCAAGTAGGTTGGACCCCACGAAAGAAAACCCTTTTTTTTATATACCGAGGCAGAACAACCCCTTTATAGGGGGGTGAAGCAACCCCTTTACGCTTTTTTGCCATTTGACTCAAAACAAAAGCGGGGTAATCCACAATCACTTTGAATTTCTAAATTACACTACATACCCTTTAGCAGATATATTTCAGTGAGTCGTTCATTAAACCGGGGGACACAGGGAAATCAGTTCATTTCACTCACGGAAGCGATGGGGGAAGCTTTATTTTAAAAAAAAACCGATGATTCCGTTTCCCTGGCAACCCGACAAGTGGGTAGGTTTGGGTTCCTGTTCAAAAAAATGGCCCGCAACATTTACCCCTATGAAACCCATCGTGACCTCAGGACACAGACCTGAAAAGAGAGGGCTTTAAAAAAGTATAGGAGCCCTTAAAGAATTCGTCTGGCCAAAATGTAAGACAGTGACAAAAAAGGGGGGAAAAAATTGTTGAAAGTGGGGTCAGAAAACTTGAGAGGTATAAAGCTTGGATTCAAACGTGACATCATTTGCTTCCAGCACCAAGGGACACCAAAAAAAAAAAATCTCATCGCACCGTTAGATATTTTTGATTGAACAAATGATCAAACGGTCTTTGATGAGCAAAACTGAACTATGTGTCCATGTTCCACCTCCATGACAGCAATGCAAACACGGACAGACATTATCCTGTGTCGCACGAAATTCATCCCCATTAATTTGTATTCCTGCCAAACAAAAAGTGGGCTGATATCAACAGATATTTTCCTGAAGCAAAGAGTCCAACCCGATGACACTAATCTGGCGGATGGAGAAACACCCCCGTAAATAATTTCTTCCCACTTGTTTTCGATTGTTTTGTACCTAACAAAAAAAAGGGTCACCAATAAGCTGACCGTACGACCGGGGCCCACATAGAATTTGCTGTTATTTACGGGCAGTAAAACAAACAGCTCTACCTACAGAAAGTGGAGTCCGACACGGGGGGTCATAGCAAGACATACAGTTGCGGGAGGAAGAAGGGTATAGTAAAAGAAGAAACGACCACCAGGTCGTGTTTGGAAATGTGCGGGGCTTGCTTTAACCCTTTTTTTCAAGACAAGTACCTTCCCAAAGGTGTGAGATACGAGCGACTCAAAGAACCCCATCCCTTTTTGCCCGTTTTGGAAAAAGGCAAAAATCCGTTAATTCAAACGGATTTAAATTTTTGGGCTGGGGCCTGACCCCTAGTGGCCAAAAACTTAAACCCGACCATCCTCAAAATGCATGAAAATCCAATTCGCCGAGCTGAGGTGAAACTTTTACCCTTCCTGAGGCCAGCGATCAAAGTCGAAGATCATTTTTTTTCAAGGACAGTTTTCCCCAAAAGTATCATTCTGGCCTGGAAAGAAAAAGACATGAACGCGAGTGGCAACCAACCCCTTTTTATTTCAAAATTTCAAATTGTCTAAGTAAATCAGGTAGACGGGAAAACGACACACAACTTGCCCCAGCCCAAATTTCCCCCCAGGGAAATTTTTAGACAACATTTCCCCGCATCAAGCCACGGGATCACTCGTTTAAACCGCCCATGGGCTGACAATGGACGATTTCATGCAGGGTACACACGTGGGCATTGACTTAACGCCAGATCAAGGATCAGAAAGGGCAGCTGCATCCTATAAAAACGGGGAAAACCCCGGGAAACGAGGTTAGTTTCGTGCAGCCCTTGGGCCCCACAATGGATTGTGTATGCCGAAAACACGCAGATAGAGATTAACGGGGTTTAGAAAGCATCACAGACTATTTAAACCTAGCAAATCGGGAAAAAAGCGGCCAAACAAATGTACGAAGAAAAACTACAACTTGAAAAGGCGAAAAGATATTGTAAAGATTTAAACCCATTGGTGCGAATTGCAGACACACCTCTTGATATCGTGAAAGAAAAGTTTTTGGGTTCATTGTTATCATCCCTCAGACCCCCAAACCCATTGTTTTTTTAACAAAAATGATGGGTCGAAGTTTTTTTAAAATGATTAAAAAAAAAATGGACATTTTCAAGTGATGGAAAGAGGACGCTGAATACAAAACAGGATCTACCCGTGAAAAGCTGATGCTTATCAGATGTGGGGAAAAAAAAGGCTAGTTAGAACAACAAATACACCATTTGGAACTTTTGATTTGAATGGGCAGGCGCAATTTAAAAAATTGGGAAAATGGAACATTTTGGTTTCAGTATATTTTTTATCATTTACCATTCTAGCTCCCCTTTAATGCCTGGGATGTGCTAAAATCAATACCACAAGTAGACCAGAGACTGTAAAAGTCATATGAATACCCACAAATCGACTCAACTGGGGAACATTGGGTGGTTGTGTTTTTTTAACATAAATCGACTTCTATTTGTTTTGTAAGGACAAAAACCACTCCATTGGACATTCAAAATTTCTTTGGAAAGACATGGCCCTATACATGGAAATTTGTGAGACTTTAAGGATACAAACTTTGTGTGTGGAGCATATTGTTTGTTTGCTTTTCTTTTCTTTTTCGAGGATGTGATTTAACACGGGTTTAAGCAAATTCCCCGGGCAGAGGAAAACAAACCCCACTTCAATTTGAAAGATTCCAATGGGTGTTGGTTTACCCAAAAATTTTAAAATGTACAAAATGCAAGAAAACAATGTGTAATCAACACCCAAAAAACATCACGCTAAAAACCACCAAAGTTTGGAGATGGTCTCGTTTTTGAAATTTCTGACGAATTTTTGGGCCCTTTACTTTCATTAAATTTAGTACTTGTTGTTCATGTTTGTTTTTCATTGTTTTTTTAATTGTTTGTTTTTTTTTTGGGTTTGGTTCAATGGTTATAATTTTTTGTTGTTTTATCTTACACTTAACAATTGTGATTTTCCCCCTCGAATAAATTTGATGGGCCCCGAAAAGGGCCGTTTTTGGTTTTTGGTCCGAAATTTTCGGAGCACCCCATAACTCGAATAATCAGGGTCAAACCCTAGCCATAATAGGCTAGCCCTGGGAGGCCCATGTTTAGCAAACAAGGGAGGCCGGCATACACTTGATAGGGTGCCCTAAAAACGGACCTTTTTTAAGCCGTGCAAGCCTGCCATACAAATTTCCCACATTGACCTGTTTTATGTGATATAACCTCCCCTCCCCCCTAAAAAACCCCCCCACTTTTCAACCAAGTTTTTTTTCGAATTGTGATTTCATCCTTCTTTTTTTAAAAAACACTTTTTAAATTTGAAAAAAAAATAGTCATGGCAAACCTCCCAAATTTAAGGGCCCAAGACAATGCTACTAACCGGGCAAGGTCGAAATTATTCATTGGATGGGAAAATTACTTCTTGATTGGGGTACCTAACAGAAAAAGTAGGGCAATCCGTCTCAAGCTTTAAAAAACCCCTGCTCGTATTTAAAACCCCCTACCAACCATGGAAAATACGTAAATTCTGATTTGTTAACAAAGCCATACAGGCTGCTGATTTGATGAGCTACACAGTCTAACCCCGGGACAGGTCGTACACTCCCACTCCGGGTCCAACCCGCTACCAACCAAAGTATCAAACCCCAGCCCCCCACCACACCACAGCAACCATACAGCAAAAAACCAATGAACAACCGTCAACACCCAAAGGGGAGCGCAGCAGTAAATAATGTTGGGCAATCTTTCAAGGGAACCAAAGAGGTAAACAAAAAACCTCATCAAAATGCAAAAGAGAAGGGGAGAAGGGAATACCTTCAAATTGAAAACAGACAAACGGGGGGTGCCTATCCTTTTTTCCGAAAAAAGGGAACACCAACAAAAAGTCCGCATGTGGTGGGTCCCATTTTTAAAATGGACTTTGGAGCCCATTGTAAAAAACATACAAAATAGCAAAAAGAGTAAGAATAAGAAAAAAACACGGGCCCTTTTTGGGGAACCCAAGCTCGAAAGGACATTTTTTCAATTGTCAAACCAAGTAATAAAATATCAAAAGAAATGAATTTATCCATTTGTTTTTAGACTGTGTATGGGTAATCACATTAACAAAAGACGCTACTGACATGGGCAAAAACAAGCCCTACACCAACGTACGCTTAAATACAAGGGGCCCCTACCAAAGACGCTTAAAATAAAACAACACTCAGGAGTATTGACAAATTGATCGTTCTTTCATGACATACTACATATATCTTAAAAAACATTGAACAAATTTTATACCCAAAAACTTTGAATACCTGCTGAAGAAACCTAGACAATTATGAGTAACCACACTCTGGGGGAAAAAAAAACCCCCTTTTCAGGGGCCAAACCAAAAAATTTTCGAAAGAGAATATACCTCAATTGCACCATTATTTTCAAATTCCTTCAATTTTTTTTTTTTTTTTTAAAAATGTCCAATGTTTTATAAAAAATTTCAAAAAGTTTCAAAAATGACAAAAATAAAAATGTTTAAAAAAAAAATCACACATACAAATTCGGGTTGAATTTTTTTTTAAAAAAAAATTTCGAATTCGATATTCATACAAAATAGGTCAACCACCTCAGGGCAAGGGCCCGGGCAATGCATCCAAATCAGGGCAAGGGGTTTAAAATTGAATCATTGGTAGAAAAAAACGTTCTCTGTTGGGGGTTTTCGTAACAGAAGAAAGTAGGGCAACCCCTCAAGGCTATAAAAGCGCACCGCATCAAATTCGGGATATTCTCGCTGCCAAACCCGGAAGAAATTCAGCAACTGATTGAATTTGTCCACGAATGATGGGGGGGCAAAGACAACGCAATGAGGGAACAACAGCAAGACCAATTGCAGAAACCATCTGCTTTTTTCAACATGGTACATCAGAAAATTGAGACAACAGATGATGCAACAGAGAACAGATGCCATTGCTCATGGAAAATCAGGAATGTTGAGACAACACAAAAAAAGAAGTGAAAATATCTATGAACAACAGCAGATGTTACAAGATAAAAAAGATTCATCGATCAGTGACATGAACACGATGTCACTGAAACCCAACACGATGTGGCATGTCACCGAATCAAAAAAGAAAAAAAACGGGCCCTTTTCAGGGGCCAACCCAAAGTCTCGAAAACATTTTTCAATTTTCAACCCCCTTTAACGTTGGTGTCCTCCCCTTTTAAGAAATTTTATTTATACAAAGATACCAAAATCTGTTTTCATATATATACCATTTTGGACTATATATAGATTCGGTAAATCTGTTTCCATATATAGTACCTTCGTACTAAGTTAATTTGGTACCATAAGTACCAAAAAAAAAAAAAAAAAAAATGGGACCCCGTACAAAAAAAAATAAAAAATTATGGTCCCGGTCCACAGTCCACCCTTTACTATTAAGTTAGTTTATACCATACGGCGCAGGGACGGGAAAGGAATTTTTTTTGACGAAAGGGATTTTTTTTACTGAAAATGTGATTTAAATCATTCAAAACTAGTTTTAAAACATCAATTTTTGTATTTTTTTCATATAATTATATAAATAATTTAATATTATGTAAACAACCTAAAATTATACAGTTTAGTTTTATACCCTCGGCAGTGGACGGAATGGAAATTTTTTTTACGGAATGGATTTTTTTTACTGAAAAAGTGATTTAAATCATACAAAACTAGTTTTAAACCGTCAATTAGGGGACTATCTTCAATATATATAAATATTTTTAATGATTGATATGCGAAACAACCTAATATAACAGTTTAGTTTATATGCATACGGCGCAGTGGACGGAATGGAAATTTTGTTGACGGAGTGGAATTTTTTTAACTCAAAATCAAAATGTGAATTAAATCATAAAAAAATAGTTTTAAACCATCAATTAGTGTACTATTTTCATTATTAATTAATATTTTGATGATGATATGCGAAACAACATAAAATTATTTTATTTCAGTTTATACGCATACGACGCAATGGAAAACGGAGCAATGGAAATTCTGTTTAGAGGGAAATATCATTAAAGTCATAAAACTATCTTTAAACCAACGTACTTATTTATACCATTTATAAAAGTAGACACTCAATAACTGACCAAGCTGAAAAGGGAATTTGGCTTGTATCATTTAGACTGAGTAAATCTAATATGTCATTACAATAAGTAAATTCGGCTGTGACATTCATTATACCTGTCACACATATTATGTGTTGATTGAATCACTCTAAACGCGCGAGCGAGTGTGTGTATATTACATTCAATTGCGCGTGCCATTAATTGCTTGGTGTCAACTGAGAAGGTGTGATTGAGATAAGATCATAGATAACAGAACAGAACAATATTTTATTGACAGTCATATAAATATGCATGCACAATAAATTTGCTTCTGTTCATCATCATCATAAATATTATCATCATTAATTAAACAGAAAAACATTTTTTTTTTATCATAACAATTGTCAGTTATAATAATATGACATATATGTATGACTGTATATATGTCTGTCTGTCTGTCCGTCTGTATGTATGTCTAATTGAGTGATTTTTATTTTTATTTTTATTTTTATATTTTTATTTATGTCTTGCAGTCTTGCAACTCATGGAGTCACTACAATTGTCAGGGCATTGATTGCTCAACCCGTGAGTTTTGGCGATCTAAGGAAGATCTTCCATTTGTGTGTTAGACTCTGTCCCCAATAAAGAAGATAACTGTACATTAATAAACCATTTGAACAACCGATTGATCCCACTTTTACATCAGCATGTTGTAGAACCTGCAAACGAGGGGAAAATAGACAGGAATTGGACTTCTAACAACAGCGAAAGTGCAAATCACATTTTAAAGTCAGCAGTGAATGGAAATCCAGTGACTTATGTACTTTCGTTAAAACCTTACAGGACATAGTAGAAAACTGAGGCAAAGGAGAGAGCACGTGCAATTCGGGATATGGGAGACTTTGTGTTAGATGAGAATTTCCGCCATCATCTGGTAAAAATAGATTCCTGGTCGGCACTTTGTACGGAACAACAGCAGAGACGGATACAGCGATTCAAATGGATAGAGGAAGGACACGTCCGAACGAAGTAATGTCATCAAATGGATTGAGATCCGTTATGAAGACTCCAACAGCTGGAAAAAAAAAAAACAAATCAAAGGAAAAGAAAACGGGGCTGATAGGACCCTCACACCTTCTTCAAAACGAAGACTTGTGTAAAATGTGAAATTGACTAGATCTATATGTGAAAAAAAAAAAAAGTAAATATTGTTAATATAAAAAGTGTATAGGCCCCTATAAAAGAAAATGTAAACATCGTTCATATTTCGCCCCTTTAAAGTCAAAATCAAAATTTTTAAGTTTAAAAGATAGAATTTTGTTGAGGTTTTAAAACTATTTCACGTTAAAAAAAATCCATTGCGTCCAAAAACTAGTTTGGTGTTCCCGAACATTTGTCGCTGCATTTAAGCATGTTTGATGAAGAATTGACAGAAAATCGATCTTTTGACAAATTATTGATAAAGATAATCTATTTGTGGGGTACAAAATAACCCAAAATCAAACCACACACACACATATATATATATATATTTTTTTTTTGGGGGGGGGGGGGAAAAAATATAAAACATGCAATATGTAAAATTTTTCCCGAGCACTTTCGACTATCAGTCTTCATCAAGGAGTGTCAGAATACTATAAATTTCAAAACATTAACTGAAAGAAAAATTAGACGTCATTAAGCACTTATGCTTAATTTATATATATGTTGAAATTTGTAGTCATCATTTCATTTTTGGTTATCATTCTTGGTACTTACCAGACCCAAAGGATCTATTTCATAAATGTTTAAGCAACCTTCAAAACTTTTCAAGTTTGCACCACACAAGAATTAAATCCAAAAAAAAAAACAAAGGGAAATAACTCCAAAAAAACAACAGTTTCATTTTTGCAAATGCACTCCATAGATCTTTCCCCCTGAGGTTTCAAAGTAATACCCAAATACTTTTTGGTTTCTCCCAAAAAAAAAAGTCGAGTTCAAAAAAGGGCATAACTCAAGGGAAAAAAAGAAACAAGTTATCATTCATGTGCCGCATCAGACCATTGAATCTATGAAATTTTAAGTCAAAACCCAAATACTTTCGAGTTAGCCCCCGACCAAAAAAAAAGTCTGAAAAAAACAAAGGGAAATAACTCAGAAAAAAAAAGAGTTATCATTCTTATGCACGCACTAAAATCCGGATTTTTTTTCTTAAGTTTCAAAGCAATATTCCAAAAATTTTTAGTTATGCTCCTGACAAAAATAAAGCTGAGAATCACAAGGGCAATAACCAGGAGAAAAGAAAATGAGGTTATCATTTTTTGAAAATCACCCCCTTCAAAGAGATCTCATCTAAAAGTTTTTTGTCACACCCAAATATTTTGGTTTCCCTGGGCAAAAATTAAGACGAAAATCAAAAAAAGGGGTTACTCAAAAATATGAAAGTCCCTGGTTATATTTTTTGTGCACTGCACTCCCCCTCAAAGTGATATATCCATGTTTTAAGTTTCAAAGGGGATACCTCAAATACTTTTTTGGGTTTGTCCGGGCAAAAAAAAATTCGAATCACAAAGGGTAAAACCTGAAAAAACGAAAGTCAAGTTATCATTTTTTGGGCACTGCACTCCCCTCAATGTGATCTACCCTGTTTTAATTTTTAAATATACCTCAAATATTTTCGAGTTATGCTCCGGGCAAAAAAGTGTGACGCCGACGCGCCGACGACCCGACGACGACGCCGCGACACAGACGACGGACAAAGTGATCCTAGTGTCTGCCATGCTATGCAGGCGAACAAAAAATTTCCCTTCCGTCTTTTTTGCCGAAAACTTCCCTGGTTCATGCCTAGGCTAAATTTTTAAATCAACAACAAATTAATAATATTTTTTTTTTTATTTTTGATACATCATAAAGCAAAATTCGTTGGTTTTAAAGTATTTTTATGATCTTTAATGATATTTCCCTCTAAACAGAATTTCCATTGCTCCGTTAAATTTCCAATGCGTCGTATGCGTATAAACTAAACTCTAATAATATTAGGTTGTTTCACATATCTTCATTAAAATATTTATATATATTGAAGATAGTACACTAATTGATGGTTTCAAACTAGTTTTGAATGATTTAAATCACATTTTCAGTAAAAAAAAATCCCATTCCGTCAAAAATTTCCATCCCGTCCATTCCGTCGTAAAATTTCCATTGCATATTTTAGGCAACCCCTTTTTAACTAAAGTCAAATAATCTACAGAAAAATTGAAATAAATAAACCTCTAAAAAATCAACTGCGTTAAATAAAATATACGCAGAATTGATTTATAAATGTCATATTTAATGTTCCTATGATTGTCGTAAACACTGGTGTGTAGTTCTAACGGAACACCCATTTGGAAGAACGCAAAGAACGTCCTGGAAAAATCGGCTGGAAAAATTGATGAACAGTGATCACAAAGACGCAAATAAGTATTTTCGAGGATTTTAAGGTAAGCATTGTACTACATTTATAAATTTTCTTCTTAGTATTTACTTAAGGGTATTTATTTGCAATCGATGCCAAGCAATGATTTTTTTTTTTCGGATTGCCTGTAGAACTGAAATGTGATTAGGATGTTGCATCATGGTAGAACCTGTTACATAACGTGTTGGATTGTTGTTAGAAGTAAAGTTATATCTTAAACATTGATGTAGAAATATTGAAAATTTAGTTTCTTTCTTATCAGATCTGAAGAGGAGTTGAAAAGGTTTGTTTGACTAACCAGTTTTCGGGGTATAACAAGTTTATGTTTACACCGTTTGCACGTGAGAACGTGATATGACGAGTTGTTTTCGCGGTCCCATATGATCAAAACAAATGTCAGTCATGCTCTCATATTCAAATTAAGACACCATGTGACTCGTTGTGTGAATTCGGGACAATGTTTAAGATGCAGGTCCAATCACAGGAACCTGATATTCAGTTAAAAAAAAAAAAAAACTTTTAAAAATTCGACCTCTTAATTTTTAAAAAAAAACACCAGGAATGCAATGCCTTCCATACCCCACCCACCTCTCCGATACAGGAATATTTGTTGGGACAGCTTAGCAAAGGATTTTTCTGGTCTGGACAATTAAAGGGGTTAATTATCTTTTAAAATATATCCCTACCAGTAATGTTTTGTGTTAATACCACTGAAAAACACAAATGAATTTTTTTTTTTTTCCAGGAAGGACATTCACAATGTTGGCTGCACGATTCTCCACAACAGTGCCACTGACAGCATTTGTCTCAACCCTGGGACGTCAGGCCAAGACTGCACAACCAATTCTTAAATGTAGCAACATTACGAAAGCACAGAACTATGCTACACAAGCAAGAGCCTCTCGCTTTGGTCGGCGACAGACTTTGGAAAAGCAGTCAACACTGAAAGAGAAAATCATGGCTCCCGCAGGAGATACAGGTTGTTCAACTCAAATTTCATACATTTGATTCTTTTAGGTTGCCTTGATAGCCCTTGAAACATGCAACTGTTAAGAGTAATATTACTGAAAATTGATGTGTAAAACTCCCCTTGCCTTTGCCACTAAAAATAAGTGTAGAGTGAGTGGAAAATCAGAACATTTCATAGCAGTTTTCTTAATTTTACTATCACAATTTCTGGAAAAGCTAGACAGGGTAAATGATAATTTTTGGAATTTTACATCCTGAGTGTAGATAGCATATCCCTAATCCTCGTACCATTTGGGGTTCCTATATGAACGTAACATCATACAGTTCTATGTATAGAAGTTTGTATGATGTGGCAAGTTAACGAAAATAGACATAAGTTGTGGTCATTCATTTTTCTGAAAATTGCAATCCATTTAAAGGATACAAGCATGTTTAAAACAGAAAACTATTAATTGATTTTTTAATGTATGTCAAAAAAAGTTCACTACAGTAGAAATAATAAAATAAAATAGTTTGCCAGCAACCATGATGGTTGAAATGAATAATCTTAAGTCTCTGATGCGTTTAAAGTATACTGCACAGAGCATGATTGATAACCCATAATGTTTAAGTAAAAAATATTTTAGGTTTTGAAGTCAATCGATTATTTAAAATGATTTATTGTGAAGAATAATTTTTCTTTGAATCTCTTAATTTCTAGATAATAGGGGCAAACAGGATACTATATGAATCAAAATGTGCGTTTTCATTTCTCAAATCCTTGAGAGCTTGGTGTCATGGACAGTTAAGCAGTATTTACTGATTTTTCAATTCAAAAAAGAAATCATGGGGGTGGGGGCTTCTTTAAGGTTCTTTAGAATATGTTTTACATAAATTGCATTTAAATCTAGTGATTGAAAAGTGGTACCATATGTATATCATGCTTGCATAAGTATTAGAAGTATAGTCTTATCTTCTTCTTTTTTTCAGCCTTTTCACTGGGTAAAGGATTGGTGTTGGGAGCATCAGGACTGGGCCTAGGTGTCTCTGCTTTTATGGCTTGGGTCTTTCAAACCAGGAAGGAAAAATTGATTTAATTGGTGTAAGTATTTGTACCTTCTCTTTGTGTTTGATTCTTTTCCTGTCTGTGATTACTAGGCTACTAAACCCTGCTTTAGCTCGCCTGAGCATGAAGCACAAAGACCATTATTCTTCCATAACCAGTGTTTATTATTCGGACATAAAACAAAATATTTGTTACATATTTGTTTAGAGACAATCATACATACTCTTGAGGGTTTTTAATACAATGCTACGATTTAAACCATGGATATTTTCTCGGGACATGACTTGCGCTCCAGGCCTTTTTTGGAAAATGCACGGGGGGGCATCTGTGCCCTCTGGAACATTTTTTGCATAAAAAATGTATTTCATTAATTATTTCTTTTTTTCCCAAACCCCTGAACCATTTTTTTTTTGTTCCCAAATAAAAAGTCTGAATACTGTATACCGGTCAATTGGGCGCAGCTACTTTTTAGGCTACCTAACTTTCGGTAATTTAAATTAAAAAAAAAAAAATCATTATCGTATGTAGGGGCGAAATCTTGTTTTGAAATTTGCGCCGTCGTACATTTTACAACCCAAAGCTACCGTACGTCACCCCCGGGTAATCATACGGGAAACCCTTTTATTTACCTGCATAAGATTACCGTTGACCGTTTCATTAAAGCGGGTTTGGATAAAGGTGACACATTTTTAAACAAACTTACTCAACCGTGTCCCCCCATTTTAACACTGGAGACCATTGCACCCGTCAAAATTCTCCCCAAAAAACAAACTTTCGTAACAAATTTCCCCCTGTCAAATTTCTCCTATCATCTTGAGGGCCCCCTAAAATAAACTTATTTGTTTATTTTGAAAAAGGGTTCCATCAAGTTGTTTCAGATTCTCACGATCATTTTATCATGAAATATACCTGTAGGATAACTAATAAGAACAAAGCAATAATCTGTATTGTTTATCATGGTTTCGTATAGACTTTGTGTCATATTATCGTATTCATTGGTTTCAGTATATCCATTTTCTGAGATCGTATACCGGTAATTTTCACTTCTCGGTGATTGAAAAAAGAAACCTGAAAAGCTGTATATCATCATATAAGGCGCACCCCCTCTATAAACTTGAATTATCTGGAAAAAAAGTGCTGCCTAATCTGTTGGTGTATACGGTAGTACTACTTTGGTTCCTGTGGTCACCCAAGAGTCGAACCCACCCCCTGAATTTTTCTTATGATCTTATATCTCAAAAACTGTTGAGGTCCCCAACCCTTAACCATATATATTTTTGTTCCTCATGATGAGACAGATTGAATGGTACTTTTTTGGCTCCCCAAGGTCACGCAGGGGTCACGGCCCCTACCCATGAATTTTACTTATGACCTTATATCTCAAAAACTGATGATATTCTTGTTCCTCATGATAAGACAGATTAAATGGTACTTCTTTAGTGTCACTGGGGGGTCACAAAGGGGTCTGGCCTTGCCCCGTCAGTTTTACTTCTGACCTTTATTTCAAAAACCATTGAGATCCCCACCCATAAACCATATATATTCTTGTTCCTCATGATCAGATGGATTGAATGGTATATCTTTGATGTTCACATGGATCATCCAGGGGTCAGGCCCCACCCCCTCAATTTTACTTATGGCCTTATTTCTCAAAAACCATTCGTTTAAGATAGTTAAGGAGAAACTTCGTTTGGGAGACTTAATAACACTTCACTGTTAAAATTATTACTTGTTTGAAACTTTTTTTCTTTTTTTTTCAAAATGATGATTATGCTTGGACAGTAGTTGTAAAATCTCTCTCTCTCTCTCTCTCTCTCTCTCTCAGAAGCTTGAAATAATTTCTTAGCTCCTTTACATTGAGTTCATATTTGGATTTCAGCCTCTGGCCTCAGTATGTGAAGGCACGGATCAAGGATACATACATGTACTTTGGTGGTGGAGTTGGAGTGACTGCCATGACAGCTGTTGCAGTCAGTAAAAATGCCAAACTGATGGCAATGATGTCCAAAAACTCAATGTTGGTAAGATACATGTATAATTGATAAGCAGTCAATTGATATGCTGCAAGTGGCATATAGCGGCACACTTTTCTGTGTATGTCAGCATGTCCTGGCTGTAACTTTTTTGAGTATGGTCATGTTTTGAAATAACTTACCGTAAGTGATCCCTAGGGCAAGATGATGTTTCATAAAAAAGAACCTGCTTTCTTGCTTGAAGGTCAAGGTTACAGCACTTAGTTTGACCTTAAAATCGTGACTTGGCTGCAACTTTGTTGTGTATGTTTTTTTTGTTTCACCTGCTGTAAGCAGAGGTGACAAAGGATCACTTTTCCGCCATCTTTTCTGTCTATCACACTTTTCCTGTCACACTTCAGCAGGTGACACGTGTCCCAAAGAACACTCTTGTTTGAAGTAACTGGCTCACATGATCCTAGAATAGCATGATGTGTTGTGAAAAAGAACCAGGTCACCTTCAAGGCCCAAGTTCACAGCAGTCATTTGGCTTTAAAATCATGTTCGATAATGAGTATAATGTATTGCTTGCAATACTTAAGCCCCTGCTTTTGATTTACTTTCAGGCCATTGGTGCTACATTTGCTGCTATCATTGGTACATCAATGGTGGCACATTCTATTCCATACAAGGAGGGAATTGGGAGTAAACAACTGGCCTGGCTTTCCCATGCAGCCTTGATGGAGCGGTTGTGGCCCCTATTACAATGATTGTGGACCCATCTTGGTGCGGGCAGCTTGGTAAAAACGGGTGGAGTTGTTGGAGGTAAGACTGATCATTTACAGACTATCTTCTATAGTGTAGTGAAATCACATACATCCCACTCTCTCAGTGTCTTAAATGGTTCTTAAGTGAATCTAAAAAAAGTTTTCATTGTCACAAAAGATTGGGTTGAATGTCGTGTCACTGGAGAACAAAATTGGAATTAATAGAAAAAAACAGAAGTTTGTGAGGCAAAGTGGAATAACAATTTGGGAAATTTGTTTGGCAAAGTGGAGGGTAGCAAAATAGAAAATTAATTTGCATCTTAATCAGAGAAAGAACTGTTTACTTTTTAATTTGGTTGTCTTGATAGAAAGAAAACAGAGACAATTCTGAAGGCTCTTCTGTTGATTAATGAATTACCATTACATGCTTTGTGACTAGACAAATGTCTGGACACTTTGATTCACATGTCCAAATATCTTAAGATTTGATTTTAAATGAGCTTTCGTTTTGAAATACTCATAAGAAAAGATGAGCATAGCTCAGGGTGAGCTTTTTTGGGGTCTTGATTGTCCTCGCCGTCGCCGCAACAATTTTTATGTTTACCACTAGAGGCCACAATTTTGTCCAATCTTCCTCAAACTTGGGCAATGTTTGTCTTGAGGATATCTTGAACCCTTTCGAAAAAGGGGCAGGGTTTGGGTCAAAAAGTAGGGCAAGGTCAAATCTTAGAAAAAAACTTGTGTCCATCAACAATTTTGATGTTTACCACTAAAGCCACAATTTTTTATCCAAACTTCCTCAAACTTTGGGCAGAATGTTTGTCTTGTATACTTGAACCCTTTGAAAATGGGTCAGGTTGGATCAAAAAAAAAGTCTACAAATTTAGAAAAATCTTGTGTCCTCAACAATTTTGATGTTTCACACTAGAGCCACAATTTGATCCCAACTTCCTCAAAATTGGTCAGAATGTTGTCTTGATGTTTTGAAACCTTTTTAAAAGGGTCAGGTTGGGTCCAAAAGTGGTCAGTAGGTCAAATCTTTGAAAAATCTTGTTTACACATGAGGCCACAATTTTGATCCAATCTTCCCTCAAACTTGGTAAAAAAATGTTTGTTTTGATGATTCTTGAACCCTTTTGAAAAGGGGTCAGGTTTGATCCAAAAGTGGGTCATGGGTCAAATCTAAAAAAAATCTTGTTTCACACTAGGGCTACAATTTTAAATCCAATTTCCTCAAATTTGGGTAAATTTTTTTTGTCTTGATGATATCTTGAACCCTTTTTGAAAAGGGGTCGGGTTGGACCCAAAAGAAGGTCAAAGGTCAAATCTTAGAAAAATCTTGTTTTCACACTAGGGGCCCCACAATTTTCCAATCTTCCTCAAAATTGGTCAGAATGTTTTCTTGATGATATCTTGAACCCTTTTGAAAAGGTCGGTTGGGATAAAAAAGTAGGTCTAGTAAAATCTAGAAAAATCTTTTTTCACACTAGGCCACAATTTTGATCCAACTTCCTCAAATTTGGGTCAAAGTTTGTCTTGATGAATCTTAAACCCCCTTTTGAAAAGGGGTCAGGTTGGACCCAAAAAGTGGGTCAGGGGGGCAAATCTTGAAAAATTTTGTTTACCACAAAGGGGCCACAATTTGATCCATCTTCCTAAAATTGGTCAGAATTTTGTCTTGATGAATTTTAACCCTTTTAAAAAAGGGGCATTTGACCCAAAAAGGGGGTCAGAGTCAAATCTTAGAAAAATTTTGTTTACAACTAAGGCTACAATTTTAAATCCAATCTCCTCAAACTTGGGTCAAATGTTTGTCTTGATATATCTTGAAACCCTTTCAAAAATGGGCAGGGCCGGCCCCAAAAGTGGGGTTCAATGGTCAAATCTTAGGAAAATTTTTTTTACACACTAAAGGCCACAGTTTTTGCAACTTCCTCAACTTGGTCAGATTGTTTGTCATGATGATATCTCGAACCAGTTTGAAAATGGGGGGGGCTGGATAAAAAATTAGGTCAGTAGGTCAAATCTTAGAAAAATCTTATTTAACTCGAGGGCAACTTTTTTGGTCCAATCATCCAAAACTTTGCAGAATGTTGTATGATGATATTTTTTTGGGATGGGGTCAAAAAATTCCTGAACATTTTTCCCCCTCATCTCTTAATTCAAAAGCAATCTGTTTTGACGGCAATGAATGAACTTTTCTCAGGGGAGCGATCTAGGGGCCCTCTTTGGGCCCTTTTTTGTTTTTTTTTATCTGAAATTTTTTTTTAAATGTTAGCCTCTTTGTCTGTCTAACAGCTTTGGAAGGTACTTTTAAAGTAGGGACGAGTGATACTTTGCCAGAGTCTTTTGGGGGGTATAACGTCCTACATATCTACAACATGAACTTAATGTACATTGTTTACAGGGTTGTCCACCCTTTCCATGTTCTCCCAGCGAAAGTTTTCCCCAACATGGGTGGGGCCCTGGCCTGCGCTTTTGGTCTAGGTTTTCCTCTCATTAGGTAAGATACGGTAAAAAGGCCCTCCGTCATCAATTATATTGGGGGATTTATTGGGATCAAATCGAAGTTGTAGAAAAGATGTAAAAATAAAATGTCCTTATATGCAAATCATTTCTTTTCTCTGTGGTTAAGATCATAATTTCATGGGCTTTGTGGAATGGGCATGTGGGTGCTGAAAGCTCTGTTCGCAGAGGCACATGGAAGTAGAGGTTTGGACTCGCAACCCAGAAGGTGAGCAAGTGCAGAGTTCGCCGTGGTCAACGATCTTGTTATCGGCAACACCCGTTTCATCGAAAGAACATCACACCTCATAACATACTGTTCCGGCATATACAGGACCCAGATAGACTATATACTCTACCGTAAGAGTTTATGCGGGCAGTCAACGATGTGAAGGTCATCCCTGTTGAAGATGTGCTCAGCAGCATCATATCATAGGTGCGATTTAAAGTTAGTCTGCCAAAAGAAAAGAAGAGCAAATTCACCCCACGTATCTGCACCTGGAAGCTTAAAGATGTTGCTGTTGTGGATACATTTCAAGCTACCTTCAAGGAAAAGATTTCTGCTCTTGCTGGATACCGCCAAAGAGGTGTTTGGGACTTCTAAAAACCACCAATGGAGAACGGAGACCTGTGGTGGAACGACAAGGTTGATGAAGCCATCAAGTTGAAACGAGCATGTTTCAAAGCCTATAAGGCCCTGGTCAAAGGTGGGCAAGTTGAGCGAAGCCAAGATGCTAAGTCTGCTTACGACGAGGCTAATGACAGCAAAAAGAGTAGTCTGAAAGCAAAGTCAGAAGCTAAAAGGACAAATTCGCCAACATATCACCCAATGATGAAAGCATCTTTAAGATATCCAAACAGATGGACAGGGCTAACCAGGATATGTCGGTGAGAAGTGTATCAAGAATGATGCTGGTGAGCTGTCCAGTTGTGATGAGGAAAAGATGAAGGCTTGGGTTGAGCACTATGCAAGGTTGCTAAATGTTGAGTTCGAGTGGCCAGAGATTTACTTCCTGAGGTTGCTACAGTTGAAGGACCTGTCCCATCAATCACTTTGAATTAATCTGCACTGCACTCAGCAAGATGAGATGTGGCAAAGCTGCCGGACCATCAGTGTTGTTGCTGAGATGATGAAATTAGCTGGCGAGGATGGTATGTTTAGTTGAGGCATTTGACTGAGAAAGTCTTCAGTGATGGTGCGACTCCAAGGACTGGGAAGAGACTACATCCTTAACCTATACAAGGGAAAGGAGATGCCCTTGACCGAGGCAGTTATCGTGGACTCAAGCTTACAGATCAAGCAATGAAATTGATGGAGCATGTTCTAGACACCTTCATTCACAGGATGGTGAACATTGACTCTATGCAGTATTGGCTACAGGAGAAGCACTTTGCTGCTAACAAGCCATTGTATCTTGAGAAAGCGTTTGATCGTGTTCCTAGGAAAGTTTCTTTGTGGGCTCTGAGAAATCTTGGCGTTGAGAGTGGGCTGTTCGCATCATCCAGGCGATGTACACCAATGTCAGAAGCCGGGTGCGTGTCAATGGACAGTTCAGTGAAGAATTTGGTGTGGAAGTTGGAGTGCACCAGGGATCTGTTCTCAGTCCCCTACTCTTCATCATTGTGCTGGAGGCAATGTCACTTGAGTTTAGGAACTGGCGTACCTGGGAACTGCTTTATGCCTATGACCTAGTTGTAGTAGCTGACTCCTTGGACGAATGCATCTCAGAACTGAAGACTTGGAAGGATGGTATGGAAATCAAAGGGCTATGAGTCAACATGAAGAAAACCATGCTTATGGTGTCTGGCCCTGGGCTTTACCTACTTCGTGATTCCCGCATTGACCCTTGTGCCGTCTGTAGAAAGGGAGTCCAGAATAACTCAATCCAGTGCTCTCAATGCAGACTTTGGGTACACAAGAAGTGTAGCTGTGTCTGTGAAGACGTGTTGCTAATCCAGACTATATCTGTCCAAGATGCTGTGGCATTGCTAGACCCATTGACTGAGTAGATGTGGATGGTGCTCCACTTGATGTTGAAGCCAGTTTCTGCTATCTGGGCGATATGCTGTGTGCTGGTGAGTTTGCACACTTGCCATTGAAATGCCTGGGGAAAGTTCAAGAAGCTCCTGCCAATCCTGACATCTAAGCACATATACTTGACAGCTCGGGGAGAGTATTCAACTCATGTGTATGTTCTGCATTACTGCATGGCAGTGAAACTTGGGCCACAACCATTGCTGACCTACAGAGACTTGCAGAAATGACAGAGCGATGATATGTTGGATCTGTGGGATCAAGCCACTTGAGGAGGTCTCCCACTCAACTGCTCTGTGTTAGGGATACAGGAAGTGACTGAAGCACTTCGCTTCAGACATTGGTATGGTATGGTCATGTGATGCGTTCTTCAGCTTACATCAACACTATTACTAACATGAGGGTCCCATGCCCCGGAAAACGTGGGCTTCCAAGAAAGACATGGTCGGAGTGTGTAAAGGCTGACCTGAAAGCTTGCAACCTCTTGGACACCGATCCTCTGAACAGGGTTTCGTGGAGTTTGAGTGTCAGGCGATCTAGCCGCCTGCTGCTACCCCATTCATGGGATGTCCACAGCAGATAAAAAATAAAATCTGGATTTTATTGATTGATTGATTGATTGATTTAACAGATTAATGCATTGTCATTAGGGATGGGAGAGCAGATTGAGTCAAACTCTGGTGATAGTTTTTTAACCAGGTTTTCCGAACTCTGGTTATTAGATTGGGTGTGTCGGCGGATGGGTGGGTGGGTGGACGTAAACAATTTCTTCTGTGCGCAACTCCTCCTACATTTTTCAACAGATTGGCCCAAAGTTTTACAGAAGCATTATTACATAGTGGCCTTGCGCATATTGTCAGGGTTTTGTGGTTCAACTATTTTTGATGCAGTTATGACCCTTTGCCCCTTAACGGATGAAATATAAAGGGAAATACTCTTTTGTGCACAACTTCTACATTTCTTAATAAATTTTGTCCATACTTTAACAGAAGTACCTTCACTAAGTCACCCTGGAGAATATTACCTGTGTTTTGCAGTTTGACCATTTTTGATGGAGTTATGCCCCTTTGATAAAATTCCTTGTCCAGAGCATAACTCCTACATTATAAGAGGTATTGACTTGAAACTTTATAGGTGCATACATCTCATTGAGGCGGAATGCAGTGCATAGGAACCCTCACTCTGTGGTTCATAATTTTGGAGTTACATGTTTGCCCCTTCGTAAAAATTCCTGATATGGAGCATAACTCCTTAATTTTGAAATATATAGTAATGATTGGTTTTGCAGTTTGACCATTTTTGATGGAGCTATGGCCCTTAGTTATTTTTTTGCATTAGATTTAATAGACATTGAGCACAAAATTATTTGACTGATACAAATAATCTGTACTGGGACGAAACATTGCGAAAAGAAAACCTGGTTTTGTGACAATTCCTGTCACTTGTTATGCACTATTTCAATAACTGCAGTAATGAAGATTAATAGTAAATGTGTCATTCAGTTTCATTAACGCTGATAATATCAGATGTTATATAGATTTTGTATGA
Source organism: Solen grandis (assembly GCA_021229015.1). NCBI lineage: Eukaryota > Metazoa > Mollusca > Bivalvia > Adapedonta > Solenidae > Solen > Solen grandis. Next base: position 12,030,834 of record CM037788.1, on the reverse strand, counting down.
GATTCAGTTTCATAATATCCTTTAAACTATGCTGAGTTTCACCTTTTATATAGACATTTCCTTTACATCAACTGAGAAACACATTTTTACAACTATGTACCCCTTCAGGAGTTCCTGGGTTGGCCCAGTACTTTGCACCTGGGAAGGTCTTGAAATGTTCTTGCCCTCTACAGAGATCATACCCAAGATTGTTTAGTCTTAAGTCAGTGTTGATGACTACCACTGGACCCTCTTATTATATGTATTATAGTGCACTTCTTTATTTTCATGATATAAATGAATCTGAATGAATTAGAGAATTAAACTATTTTAATGACTTAAGATAGAGCTGAATGGAACATTTCTTTATATTGTACATGCATAAGTAAAAACATTAATTGTACTTTCTGACCTGGTTTAACTATGCCAGCTTAATTACTCAAAAATATATTAACATTTGAGATTAATTTGTTTCAAACACAATCATGTCTTTCATTTATTTGTTCTTTGGTAAGGATCAACAATAAAAGGCCTTGATATATTTTCTTGCATGCATGTTACAAAATAAATAAATAAATAAAGATCATTTGATATTAAAATTGAGTGCATATAAGTCAAATCTTGAATTCAATTGCCACATCTACCATCCAAAGTAAAGACAGTCATATGTCTTGCAAGAAATCACACCTTGTGTAATGCATTCACATTATGCTACACTTTTTAACTTACAAGAGATGTAAGATGGCAGATGTGATGGAAAAGATGAAGCAGCATTTGGTTGCTATGACATTGTAATTGTTTTTAATGTTACAGCTGGATGTTCCTGCCGCCCACCAACAGCCTTGGGGCAGGGCTATACTCCATTTCGGTATACGGGGGTTTGGTGTTGTTTGGCATGTTTCTGCTCTATGACACACAGAAAATCATCAAGAAAGCCGAGACTCATCCCTGTATGCTGAGAGACCTTTCGACCCAATAAATGCGTAAGTATCAGAGTTCTCACTGGGTTATTGTATTTACCTTGTTTGAGTGACAAGTCATATACAAATATTTGCCTAAAAAGTTTGAGTCCTCCCATATATTGATATTGGAGCAGCTTAAGAAAACTCCAATTAGGCAGTAGTGAGAATTCTGTTTGTTAGCTCACAAGAGCACAACATGCTCGTGTGAGCTATTGTGATAAACATGCATCCTCAACAGTTTGCTTTAAATGACCTCTCCTCTGAAACCAATGGGTAAAAAATGATGAAACTTGGCATATATGATCCTTGGGCAGCCCTTCACAAAAGTTTATATAATAAACTTGATCCATGCAGATCTCTGGTTGCCATTGATCTCTGAAAAAGGAGGCCCATATGGGTTTGCTAGTTTCCTTAAAGATATATACTATATATAGAAAAATCTTATTTTGAAGTCAGTGGCCAGAAATTTCTTTCTTTTGGCTTCAGTGCATGGTCACCGTATGCCTGGATACCATAATTGTGAAAATAATGTTCATTACATGATAAATGAGACCTCCATATGACTGAACTTTGAATAGGTAACCACTAGAAAAATAATGCTTTTAAATAAGCATATGTACTCTGGTGAGAGATCTAGGGCCATTTGGCCTCTCTTGTTTCTATACTCCTGCTGCACAAAGTGATGTGAAGGCTATATACTAATCACATGTTGTCCAGGCATGGCAGATTTGAGTTAAGGCGGGCCAGCAGACCATCAGTGTTAGCTCAAGTTTATCCTTGTGTCAGTAGATGAAAATAAAATTTAAGAAATAGATAAGAGAGTCATTTTTTACTTAGCAAGCATAGCAGGAAAATTGAAAAAATGCTTGAAATATTGATGGTTTCATATTTTCATATTGATGACTGGTGATTGTAATGATGCTACATGGAAACTTGTTTGTTCCAGCTCCATGGGAATCTATGCCGACACTTTGAACATCTTCATCAGGATTGCCATGATCTTGCTGGTGGTGGCAGAAAGAAGAAATAAACCTCTATAATCTTTTGACAGTTGTTTCGTTCTGGAGAAAATAAACGTTTAGAGTCTAGTTTTGACTACATCTATAAAGGAAAATGAATGTTTCTGATCTGTTTTTGAAACACGTTTCTGATCTGTTTTGTTAAGTGTTTCACTCAGGTGAAAAAAAAAAGTTTATTTACTTACTCGATTGTTACATTCAGAAAAAAAGTTGAATATTTAGTGCGGATCCTACCAGCTGGAAGTGTAGTCAAAGTGAAATAAGAACAAAGTGAAAATCCTTGTCTTTGTCTCGTACAACTGGGAAGATGTATTTGTTTAAAATGTTGAATTTTGGTACTGTTTGTAATAACACTAGAAGCTGTTTACTTAAAAAGAGACAGTAAATTCACTGTAGATATTTATAATGTTTGTGTTTCATGTGAATTTAAGTAACATTGTAAATTTAAATATATTGTGCATGATGTTTTTGAGTAATTGACAAATGTTTGTTTTTGTATGATTTATTGTTATGATTACATTGAATTAAAATGCCATTGTTTATGTATTTGAATATTGATTTAATCCTTTCAAGAACTGTAATAATCTATACAGTCTGTATCACACACACACACACACACACACACACACTCTTAGTGTTACCTACCATCAGTCAACATGTCCAGCTGGCTTGAGTTCCACCAAAATACTTGACACTAAATTATACATACTTATCACCATTCCTGTTTAATTAAACATTCCAAGTACATTGCTAAGTTGAAATAAATTATACTATTATATCTAACAATGTTAAGAAATGAAATATTGAAATATTTAGTACATGTTACAAAGTCTTAACGGTGGAATTCAAGCTTAGCCATGAAAAGATCATTTGTTCCAGTATTTATATGCAAAAGAGAAAAATCTAGGGCAACAAAATTATGATATCAATTTAAGGAACCTGATGCTAGATATTTCCATCTGACTTTGTTGTTAAATAATTATCTAATTTAAAGGGATCATTCTGGGGATGTGTCAGTTGCTTAGCACTAATTTTAATTGTAGTAATTTTTTTTTTTTGTTAAATTCTCATTTTTATAGACTTTAAAGGAAAACCAAAATTTTTAGATTTTGGGGTTTAAAAACAAATTGGAAAATATGGTTTTTTCAAAATTGAAAAGGCCAAAAATAAACTTAAATCTAAAATTTTTTAAAAGGCGTTTTTTTGGGTTTTTTCTTCGGGGAAAAACCTTTAAACATGGTTTTTAACGGAAAAAAAAAAAATCTCCTTTAAACCCTTTCTTATGGAAAAATTATAAAAAATTTTTTAGCGGTTGGTTTTTTTTTTGGGGGGGGGGGGGCCACATTTTGGGCGGCCAAAGGGGTTTTTTGCTCCTTTTTTTTTTCCACAAAAGAATTTTAAAAATTTTATTTCCTGAACTTGGTTTTTTTTTAAAAAAACTTTGAAAACAAGGTTCACACAATTTACTTTTTTCCCTCACACTTTAGCATGACACCCCCTTTTTCCTAGAACACTCTTTTTAAGTTTTTTAGGGGATTTAAAAAACAAAAATTTTTTTGGCCCCATTGTTAGGTTTTACCTAATTTTTTACCCTAAAAAAAGCATGGGGAAGTTACTTTTGATTCCCTTTATGTAACTGGGTAAATTTAAGAAAATCTGCAAAAAAATTTAAAAAAACACCCTTAAAAAACATTTTGGTTTTTTTTAAAAAACCCAAATTTTAATTTTTTAAAATTTTTCCTTGGGGGTTTTGGGGAAAGGGCCAGGGCCTTTTGGCCTTTGGCCCGCAGTGACAAAACATTAAACAGAAATTCCATAGAAAAAACCAACAAAAAATTTTGCTTCCCTACAGCTTGCAACCGATCAGGGGAGACAGTACAAAATTTGTTTTGGGTTTACCCAAATTTCCCAAATATTTTCCCGTTCCTTTTTTTTAACGGGGGTTTTTCAAGCCCTTCTACAAAAACAACCCATTAACACACTTTGCTCAAGCCTCAAAAAAAAAGTGGCCCCAAACAACCAAAACCCTTTTAGTTTTTCCCCCCCGAATTAAAATGAAGTAGGGGAAAATAAAATTTCCCATTTGTCCGTCCTTTCCCCCCTCATTTGGGTTACTTTTTTTCTTTAGGGTTTGGGGTCGGGGGGTTTTACACTTTAAAAAAAGTTTTAAAATTTTATTTTCACATTTACAGCTAAAGTTTGAAGAAACAACTTAAGGGGAAAGTACAATCCACAGTTGGGGGAGTTTCTTTTCCCGGGGGAAAAATTTTTGAAATTTGTATATTTGTTAAACTAAGGTCAAAACATGATTAATATAAAAAATTTGGGTTCAATCCCCTTTTTTTTGGGAAATGTCTTATAAATAAATAAATTGTTTTACCTCAAAAATAAATCCCCAGACTTTGGTTTCCCCCTTTCCAAAATTTTTCGGGGGGGTGGGGGTCTTTTTTTTCCCCCACAATAATACCAAAACCCCGCCAACAGATTTTAAATAACTTCATGAAAACGGGTTTTATTTTCTTTTAAAAAAAATAATGTTTAAAAAAATTTAACCTTTTCTAAATTTTTATAATAAAATTAAAGAACTTATTACATAACTTTCAAAAATTTTCGGGGGGTAAATTTAAAAAAAATTTCCAAAATATCACCAATCTTTCAAAAATTATTGGGGGAAACCAAAATCAAATTTACTTTTAAATTTTAAAAAAAATAAAAAAAATTTTTTAAATTGCATACCAAATATTTTTTTTAAAGAATTTTTCGCGGAAAAGAAAAGACATACAACCCCCTCCCATTTTTCAGTCACTCGACAGCGTTAAAAAGGGGCCGACTCCCAATTTCCAACGCTTTTTATTATAACTAGGGAAAAATTTTACATTAAACGGGGTATCTATTTCTTATAATTAATCTCTTTTTTACGGAAACCTTCTGCTTTAAATTTCCAAGTATCTTTAAAACTTTAAAAACGGACCATTTTGTTTGAAGTCTTTCATGACTACATTTTGGGGCCTTTTAATTCCCCCCCCATGACTCGCTTTTGCCCTGAACATTTCACAAATTTTTCCAAATTTCCTTCGCATACCCCGGCGCGATTTTTTTATACCACCAGGGACACACCGGTTTGGGGAAATTCAACAAAAAAGCACGAATCCTTTACCCAAAATTTTAAACGAAATTAAACATTTTCTAAGATCGGGCATCCGTCATTATTATTTACCACAACAAATTCCCCGTCATCCCTAAAATCTTCAAAAATGCCCTAAAGGGGGGCGGGGGCAAAAAAAATACCTTTTAGTACCGGCAAAAAGTTAAATTCATCAACTTTATTCCATTTCCCAAAATAATTTTTAAATTTTTATTCCCGGTTTTTTCGCCCCAACGGGGATTTCACCCCCCCGCGGGCCCTTTCCGGGCCATTTTTTCTATTTTTGTCAATGACTAACATGAGGGGGGGCCCTTTTTCAAAATGGGTCTTCTTAAAAAAGAACAGAACGTTTTCTTTCCCGAAATATACATAAAAAATTTTGCCGAAAACACCAAAACCTATAATACATTAGCAAAACTTTAAAGTTAAAGTAACGGTATATAGGATAGCTCAAATTCAGGGAAAAACTACCATTAAAGAACAAAGCCCGGACTTTCATCTAAAATTAAAAAAACCTTTAATATGTTTAAACTATAAAAAGCCCAATTTAAAAAGCTTCCCCTAAAAAAAACTTTAAATTGCAAAAATTTAAAAATTTAAAAAATGGAATTACTTTAAAAACCTTGGGAAAAGGACCTTTTTTTGTTAAACAGGCGGCAAGGGGGCACACAATTCAGTTTCGTTTTTTTGAATCTTTTTATTTGGGCCCGGGGAGCTTTAATTAATTAAAACACGGAAAGAAATTGATGTCTTTTTTGACGGTTTTTTTTCGGTTTTTAATACTAATCAATTTTAAAATTTCCAAAATTTCGGGATGTGTAAAAATTTTAAAAATCTGGGGCTTAATTAACCCTTTCCAATTTTTCGATACTTGGGTGTTGGATTAATTCATTTTCCTTTTAAATTGGTTTTAAACCACCTCACTTTCATACATCACTTTTCATGTTCTTATGGTTTAAAGAAAGGGAGTTTTTTTGGGGCCCCCCTCAATTATGTTTGTAAGTAAAAGGGGAAACTGGGTTTTGGGCAAAAAGGGAAATTCTGACCCTCCTTAAAAGAACGTAAGAAAGTTGAAATTAAACAATTTTTTAAGACAACATTTCTTTTACTACAATTTCATCAGATTTTCATCTTAACTTATAAAATTTGTTAAAAATGAAATGTCAAGGGTAAAATTTTTATTTACTTTTCCAAAATTTTTTCAAAACAGTATGTCCCATTCTAGTATAAAAAATTTTAACTGTATCTAGATCTAAGTTCAAATTTGCGAACTTTCCTCTCTCTTCTGACTTTTTAAAAAGTTTGGGGAAAAAAAATTTTAAAAATACTTTTAACTGTCAAATTTAAAATGAACCTAAATAATTTTAAAAAGATGGGGAAGTGAAAAAAAGATTCATTACAAAATTCGAATGTTTTACAGGGATCATAGTGATTCCTTAGGGCCCTTTTATACTTTAACTTCCCCTGGAAGCGCAAATTTAATTTTATCTTTGCTCTAAAAAAAAACATTACCAAGATTTTAAATTGGGGGACTTTCTGGGGCCCAAAAAAAAACATAACTAAATACCAATTTTTTGGGATTTTTTTGGTTTTGGGACTGTATTTTGAAATGTTAAAATTAAAAACCCCCTTTTTGACATGGATCCCAAAACCACGCGTCGGATATTCCCAAACCAAAAAAAAAAAAGTTTTTGGGTTTTTGATCACTTTTTACTAAATTTAGACCTTTCACTTCCCAAATGAGACTAAACCTACGTAAATTTTAAAAACACCCCCCATTTTCAAGGAAATTTGATCCCAGTGAAACCGACATTTTATTCCAAATCCTTTCACATCGGGGGGAGAAAGGGATTTTCCCAAATTTTGTAATCTAAAAAGAACTGTACCCGTCTTTTAAAGTTGGAATTTTGAAACTCCCTTAAACACGTTTAATGGTTTTATCACAAGATTTTTCATCATTAAACCACAAATTTTTTTTTTTTTTTTTACATACTTGGGTTTTTCCCACGCTAATAGGTTTTCCCAAAAATAATAATAATAATTAAAAAAATATGTATATTTCCACCGTTTTTTTATCATTCAAAAAATTTTTAATTTTTTTTAAAAAACCATCTCAAAAGGACTTAAAAAAAAAGGGGGGTTTTTTTTGGGGGCAAATTTTTTCCCGAGTTTGGGAAGTTTAGGGAAAACGGGAACTCTCTTGGAATTTGGGGGATTCTCTCTGGGGCTGGGGTGCCAGATTGGGCAAAATCGAAACACTTCCCGACCTTTTGTTTTGGGGGGGATAGGCGAATGAGGCAGACGATTTTGAAATGGTAAATATTACATCTTTTATGATAAAAATTTGGGATAAAAACTAACAATTTTCTATCTTTTTTGCCCCACCAACTTTAAGTTTTGGGGAATTAACGAACCTTTCGTTACATTTAAAAAAAAAATGAATTAAAAGGCAGGGTTTAGGCCCTCTTTAACCACTTGGGCCACCTTTATCTTTTTCATTTCTAAAAAAGGGGAACCCAAAGATCTGGGGGGATGGGCCAAAGGGGAAAAACCCCCACATCTTCTTGCTTTAAATGTCTTTTTTTTTTCCTTGTCAACCAATTGCCCTGCAAAAAAAATCCATGGCTGGAATCCACACTAACACACAAACACTTTATATTTGGTACTCCTGTTTTAACCCTTTAAGGGAAAAAGGTGGGAGTCTTGAGGGTCTTATTTTAAAGGGTGAAACCTGAAGGGGCTTCAAAGGCATTTTTTTTAAAGGACAATTTTTTCTGTTTCGCAGATCCACCACTATCATTTTGCCAAAAAAAAAAAAAAAAAAAGTTTTTCCCAAGTAAAGAACTTTAGGGGGTATAATTTTAAAAATTAAAAATTTTTAAATAGTTATTAAAAATGCGGAACATATTCCAGGGCCGGGGGGCGAATCCCACCAGGGAAAATTTTTCTGGGAAAATTACATGTTTAAAAAAACAAAATATTCTTTAAAAATTTTTAAATTCATGTCAATATTTAAACCCCCACCTGATCAAGATAGCCGGTCTAAAATTAACCTTACCCAAAAGATTCAAAAAATTTTAAAATTGGGCTGCTTTCTAAATTCCCAAAACAAAAAAGTAAAAAAAAAACTTAAGTTAAAAAAAGGGGGGGGGGTGGGGCTCCTCTTAAAAAGGGGTCTGGGTTTTAGCCCTATTAGTTCCCCGACCATTTTTCCTAAAATGAGACAAGTACTTGTTGTTCCAGGGAAAGGGGCCGGGAAGAGGGGCAAATATCTTTTAAATTTCATCCAAAAAAAGCATCATAATAAAATAAATTTTGTTTTAAAAAAACTAACAGGTTTAAAAGAAAATGTTTTTTACATGTTTTTAATTTTCAAACCAAAACCCTTTTATTTAAAATTTTATCATATTAACTTTGGGGGGGAAGTTTTTTGGGCAAAAAACATCTAATATTAAGGGTTTTGGCTCAAAACCTTGGGAAAAAAAATATACATCCTGTTAAAAATTTTTTTCTTTCAATTTGGGAACACATACCTTGGACGTTTCATTTTCAATTGAAGGGGGTTTTTAAATTTCTCATTATAATACTTTAAAAAAACTCCAGTTCTTTTCAAATTTTAAAATAAGTTATTTTTAATTTTAATTTCCCTGCCCAAATTTTAACAACTTTTTAGAGCTTTTTCCCAAAATCTTTTTTGCATTAGGGGCCCCAAAAATTTTTTCCTTCTTTCTAAACCCAAAAAATTTAATTTTGGGATGCTTTTTTCCTGGATACATGCTTTTCTTTTCAACATTCTTTTCCTGAGGGGAAAAACTCTACAACTTTTGCCTTTTTTTTCCTTTCTGGGATTAATTTTTTAAAATTTTTTTAAAAGGGAAATTTTACTAATAAAATGTTTTAAAATAAACTAAACCTTTTTTCCTAGCTTTAATCCTGACTTCAGTTTATGGCTTTCACACACAAAACATACGGGATCCCATTTTATGCTTTGGGTTTTTTTCTCCTTTGTTTTACCTTTTGGGGATTTTACGCTGTTTTTCCTTTTGATGCATTTAAAAAGAAACCTTTTATGAACATTTTCCGGGGATTTTTTTGGGGAAATTTTGGGGTTTTTCCCAACCCCCTTTTTTCCCATTTAAGTTTGTCAAATGACTTAGCTATTTGGGGTTTTTTCCTTTCTCACAAAATTCCTTATTTTTAAAGGGGTTTTTTAATTCACTATGGGTAACGGGTTTGGGGTTTTTCTAAACTTGTCGTTTTTTCCTTAAACACTTGGGAATTTTTAAAGCCCCTTTTTTACAAAACACAGACTTTAAGGGCCCTTTTCAAGGGTATCATGATTTAAGGGCCCAAAGCCACATCACAAGGAATGTAGGGGCCCCCCCCTTTTTCCTTTTTAGATTCTTTTACTGTCTTGTTTTCAGGAGCTTTCAGGTGGAAAAATTTTACAATGTTACTTTTTTTTGAAAACTTTTACTTTTTAAAAAAAATAGGATCAACCCCGGGGTTTCCCTTTTTTTTGTAATTTCCCAGCACCGTTTTCTAACCCTTTAAAAGGTGTTTCAAAACTATTCGTAAGCTTTTTTTACTTTTTCATTTACACTTTTTTACCTGAGTCTCTCTGGGGCCATTTCGGGTTTTCATATCCAAAACCCCTGAAAGTTAAATTTTTCTTTAATTGGCTCTGAAGGGGTTTACTAATTTTGGGGGTAATGGGCCCATGAATTTGGAAAGCTATTTGTGTACAGGGTTGTTGAATTTTTTTAAAAAACAATTTCCTTTAACTTTTCCCAAATTTTTTTTTGTTTATTTCAAACCTGCATTTCTTGATTGGTTTTTTTGACAGTCATATTCCATTGGTTTTTTTCTTTGGGAAAAAAAAAAACCCTTTTCAAGAGGGTTCATGAATGATTTTGGGATTAGGAACTAATTTTGTATTTTATTCCCATTTACAGGGTTTTTTGAATTTTAAAATTAAATATGATCCAAATGGGGCTCCAACAAAACTACTGGGTTTTCGTAACAATAAATTTTGGTTTAAAATGTTTCCCGGTATTCCTAAAAAGTTTTCTAACTTTCCTTTCCCCCCCTTTTTTGTGTAGGCCCCCAAATTAAAACCCGGTAAGGAGCAATTAATTGGGTTAACACCTTTTGGGTTTGGGGTTTTGGGATACATAAATGGGGGCATCTTTGAACCACTGCACTTTCTGAAAAATTTTACATTTTTAAAATCTTTTGTAAAAGGACACTATTAAAGGGAAAATTTTTCCCCTTTAAGGGCAAATTAAAATATCCGGGTTTTCCCCTTTGGAAAAAAATTTTCATCACTTTCCTTTTTCATTTTACTTTTTGGCAGATCTTTTTCACTGGGGAAAACTCTTAAATTAGACCATTTTTAAAGCTTTTTTCTATATTTTGCTTCCAAAATTTCACAAAATTCCTCTCCAAATCAACAGGTCTTTGGGCTAATTCCATTCTTCTTGACCATTCTGGGAAAAACTGTTTTTGGTAAATGGAGTTTTTCCTTTTCTTTTTTCCTAGCTAATCCTGGATAAAAAAAAGAACTCATATGGGCATTTGGCCCATCCCCTTTTTGTTTCCTGGGGAATTTTTGGGGGCGTTCAATTTTCCCAAATCTACGGGAGTCCCCCAAAAATTTTTCCCTTTTAAATAAGGTTATTTCTTCAAGCTTTTGTATTAACCTTTTTTTTTGAAAAACATTCAAGGATTTGTTCTCATTTTTCTTTTCTTTCAAAAGGGGGTGGGGTTCGTGTTTTTCTTTAACCCTTTGCAACGGGTCGGGCCACGGGACGGTTTCCCGGTAATACCTTAAATTCAAGAAAAAACTTTCTGAGAACAAATTTTTTAAAAGGGGATTTTTTTAAAAACCTTTAAGGCCCCTGCAATTAAATCAAAAAACCCAGGCAACATATTTTAAAAAAAACTATTTTCATTTTGGGAAACAAACCAAAATTTAAACCCACCTTTTTTTTATTCAATTTTCCGGGAAATGACACAAATTCAAAATAAAACCCACAAGAAAACTGGGAAAAAAAAACAGTTATTTCACACAGGGGTGTTTAAATTTAGTTAACACTTGAGTTTAACCCATAATTTTTCATTAATTCAGGGGTTGACTTTCAGGGTCTGCAAAAACAAAAAAAAAAAACTTTCAAACAAAAAAAAAGTAGGTTTTTACGAAAATTGAAAGAAAATTAAAAGAAAAAAAATTTTTACTGCAATACTAATTTTTATTTTAAATTAATTTGCCTTGGAAAATGAAACCCTTTTATTTTTGCGAAAAAACAAAAACCATCCCGGGAGTTGCAAGCTCGTTTGAAACAGGAAAACATTTTTTCAATTTTAAAATAAAACAAACCAAAAAACTAAAGGCCCCAAAAATTTCAAACAAAAAGAACCCCTTTTTACAACTAAATTGCACAAAAGGGAATTTCAAAAAATTACCCAAAAAATGTCCTTTTTTCCTTTTTTACTTCCCGAGGGTTTTATATTGGGTTGATCTTCTTCCCCTCTTTCCCCCCCCAAATTTCCATTCTTGTGAATTCAATTTCCTCCACATTTTTGAAAAGGATCTTTTTAAATTTTTGGGCAATGGGGGAAAACTTAATGGTAAAAGTGCTTTCATGATTTTTTCCCGGGCATTATTTTTGGAAAATTATGCCCTTTAAATTTTTGTTTCTTACGATTGATAGTACCTTTTTAAACCCCATTTCCCTAAGTTTTTTTTTGACTTTATAAAATTGGTCAATGTCTTTTCTATAATGGGTTTTGGGGGAGTTTAAAAAGGGAATTGTTTGGGTTCTTGGGGGGGTTTTTTTTAAGAATTTCCCTTAAACTTAGCTCGTAGCTTTGGTTATATTCAGCCTTATGAACCAACTCCTCCAAGTTTGTTTTCTTATGAAATTTGGGGCAAATTTTATAATTAATAAAGGGAGATTGGGAGAACAGGGGAATTTTTTGGGGTTTAACCCATTTTTTCAAATAGTTAGGGCCCTTTTTAAACTTTTCTAGGGGTTTTTTAAATTTAAAAGCAATTGGTATAAAAAATTTTTAAAATCGGGGGTTTTTTACTTCCCGCAACAAAACAATCTTTTGGGCTGGTTTTCTTAATAAAGGGTATGGAAAAATAAAAAGATATTTTAAATTTAGGGGGGGCAGAAACTTTTTTTCTTGCGTTTAAGGGGGCATGGGTTTTCAACCGGGGCCCAACTTTTTGGGGCCCCCTTTTTACTTTTGGGTTTATGAAATCAAAAACTAATTTTTTTTTTCAAATATTTTATCATAAATGGGGCAAAATACAAATTTATCAACGGAATTTAAATGTAATTTATAAATGATTTAAAAATATCACCTTTTTTTGATATTTTTGAAAAAGAAAGAAAACTGGGAGGGAATTTTTAAAAAGGTTTTTAAAATAAAAATTAAACCCCCATGGGTTTCTTTCCCAATTTAAAAAATTTTAAAAAAAAAGGGGCCTTAAGGCCCTAAATTGCTTACCGAGAACCATGCACTTTCAAAGGACAATCTTGCAAGGGTTTTCCCCTAAACATCTTAAAATCTGGCCAGTAGTTTTGGAGCAGAAGTCTTTTAAAGTTTCACTGAATACACTTAAGGCAAATTAGCCCTGCCCCTGGCGGCCATGTTTTTTACTGAATGGAATAAATTTAGCAATCTTGGAAGAGGGCTACCCAAGGAACATCTGCACAAAAACATTTTGAAATCTAGTAAGAAGTTTTGAAGGAGATGCTTTTAAAATTTTCATATTTTTTTCTTTCCATTGCCATGGCAATCAGAGTTTTACTTAGATCAACTTTATTTTAGCAACTTTTTGTAAGGTTCTCCCAAGGGTCATCTCTTCCAAGTTTATCAATTCTGTCCAGCAGTTTCAGAGATGTTGTTTACAGTTTTTGCTTATATACCTCTAGAGACCACAGTTTTGGTCCTATCTTCTTGAACATTGGTCAGGATGTTTGTCTACATGAAATCTTGGATTAGTTGGAAAATGGGTCACATGGGGTCAAAAAGTAGTCACCTGGGTAAATCTTGGTAAAAATTTATGACTACTCTAGAAGCCATATTTTTGGTCTAACCTCCATGTAACTTCAAAACTGGGTCACATGGGGTCAAAAGTAGGTCACCAGGGAAAATTTTAGAAAAACTTGTGAACACTCTAAAGGCTACATTTTTTGTCCCAGTCCTCATTAAACTTGATAAGAATAATGACTGCATGAAATCCCAGATGAGTGCAAATTCAGGTAGGATCAAAATCAAGGTCACTTATAGTCAAATGTTAGAAAAACATTGCAAACAATTTAGATGCCACATTTTGTGTAATCATGCCTAAACACAGCAATCTTACTAAGGTGAGCAAGATGGCCCTCTTGTGTTTTCTTCTGTGCCATGGCAACCAGAATACTATATGGATAAGTTTAGTTTAGCAACTTTTGTGAAGGCTCACCCAAGATCATCCCTGCCAAGTTTTAATCAGATTCTGTCCAGCGGTTTCAGAGGAGATGTTTAAAGCAAATTGTTGACAACACACAATGCAGGGCGGATGCAAGTGATCACAAAAGCTCAGCTTGAGCACGTTGTGCAAAAAATCATGACTTTCTTCATGCTTTATTGTAAAAAATCAATAAAAAGTTGCCCTAAGATTCATTGGAGGAAACATGATCAAACCATTTTTTATGGATACCGATAGATACCAGGGTATTCCGACATAAAGGATTCCGACTTTAGCATCCTCAGCTGCATTTCAGGTTTCATTTCATTCTGATCTCAGAGATAATTTGAACAAATATTCTTGCCACAGACAAGCTGCTGTAAGGTAGAAAGTGATGCCTATTTTTCCTTATAAAATCTACTTGTCCTGCAGGAAAACCTGATTGAGAAAGTTTACTCGTCCTGTCAAATTTCCATTCATAATTATGAGTGACAAGTGAATTTTTGAACCCTGGGATCTTGATCAATTTCATTACTATAATGGGTAGAAGTGCATAAAACAGGGATTATCCAGTTCAGTGATTTTTGCAAGAGTTTATGCTCAGTTATGCCGTTTGACCTACTTTCATATCAGAAGCCTCTATAATCGTGGATCTTCATATTTGTGGTAGCAATAATGTGGCAGCACTGGCACACTTCTTCAAGATACCATGATGTACAATATGATCTGACCAATTCACCTTCAAGCTCCTGTGCCTCTTGATGGGTCCTGGGATGAATCAGTACTTTTGCACCATGGTAGGCCATGAAAAATCCATGCCTCCAATGGGTTTTGAACATTAAAGCTTCGGATCTGTACATAACCACTGGATCACAGGGCTCTTGAAGGAGATTTTCATCCTTAACACTTACTACAGCTGATATGAGTATGCTTTTAGTTTCATTAAAGCCCAAAATTCTTATTAATAATAAATAAAAAAAAATGGATTTCTTAAGATAGACTTTGGACATTGATGAATTACCACCCAGGAATTCTGCTCTCTTTTGCAGTCAGTTGAAATACATCTGGAACAAATATGTTAATGTCATGCCCTAAATAGGTTGCACTGCATCATACTGAAAAGAGAATAAAAAACTAAATTTTAATTTCTCAGAAGCATTATTTTTGGAGATATGTTCCTAATATAAACCTGGAAAAAGATTCAACTTGTGTTGGAGATATTCATCATTCTCTCAGAATTAAAATGGATTATCTCACTACATGTTTTATCCAGTTTTATAACTGACAGGTTTAATTATTCCCCAGCACACACATCATTTTTTAAAGGAAATAGGCAACCATTCTGCATTTTATGTTTTCATAAATGTATCCAGCCCCTGAGGTGTTTAAATGCGATTCTATGGTAGTTTCCATCATCCTAAAAAACAGGGTCATAATTGAAATGCAGAGGTGTTTAATTCTGAAGTACAAAGAAAAAGATGATGTATACTTTGTTTTTTTTTGCCATCAGTAGTTTTCTGTAAAATTAAGCACACAAAGTCAAATTCCACTACAGTTTGAGTGCTAAATGAACATTGGTAAATTATCATTTAGAACTCATTGAAGATTTAACAACACAATACAAGAACAAAATGACAATATTCTCAGAGAGTTCAGTGCACCATCTCAATTTGTTTACAAAATTCATGGTCTTCACGTTCCCAAGACTACGGGTTTGATCATTTGACAGACCAGTCAATTGTCTCTGTAGCGCACATCACTGTAGAAGTATTACAGTCACTTTGTAGCTTACAGATAAGTGCAGGTGGACAGAACCACCCACCTAATGCAAAGCAAGCTGGAAGTCTTCCCTTTATGTTTGTGTATCATGCAATATATCACTGTGTAATTAATTTGCCTCTGTAATAACCACTCTCCACCAATTCAGATAACAATTTTCCAAACAAAACACAGTCTTATTAAGGTATAAATTATGATCTATTCAAATATTTCCTTTTCCTGTTTTTTTTTTGCCATTTGATACCAGCAATCACAGAACTCTAATTACAAGATGTTTCTACGGTCATTTGTCATCTATACTGAACATAATAAACCAACAGATAGCCTTTGAAAACATTTCTAAGCATTGAGATCCTAGGAGTATTACTCCTTTAATGATGTGATACACTCTCACAATCCTACGGTACATGTAAAAAATTAACAACGCAAATTAAGGTTTCTGAGCAAAAAATAAATCAAAGCACTCAATGCGCTGAGAGACGCAGCCGGATTAACAGGAAAAAAGCTGTGATTCTTAATTATTGATGCAAAAGAGGCAAAAGCCACATGACGCAAAAACTCCACACACTCTCCTTCAACTATAGTCGGTAGTAAGACAATCAATTTCACACTCTGTTAAAAAACAATCCGGAATTAGGGTCATGAACCTGACTGTATGAACTTCAGAAGTAGGTCATTCCCTAGGACCTGATTTATATACACTATCTACTGTTACTTAAGTGTAGAACTGGACAAGGAATTTGATGTTTTAGATACTTGAATGTTTTTTCATTTCAAAGTTCTGGAGAAACAAACCCGTTCATGCAAAATTACATTACTACTTTAGGTTAAATTACAGACATTCAAAGCGCTACTTTTTTTTAGCTAACCCTGAGCACTTGTGCAATCTTCAAAAGATTTGGTCAGGATGTTTGTCTACATGTTTATCTTGGATGGGTTTGAAAATGGGTCATGTGGGGTCAACAAACTAGTCACCAGTCAAATCTAGAAAAACCTTGTGAACACTCTACAGGCCACAGTTTTGGCCCAATCTTCATGAAACTTGGTCAGGATGTTTGTCTACATGATATCTTGGATTAGTTTGAAATTGGGTCATGTGGGTCAAAAACTAGGTCATCAGGTCAAAATTTAGAAAAACCTTGTGAACACTCTACAGCCACAGTTTTGGCCCAATCTTCATAAAATTTGGTCAGGATGTTTGTCTACATATCTTGGATAAGTTCGAAATTGGTCATATGGGGTCAAAAAGAAGGTCACCAGGTCAAATCTTAGAAAAACCTTGTGAACACTCTACAGGCCTAAATATTTGTCCCAGTCTTCATTAACTTGATATGAATGATGACTGCATGAATTCCCTGTTGAGTGCAAATTCAGATAGGATCAATATGTAGGTCACTTAGTCAGATGTTAGAAAAACACTTTAGATGCCAGATTTTTTGTCATTATGCCTAACACAGCCATCTTACTCAGTTGAGCGACACAAGGCCATCTTGGCCCTCTGTCTTTTTTCAGGAGTAGATCCCAAGTATGTAAAATGGTTGCTGATCTGATTTATAAGTGTCACGGATATATTGTTCCAGCTAAAATGGATGTTTACAGAGCAAAATAACACGTTTACAAACAACAGCACATGAATAGCGATAAAGGTTATGAATAAAAGGTCTGTGTAACATATTCCATTCGTATTCCTAAGTGCAGAATTGCATTGCATGGATCGGCACTAAGCACGGAGAGGTACAGTTAAAATTGTCATGGAAAATATGCAAATGAGCAAGGTCAGCGATACCTGGTAAACGTTTGCAGCTACTAAAGACAGCAGCAAGCAAAAACACAATCTATTTTACTTTTTGTTATATAGATTGTGTTTATTTTTATGCCACCTGCCATGATATAGCGGCACCTGTCTGTATGTGGTGTCTGTGTGTGCAAGAATTTATGTCCTGGCTGTAACTCTTTTACTTGGTTAACTTATGCATGGTTGTGTACAAGTGATCCTTAGGTCAAGATGATGTGTAGGGAACAAGTACCAGGTTGCTAGCTTGAAGGTCAAGGTCGCATCACTTATAATGAATATGTGTCCTATGGACACATTTCTTGTTACTTTATATTTTTATTATTTATGTGTATTTCTGTTTTCCCATGTCACTAAGCTTAAAAGTCAAGCCAGGTTTTCCTTGAGCAGGAAATCCTGTGTCATTGTCGCATTTTTTTCACCAATGACTCCCAAAATAAATTCTTAGCGTCCAAGTGGACGCAAGTGTGCTCGGACATTCAGTCTGTTTACATCTCGATTTTCTGAAAATCTATTTCACTTTTAGGTCGACTGGTATGCTTTTTTTTAAGATTTCCTATCGCTTACACACCAACATAATGAAAACCAGTCCTGTAGGTAAGACCGGTTAACATTTATCAAACCCTTTTCTTTAGATTGATTATCATCGACAAAGTTCCATCTGATTTAAGACTGTGTTTCATACATTTTAATTTTAT
The DNA here is from genome assembly GCA_021229015.1 of Solen grandis. Taxonomy (NCBI): domain Eukaryota; kingdom Metazoa; phylum Mollusca; class Bivalvia; order Adapedonta; family Solenidae; genus Solen; species Solen grandis. Next base: position 12,012,996 of record CM037788.1, on the reverse strand, counting down.
TTCAACATACCAAAAGCGCTTCTGCATCGAAGATGTTTAAAACGAAAACTTGGTTTCGGACAGCCGATATCCTAAACAAAGGAGGCAAATTCAATTTAGTAAACTTTCGGAAGATTTTGTAGATGATAACATTATCATACAAATTCTTGATAATTCAGAGTTCATGAAGCGACACATAGCGATGCCTAGCGCTTTGCCGCTGTCTTAAGTTAGTAAAATAAGCTGTCCGTCTGCAAATTCTAAATGCATCGAACACTATTTAGCAACTCTAAATCATTTAATGCATTACCCATGAATATAACAGGGCACTACACTACGATTTTTTTTTTATTCAAAAATATGTATATTTTTAATATGAATAAGGCCTAAAGCTTACCAACGTAAAA
>CM037788.1:11962510-12012510 GCA_021229015.1 Solen grandis | reverse complement strand
AAATACACCATTGCATTTAATTATTATTTAATAGGAACTACTACTACCATATACTATACAGTTCTTTTAAGACATGTTATAAAGGTGGTTCATGGCAAACTTTCATTACTTTTTTCAGGTTTTATGGACCACGTATGACTTATATATTTGTATATTATATATCACTCTCCTGAAATTTCTGTTCATATATATAAAAATATAAGGACTTACAGAATTATTGTTTGCTACAATGTAACAGAAAGAAATAGTATGATACCTGAACATAGGATGTTTTGTCAACTTCATCATTTTCATCTAGGGGATTTTCACACGCCCACCATGGGATTTTGATAACCTTTCACTTTCGGATTTTAGGGATTTTGGAGCTTGCGGATTTTGACATACACTTGGGAGTAGTATGACCTTTGTCTCTAATATTGGTTCTTTTCACATTTTTTTTGGGGGGGGGGGGGGGGGGGGGTAAAACTTTGATTTTTTGTTTGTATGTTTGTTGGATGAACCGTCCCAATGACAGCACATCCGTCATTTGGAATCCATGTTTACTTGAGATAGATATAGTACTGATACTCTGCAGTATCACACCGTTGCCATATAGCATGATACCACACATAGTCACATTTTCCTGACATCGGGCCAACCGTCCTGGAACTACCCTTATATGCTTAGCACGAAGCAATAACAGTACCATTTTACGATTTTGGAATGTCGCGACTGGTTTCTGGTGTTTAAAGTTTTTTTTTGTTGTTTTTTCTTCAGAATCTATGAAATTATTTAGGGGTATACGAGTATGTATAAAACCTGCTATTAAATCATAAGATTTCCTAAGGTTTTCTCATGAATTGATTTATAATATATCAAAAGGAAAACATATTAAGAAAAAATGAGAGAAAATTAAATGATATATATCGAAATCTTAATATTTAAGTTTGATATTTTGTTTCAATTTATATAATAGCAACAACTACAAATCCTGGTAAAGTATATATTCTTTTACAATTTTCTTTTCAGAATAAGCTGTGCAATAATCATTATATACTGTATTAAACATAAAAATGTACAATTTTATATAGGTAAACAATAAAAATATCAAGTATTAGATTGTGTATAACCTGACCTCTTAATATTAAGTTCAGTAAAACAACGAATATTAGGTATTGATTGCTTCCTAAGTTCTTTTCAGGAACAATCTATCCACAGTCTTAAATTGCAAATTGCATATATCAAATTGAGTGTTGTTTTTTTTTCAATGCATGCTTAATAAAAAAATCATCCTTAAGTGAAATAATGAACAGATATTGACACTTTTCGAAGAAAACATATCCCACAATTTATATTTGAAATTTTCCCGGACACAAAATTCACCATTTTGTACTGTATATAAACAAATGTACAACTACAGAATTATCTCTTTTAACATTTCCCAATTATGTGTTATTTGTTTTTAGGAATTTAAGGTTAAACATTCAATAAAAGTTACCCGAAGCGATTTGTACAAACAAAATATTTGACCAAGTACGTACAATCTTAGTACGAAATATTCTCTGATACAATTATCCAGTTTATATGAATTTCAAATACTCGAGCTTGTGTTATTGCTACGGAAGTGTAGTAACTGTCGATTGAGATATTCTTTGCTTTTTTAAATTTGCGTTCTTATGGTAAACTTTTCGAAGTACATTTCAATCATCGCAATGATGCATTTTGACAGATCTGGGAATTTCTGTCGTCATCGGAAGTAAGTCGGGAAGTTGTTTTTCTTCTCCCTTTTCATAAAAGAAACGATACTTTTGCATTTTAATAGATGAATACAAATCAAAATTGTTACATTTGATTAACTATGATAAAAGTTACCATAAATGAAAATTCTTAATAAAAAAATCATATTCCAAATCATGGCGTGTTATGGTGAAGAATATCGAAAGTTCGGCGATCTTTGCCAACATTGACTGTAACTTGGTGAGCCAGTAATTGTATTCTGAATTAAATAGTATTGCTTTTCAAAATTCCCTGACAATTTTCTAACATTTGGTTGAATATTTTCAATTTCTCTGACAGTTCTCAAAATTCACTGTTATTACAATCAAGACATGGAAATTCACCGAGCATTACTAAAAATTGCAGCACATTTTCTTAGGAACCATTTTAAACAAAAATTGTCGAACACCCATTTGTCATGTTTACATATTCTTATGACATTTCCCACAAATATTGGCAACATCTAACACAGTACATGACAATGTGAACCAGGGCTTTCTGGAACATTGACCTTACTCTGAGTTTCAGCCTGTATTTTAGTCTTTGAACCAGATATTTCTGGACTATTGACCTGTTTTGTTGTGACTTCGGTTAAAAGACATAGCTAAGTCGATACGATACGATAATTTTATTGTATAATCAGGCCTCAGGCATATACACAGATATATAACACAATATAGAATATTCAATGGAAAGCAGTGGATACAGAATCTATGTAATACAACTGACAACCTTATAGAATTACTTATTCCTAGACATGACTCTTTTGATACTGTATTGTCAGGTTAAGATACAATTTGTATCGTTTCATATTTTGTTCTGTTTTATAACATATAACAATATGACATGCGCAGCCTTTTTTCTCAAGGTACAACGGATAATGTATCACGAGTCAAACTGCATAAAAAAAGATTTAAAGCCCCATTAGTGTATAACATACTCATATGTATTACAAATAGATGTTAATATATAGCAAGATAAAGTTAAAATGTTTTCACTGGACTTTTATACAATCTGCAACAACATTTATAACACTCATACAAGCATACATTACACAAAGTTAACGATATGCGATGTGCTACAAAACCAATATATATATATATATATATATATATATATATATATATATATAAAGATACACAAATAAAATTTAAGCTTACAACTCCATTTGTGTAAAACATACACATATGTATTACAAGAATATAATGTATGGCAAGAAAAAGTTAAAATCCCTATACTGTTACATTATGTACAATGACATATATTACTCACACATATGCGTGTATTACACAAACATATCAATGTGTAACAAAGCCAATATTTTATACATTTTATATATCTGCCATACCGGATATTAGTATACAAAGAGTCATGCTCTGCGCACACTTTTACATTTTGAAATTTAGAAACGTTAAGACAAAACAATGAAATATGCACCGTTTATTAGCTAGAAATTATTTGCTTTGGCAATAAACAAATAAAGATATTGTCTACAAAATAAGAATTTTGTCCTTTTCTCAATTGCGAAAGAGATGTACATTGCAATATTTCGTGTAGTAACTTCGTTTGTTGATGGCATAAAGTTACAAAAGCTTATATAATTTGCTTTTGATACATGACAATTGCTTATATGTCTTTCACGGTCCTCATTATATAATGGACAAATTAGAACAAAATGAATCTCATCTTCCAATTTACTCTCGCAATATACACAAGGCCGGTCTTCCAACAGGATATTATGATGCCTAACTTATTCAACCATTAGCTTATGACTTGAAATGTCACTCGTGAGCTTTCAAAAGAACAGATAACATTCTGTAAACAATATCAGAAAACAGAGTTTGATAGAGTCAAGCGGAAATGCAGCCATATACATGAAGGGTGAGGGAATATTTAACACCTTCAGGTTGGAAAATGTATTTGATGCACTATCTAACATTAATTTGCAGAAGTGCTGCACAAAATGTTCCATAGAACAGACAAAGTGAATAAATACATAGAAAGAAAATAACAGTGTTCCACTTAAAATGGTAAGATAATTTTCCAGAGGAAAAAAGTTTCCAAAGAATATAGTGGAAAGATGCCCACCTCACTTCACTGTTATATTAGTTACTTCAGACTTGGTAAAACTTTCAACAGAAAGTGAGAATCATGTAACAAAATGTAATTTTTGAAAAGAAAAATCTTACATTTGTGGTAATTGTTCCTGGTACTGATGTTGATTTAGTATCAGCTGGGGTGGAAAATTTATACTTCAAATGGGCTTAAAAATGTGTATGAATTGGTTGAAAATCTTTCACTATTTCACGGCGTGGCCTACCAAGAGAAAATAACCGAAGAAATTACATATTCTGATGGAATAACTTTCTTTCCATGAAAAACCAACAGAGATCATATAATTGTACAACGTTGTCATCATTAGAATCATAAGTAATTGTGATAAGTAAATGTTCCAAATGCAACTTTTGACAGTCCACCATGAATCAAAGTTAGAAAGTACTTCAGTAAGTTATAGTACAATTTCATCTGCTGATACATTGCAAAAAATAAATAAAAGAGTTAATACCACATATATGTAAATAATCATACAAGCTAGTTCTGTCACAAATAGCAAAGAAAAATAATAGAAACAGGAGCATTATATTAGAGTGCCTGACTTTTTATTCCCGCAGCCCAGAGGGATACAGATCACTGAATCTGGCATGCTTTTTCGTCTAGGTCCACGCCTATTTCTTTTATATAAGAAAGTTTCGGCCAAAAGCTCGGCTTTGATGGAAACATTATTAAAATGATATATTTGGAAGCAAAGAGGCTATAGCTGGCAGATGAAGGTAGAACAGGAGGGCTCCTACTAGATGACATGTCTATACAGGAAAGCATCGAATTTGAAACGAATGGACAAAACATAAACTAGTTTGATGTATAACATGGGAATTGAAGGACTTGGCGAATGACATAAATCATGGAAAGAAGAAGCAGCTTGCAGACCTTACATACTACAGGTAATGTTCCAAGACACCGTTTTCATTTTGCCTACTTTGTAAATAGACAGGTGAATAAATTAGATTTGATAAGCTAAGATGCTATGACTTTGAGGTGAAGTATATTCTTATGGATGGTGCTTGCAGCAATATATCTTTTATGCATATGCACTGCACTGAACATACTATAATTGAAAAGAAAATTCTTCACAAATTTTGTCATGATGGTGCATACAAGTAAAAATAGACACTGTAAAAAAAATGTCACTGGCTGTTCCAATTTGAAAAAAAAAAAATGCAAACATCACTTAGAGAAACTCACTGGGAATGGATGTGTATTTTGTCCGTTATATGGCATAAGGTGTTCACGACAGCCCCCATTAGTTAGCGGAGTTTAACCCTTTCCCTCATAGAGGAAGCCATGAAAAGACCTATGCGAACAGCATAAAACCAGATCAGCCTGCGAGTAACTCGCAGGCTGATCAGGTTTTATGCTGTTCGCTGCTCCTCAGTGGTCTGGTAATGAGGATTTTACAATTAAATTTGGTAAGGTTTAACTGTGGTTTTCTGCAGATCAGGCTTTATGTGGTACCTATTGAGTGCGTCAAAATGAGTCTATATGAGGGAAAGGGTTAATTAATTGTTCCGAATATCAATACAATATTACTTGACGAGGAAAAAAAATATTCATTACTTAGCGTCGAATTATTACAATAACGGAATAATGACGTAGTTCATTAATCGTTCCGAATAACAATACGATATTTTAAATGAATAAATATTGCGGGTAACTCAATCAGAGAACAAAAGTCACGTGACCTAGTTAAAGAAAGTGCGGTTAACTCATATCAGAGAACAATAATCAAGTGACCTTGTTAATGGAGGTGAGTTCGGATATTATGTCATACCCGAAACAATAGGTTATTGTCATAATCGATGACGTCATAGCGTGTTTTCAGTTATCCAATTTATCCAACTGCCCACTGTCTAAAGTATACTATTACTATTTGTAAGAGAGAACAGACGAATGCTTCTCGGTAATATTGTTTAATTAAGAAGTCTTAGTGTTTTCAGATAATATTGAAAAAAAAAAATAACCAAACGAGGGTTTGGGGAGAATAATAAAGCATTGAATTCATTAATAATTAATCATTTGAATTTAATTTCTATGTTTTAAATATTGATACTTGACTGATGTCATTTACTTTTTGCACACTTGGTATGACTTGTTTCCCAATTGTCGTAAAATAAATAAGTTTGAACTATTTTCCCGAAGTGCGTTTAAGAAAGAAAGCGTTGTCCCGTTTTATGTGGCCTTCACTTCCGAAGTTTATTTGTCAAAATACAAATACTTCACCAACATAAACAAGGGAGAGTAGAAAAAAACAACTTAAAAGTTACATTTGAAATAAGGACTCACTCCTTTCTGTTTGATGTTTTTGTTGTTTTTTATTGCTAAAATAACAGAAATAATTTAATCCATCATTTATTTTTGAAAGATCCAGTTTCATGTGCTATGCATATATCTATGTGGTTTGAAATGGTTGACTTAAAAATGTTCGCTTCTGTCTTCCCTATAATGGGTTGATCGCAAAACAGGATGCAGGGACATTCGGATGGGCGAAATAGATAAAGAACAAGCCGGATGGTCGAGAGAAGGCACATACTGTACACTATTTCCGTCCGGATTGCGAGATAGATAAATTACAGGACAGATGGTGGAGATGACGCACATACTGTACACTATTTCCGTCCGGATTAAGGTTTAGAATTGATAAGGACTAACACTGGACATCAAAGTGTACCATGGTCCATGTACCACTCAAAGTTTAGCAGATGTGTTCGAGGAGACTTAAGATCTCAAGAGTATGATGTTAATACGGTAAGTATTTCTTTCGCTCTAGTGAGATGTGTCTGGTTTCTGCACAGGTTAGCAAAATTGTGGTTTGTGTCACAGATAGACCACGTCAACTGATTGCCAGACACAACTACAATATAACAGCAGAGTAAAACATGTACATGTGCAAATTATACAGATCTGAAATGAAGACAATGTTGAAGTTTTGCATGGACTACATTAGTCCCTTACACGGTGAACACGTGTAAGTCATACATTACCCAGGCTATCCTCTTGTGCATAAATGCGTCAAAGGTGTATTAGAAGGTTATTAGTGTGTATGTTCGTTTTTGTATAAAAAGATTATTAGAATGCATTTTTAATGTTTATCCATCTTAAGAATGCTGACCACTCTAGTTTTATAATTTTTAAAGCCAATGAGCACAGTTCCATGCAGGACATTAAACTTGGCCAGTCACACTACTGGGCCACTACAACACTGATGAGTGATCTAAAGATATGTTGGGATATGCATGGAAAATTTCTGGGGTTAATTATAAATAGGGATATGTTTTGTTTTGGCGATAATTTCATAGTCATGGTCGAATTGTAGAGTTTGGTTAGTCAGAGAATTGGGAAATAGCGTCACGAGAGAGTCAGCTAAGCATGGGAGGAAAGAACAGCGCATTGATGCTAGGAGATTGTGCCAGTGGGTGCCCGTGAATGAAAGGAGAGAAAAGAAAACGGAAATCGTGATGCCAGAGTGTGTAAGGAAAGAAAGGAAAAACAAAAAAGGAGTGTGAGAATATGCAATTAATAGAGTAGTATTTTAAGAAATTAATTCTGTTACCTTTATAATAGTGTATTTGAACATTGGAAGATATTGCTTAATTAGTTTATTTTGGAACTTATGTCTGATGCACTGTATATTTACATTTAACACAAAATTGTGATTGGAACAATTCGTGAATCGCAATCTTCACAGCGTAATTATCTCGTTGGTCAACAGCGCAATTATAATTTTGAGGTGCTGCTTATACCATCATCAGGTATCGTTATTGTTCCGTTAAACAATAGTTAGCCGACGAATAAACCCAAATGTATGATTTCTTCTCACGATCGTGTGAACCGATGCAAGCGATCGGCTTAAACCGTAAACACCCGAGTCGAAGTTTATCCGGTTTAGAATAGTGACGATCAAAGCCAATGCCGTTTTATCATAACCCGAGATAGTCGGTTGTAGCGTTCATTATATTCCCTTAGTATTGAATTGCGTGTATGAGTCGCGTAATAACCGTTTGTACTTAATTTATTATTCGTTGTAGATTGTTGCGATTTCTTTGTGTATTTTTCTCTTTCTTCCTCTGTGTGTGTCTATGACATTTAGTAACTTAAATGCATTAACCAGCCATTCATGAGTAAATCATTATATTGAAATACATTCTGAGGACAATCTGTGCAAGAGATTATGATCAAGGAAAGCAGAGGCATGTATTTATAAATTTATTATAGATATTATTGGTGATTAATGCTGGTGATGTGCTGAAATATATTACATAACTATCCAGGGACCATCCATATTTGAACTTTCTCCCCCAGGCATAATAAGCATCATTCACTAGTATATATAGACTTCTACCATCAAAATTTGACAGTAAGAATGTTTTGGGATAGCTAAAAGCAAATGCAATGTTTAAGTCTAATAACAAAAGATGGGAACACATTTTACATGGACTATTTACAGGCAGGTTACCGAGCTATCAAATTTATTGCCAATATCGGGTATATACCGCTTTGAAATTTCGACACTTCATTGATTTAGTACCTCGATTTTATAATTACATTCATATTATTAACATCGTAAACTTACTGATAAACTCTGCAAGGAATGAAGTCTATTCACTTTGTTGAACGTTTCTAATTGGAAGTTATTGATTACGAACATTAAAAACAAATATCCGTAAATCATCCATCTATCTATAGACGCAATGCCATTCCTTATGGTTATCTCTCCCCTCTCTCTCTCTCTGCAATATTATTCGTAAGATTTTGTCGGTCATTATTCTTTCATGAAGACTGGAACTAAGTAAATAAGGTGACACTACGAGATTAAAATGAATAAATTAATTAAAAAGAGTTAAATTCCTTTCTATTATTATACGTATAACCAAATTTCAAATACACGTCGACATTGCCGCGCGTCCCATGCCGCGTCCATATAATACAGCATAGTTGTGACGAAAAATATATCTATCATTACTAAGTTTGCCAGGTCTATAAATTTCAAACGGTCGAAATTTAAATCAACAAATCGTTTCGGTTAATTACAATGGAGTTCGTAATCCATCAATTAGATTGAGAGTGGAACGTCATTTAGCCAGTGTGAGTGGAACAAACACAACGGTTATCGCTCTAGTGCGAAACAAAGTAAATTAAGGCCAAACGTCAGTAATATTGAAGAATTCTAAATATTTTTTGAACGGAATATCTTTATTTATCCATTCCCTTTGAGTGTATGTTTTTTTTTTTAAACGGCCGTTAGGCCGTTTATTTTCACCCCGACTTCCTGTGAAACACACAGTAATGAAGCGGAATAAAATCATGCTTTTCATTGGTTTTTATATACAATGTACTTTGCTAAATTCCCATAAATTTTCATTGTAAAATTAGTCTAAAGAAAAGGAAAGGAGTTGCGGAAACGAGTTCTTTAGATCTCTGTTTGCTTTAAAAGTTGAAGTTTTCCTCCCCTGCGAACGATTTGTCCCGAATAGTAAGACAATGCACCTCTTTAAGGTAAACTGAAAGAGTAGAACGCTAAAAAATAGGAAACACATAGATTTCGGAATTGATTGTTCAACCCTGACAGATCCTATATTCAACAAAAACGTAACATCCGGTTTCGTTTTGTAGCCCGCGAAATGAAGTCTAATGCGCAGATGTTTTAAGGCTGTAAGTGTCTACCAAGATTGTACAAATTATTTGGATCTGTGGTATCTCAAAGAGCTGCACTGGCACAAGAATTACACAACTATTAAACCAACAACAAAATCTATTACATGTTAAACCATTCAGACACTAATCATCAAGCTGGTTACCACGACCGAGTATTTTTTAAAGATATTTCTTGTTTCTAATATGTTTATTTTAAAACTACTCTAGCCTCGTGGAATAAATATTTTGATATCGATATTTCTTTTTGCAGAACACCAGTGTTACAACATACATACGGAGATATCAGGCAATAAACCTGTTTTAACAAATTTCAAATAAAGAGTTGGTTTGGAATTTTAAAACTTGCCAAAATAAATTTGCATTATCATAATTTTAATTAAATTTAAAAAAATATACTATTTGAATTCATGGTCAATTGAAAAAAAATTATACGACACTCGTGCGATAAAGTTACAAATACTGCTCGTAGTCTCGTTGTAAATAAAAAAAAAATATTTCAAAATATTACAGTAATTGTTGAAGTATCTCCGAAAATTATCACTTTTAATGACAGACAGAAAAGAGGGTACTTTAGTATTTCTGGTACTATAGAAATCGTTCAGTATTGTTATAAGTAAATTAACATACATTTGAACTCGGAGACTGAATTATTTCTGATAATTTAAAAACCGATCAGGTATTGACACAAAATTGAAATTAATGAAGCTGATATTGTTATAAAACAAGAGGGCCAAGATGGCCCTGTGTCGCTCACCTGAGTAAGATGGCTGTGTTAGGCATAATGACAAAAAATCTGGCATCTAAAAGTGTTTTTCTAACATTTGACTAAGTGACCTACATATTGATCCTACCTGAATTTGCACTCAACTGGGAATTCATGCAGTCATCATTCATATTAAGTTTAATGAAGACTTGGACAAAAATGTAGGCCTCTAGAGTGTTCACAAGGTTTTTCTAAGATTTTTCCTGGTGACCCAACCCATTTTCAACTCATTGAAGATATCATGTAGACAAACACCCTGACCATTTTTCATGAAGACTGGGCTAAAACTGTGGCCTCTAGAGTGTTCACAAGGTTTTTCTAAGATTTTTCCTGGTGACGTAGTTTTTGACCCCATACCCATTTCAACTCATTGAGATATCATGTAGACAAACACCTGACCATTTTATGAAGATTGGGCCAAAACTTGGCCTCTAGAGTGTTCACAAGGTTTTTCTAAGATTTGACCTGGTGACCTAGTTTTTGACCCCACATGACCCAATTTCGAACTCATCCGAGATATCATGTAGACAAATATCCTGACCAATTTATTGAAGATTGGGCCAAAACTGTGGTCTCTAGAGTGTTCACAAGGTTTTTCTAAGATTTGACCTAGTGACCTAGTTTTTGACCCTACATGACCCAATTTCGAACTCATCCGAGATATCATGTAGACAAACATCCTGACCAAGTTTCATGAAGATTGGGCCAAAACTGTCCTATATTACGTTCTGTCCATAATAACTCTCTCGCGCTTCGACTTGAAAATAAACATATAGTGTTTGAATATATTATAACTATTTACATTATATATATATATCAGCCGAATAAGTACAATAGGAGAATCTCATTCGAATTGAAATATGAGATGGCTCAGTCTAAGGGAAGTAACCAAAAAGACTCACACGCGTACATCGCAAGAAGTTATTTCTTATTTTGGTAATGCATAGTTCCATGACCCACCTATTAGCATATATTAACAAAAGATTACAGTTAGACTTTGTCCAACAAACACGATGTTAACAAAGAAGCACATGACATTGTTTGTGGTCAGACCTATCTTTATTCAAATAAAAATTAGGGTCAGGGAACTATCGATTGGGAAGATTTTGAAGTATCCGTTAGAGGCAGCGAAAGAAATAAAGAAAGAAATAATTACTCCTTAGTCCGCCATGAATCCTAAATAAACTAAATATTTGTTCACATGCCTTTACATGTAAACATGTAAACTGTAAAATAATAAAAGTATTAACTTGATTCACTTGACAACTTACGGTGTTATCTGACGAAAAACTGATTTCTACCCAAGGAATAATTTCGCGGAGAGAAAACGATAAAAGGTTAAATGCTTAAAACGCTTAGTATCTAATGTAATCAAAATGATAATATAGGAATATCAAATAATGTTAATTCATTTATTTTGCATTTCAAATATTTCATGATGATGTACGATGCTTGCTTAAGTCAATATAAAATATATGTTCTGCCTGTTCTGTTTCCTTTTCCTTTAAACATGACTAGCTCATTTTATCTTTATATAATTCATAAAAAAGAACATCATGTTTATTGTTATTTCTTGTGATTACGATAAATTGTATTTCTAATTACGGTAGATTATTTATTTGTATCAATTTTATCGCGGTTATTTCATTTTGTTTTTTGTTCGTTCAATTTAATAATCATTGTTATTATTTTTTATCACGGAATTTTTTTTTTTTTTTTTTTTTTCATAAGATATAAGGTTTTCTAGTTTAAGAATTTAAGTATTACTTAGCGCTAAGTATTGTTGGTGGAATTCGACCCAGGTGCTAAAGCTTTCTTGGATCAGGACGTCTCCGCGGATCAATTTTAAGTGTTTGTTACTGCCTAGGATATCCAAGATGACTCATTCGTTTAAGTTATTTTTCAGCGATTGGTGGCGAACGAGGTCGCCGGCTCGAATCCCCCAACTTGGACCCCGGAGGATGCTGACGATCTGCTGCATTTTTTGAAGACCCCGGAGAAATCCGCAATCGAGGCGCTGAATCCCGTCTTCAACTTGAAAATCCATTTTGAAAAATTAAAGTTAAAGCAAACTGTAAATTCGAAGTGAAGGAGCATTTGCGAAACATTTGACAGGTACGAAGCAGTTGAAATTGATGTATCCAGCGTTTTCAACCTCAAACTGTATTTATACTCGCGTTTATACTAAATATATAAATTACCAAATACAGTTTCACGTCATAAACCAAAGTCACATTTGAAACAGAAAATGATTTTTGCAAAATGGTACGACGCAACTGAATATCAATATGATGCGACGCAGTTGACTTCTTATTGTAGCCTTTTCACCGGGTTTCGTTTCGACAAAATGTGCATAGTTTACCAGGCTGGGCCTTTCCGAACGATTTCTTGTCTTCTTTACGCTTGGTAGCTGCGGTGTTTTAAAGATGATGAAGTAAGGTTTATGTTAACAAGGTAAATGTCGTATATTTTTGTCGATATGTAACATTGCGCCTCCTAAAGCAACGATAGCATAAATTGAAAAAGAAATATAAGTCAACAGTCATTTTTGATCGAAACCCGAGCGTTTACCTGTTACATCTGCCGAAACACGATGTTTTGGACAGGTTGAAAAACGAAGCGAGAGATTGAAAGAAAATCGATATTTCCTAAAGTATAAATGTCCAGACCATTGTACGTGTGTAGATAGATAGAATTATGCCAGCTCGATATGCAACGGAATTCGGTGTGTATCAGAAACGCGTCCCTTACTGTGAAGCTCTGATATCTACATTTCACTTGAAAGCGTGTCTGACCCATTGGTTTGTTAAATTCTGTTGTACGTTTGGATTTTTTTTTTTTTTTTTTTTTGCTTTTACTTAAATTCAGTTTCACCCTAAAAATACTGCCTCCCTCCCGATAACTTAACCACCGTTGACTAGGCGAAAAGTCATATGTGTAAGTTGATTTCAGATACTAATTTACATTTCGTTACACGGTCATGGTAAAATTCCCCCTGGGGAACGAACAAAGACTGTATCTCTGTCATTCAGATTTTGGCAACAAGTACCTTATCTTTAATACTGATTGAGAGAAGTATTAAAGTAAATCAAGTCCATCGTTCCATTTTGCTGAGTTTATTTCTTTCGTCTTAATTTTACAATTAAGTATTTAGGCTGCTGTAGAAATTAAACAGAAACGTATAAAATCAAACTTATACATAAGATAAGAGAATACAATTCATTACATTATGTATTTTGATTAAGGATGTTTCTAAATAACTTGGGGAAGTATAAAATTGTGTTCCGATGAAAACCGATACAGGCGTAGGTGGCATGTAAACTTTTATGTCACACAAAGTGTATTGCTCAAAACGAATAAATTTTCATATTCTTATGTTGAAAACGTAAAAATCTCTCTTAAAATTATAAAAAAGGGAATGAACTCGACATTGGTTTTTCAAATTCATCTCCAAAAAGCCCAGACACAAAGAAATTTAAAACATATCGGTATATACCTGAAGAGAGTACACAAAATAAGTATGTCAGGGAATGACACGTAGACTTAATAAAAGTTTGTTTACAGGAGCTTTTCAAAGCTATGAGGAATGTGGTCTCCCTGAAATTTGGGTAAATTTTCACCGATAATTGAAATAAATAAATATATAAAATTATAGAACATTCCTTTTCATTTATTTATGGATAGACATAATATTTTCAACAGTGGTAAAGTAATCGGGAGTTAGACAGTACCTTTAGGACTAAACTGAAAAAGCAAAGACAAAGAAAATAATTTCAAAACTTACGTTATAATTTAAAAGACAACAGGATTATAGACATGCTTGAAAGTAAAATGAAGTCATATTGGAGCTTCACAGTGAATATGAATTTATTCTTTTCTTTTTAGTTCATCTGATTTTTGGAGAAAAAAAAATGATGAGCTATTGTCACCACCCTGGCGTCGTCGGCATTCACTCTGGTTAAGTTTTATGTTTAGGTCTACTTTTTCACATGAACTATGAAAAGCTTTCCCTTTGAAACTTGGAATACTTATTCACAACCATGAGTTGACTCTTTGCTGCAAGAATTATAACTCTATCTTGCTTATTGCAAGAATTATAACACTATAACAAATTTGCTGGTTTAGTTTTGAGTTTAGGTCAAGTATTATTTACCTATAAAAGCTATAGCTTTGTAACTTGTTTGAACTTGTGCAAGATCCATAAGCTAACTCCGAGATGCAAGATCCGTTACTCTTATCTAGACCTTTGCTAGAATTTCTTGGTGAAGTTTTGTGTTTAGGTCAGCTTTTCTCCATAACTATCAAAGCTACCACTACGTGTAACTGATTGAAATTTCATACAACACTTCCCAACCCTCCAAAATAATCAAGTTAGATAACTCTTTGATTTTTTATTTAAAGCAAATTGTAGGCCCTTTACAACTTGAAAATCGGTTAGTCATGCATGGAAGTACTATCAAAGTCATATATCTCAGTATCCATTGCATGTATTTGTTTGAAACTCCTTGGTTCTAAATTCTTCACAGAGCAGATAGTACTTTACCAGGTTTTCAAGGAAAATCCTGGTTATAAAAATGGGGTACGTCGTTGGATATGCGAGTGGGCGGGTGTCAAACGTCAAAGATCAGATTAGCGTCTGCATCCACTAGGCGGTGCTCTTGTTCAAATCTCATTATTGAACAGGCGATTAAAAGGACTAATAGGTTTCTGATGTGCACCGAAGCATACAGATTTTTTCCTCGATGTGTGTCAGCTACGTTTCACCGTTGCGAACAGTGGTTTAGTTTCGGTTTGCGCTGTTGCGAAAAAGCTTTGAAACGTTTCATCAGACGGATGTTGTCGAAGAAATATGTAATATATGCAAGGAGCTGGCAAAGTACTATCTATCTATACACGTACAATGGTTTGGACTTTTATACTTGGGGAAATATAACCGATATTCTTTCAATCTCTCGCTTCGCTTTTCAACCTGTTTAAAACATTGTGTTTCGGCAGATGTAACAGGAAAACGCTCATGTTCCATCAAAAACGACTGACAACCGTTGATTTGACGTAATAATATTAAGATTTTTCAAGATAGATATTGTGACAACGGAAATGTTATAAATTTATAAAATACAAATATACTGATTTGAATTCATGTGGTTATACTCAATTGTGAAAAAAAAAAAATATACATGACACTCGTGCGATAAAGTTACAAATACTGCTCGTAGTCACGTTGTAAATAAAAAAAATATTTCAAAATATTACAGTAATTGTTGAAGTAACTCCGAAAATTATCACTTTTAATGGCAGACAGAAAAGAGGGTACTTTAGTATTTCTGGTACTATAGAAATCGTTCAGTATTGTTATAAGTAAATTAACATACATTTGAACTCGGAGAGTGAATTATTTCTGATAATTTAAAAACCGACCAGGTATTGACACAAAGTTGAAATTAATGAAGCTGATATTGTTATAAAAAAATTACACTTATTAATATTTCAACCGAACGGATCAAGCGGAGTGTATTGATGTTGCTAGTCAATCAATTTACAATATAAATATAAGATAATTGTTTTCTCTCTCTCTCTCTCTCTCTCTCTCTCTCTCTGTCTGTCTGTCTGACTGTCTCTTCTTTTCATCCTATATTACGTTCTGTCCATAATAACTCTCTCGCGCTTCGACTTGAGAATAAACATTTCGTGTTTGAATATATTATAACTATTTACATTATATATATATCAGCCGAAATAGTACAATAGGAGAATCTCATTAGATTTGAAATATGAGATGGCTCAGTCTAAGGGAAGTAACCAAAAAGACTCACACGCGGACATCGCAAGAAGTTATTTCTTATTTTGGTAATGCATAGTTCCATGACCCACCTATTAGCATATATTAATAAAAGATTACAGTTAGACTTTGTCCAACAAACACGATGTTAACAAAAAAGCACATGCCATTGTCTGTGGTCAAACCTATTCATATTCAAATAAAAGTTAGGGTCGGGGAACTATCCATTGAAAAGATTTTGAAGTATCCGTTAGAGGCAGCGACAGCTTACGGTGTTATCTGACGCAAAACTTATTTCTACCCAAGCAATAATTTCGCGAAAGAGAACGATAAAAGGTTAAATGCTTAAAACGCTTAGTATCTAATGTAATCAAAATGATAATATAGGAATATCAAGTAATGTTAATTCATTTATTTTGCATTTCAAATATTTCATGATGATGTACGATGCTTGCTTAAGTCAATATAAAATATATGTTCTGCCTGTTCTGTTTCCTTTTCTTTAAACATGACTAGCTCATTTTATCTTTATATAATTCATAAAAAAGAATATTATGTTTATTGTTATTTCATGTGATTACGATAAATTGTATTTCTAATTACGGTAGATTATTTATTTGTATCAATTTTATCGCGGTTATTTCATTTTATTTTTTGTTCGTTCATATTATTAATCATTGTTATTATTTTTTATCACGGAAGTTAATTAATTGATATTTTTTTATCAATTGTTTTCTGATTATTGTTTTTTTTTATTATTTCATAAGATAGTAATGGTAGATTGTATGTATTCATAGTTTAAGAATTTAAGTATTACTTAGCGCTAAGTATTGTTGATGGAATTCGACCCAGGTGCTAAAGTTTTCTTGGATCAGGACGTCTCCGCGTATCGATTTTAATTGTTCGTTACTGCCTAGGATATCCAAGATGACTCGTTCGTTAAAGTTATTTTTCAGCGATTGGTGGCGAACGAGGTCGCCGGCTCGAATCCCCCAACTTGGACCCCGGAGGATGCTGACGATCTGCTGCAATTTTTGAAGACCCCGGAGAAATCCGCAATCGAGGCGGTGAATCCCGTCTTCAACTTGAAAATCCATTTTGAAAAATTAAAGTTAAAGCAAACTGTAAATTCGAAGTGAAGGAGCATTTGCGAAACATTTGACAGATACGAAGCAGTTGAAATTGATGTATCCAGCGTTTTCAACCTCAAACTGTATTTATACTCGCGTTTATACTAAATATATAAATTACAAAATACAGTTTCACGTCATAAACCAAAGTCACATTTGAAGCAGAAAATGATTTTTACGAAATTGTACGACGCAACTGAATATTAATATGATGCGACGCAGTTGACTTCTTATTGTAGCCTTTTCACCGTGTTTCGTTTCGACAAAATGTGCATATTTTACCAGGCTGAGCCTTTCCGAACGATTTCTTGTCTTCTTTACGCTTGGTAGCTGCGGTGTTTTAAAGATGATGAAGTACGGTTTATGTTAACAAGGTAAATGTCGTATATTTTTGTCGATATGTAACATTGCGCCTCCTACAGCAACGATAGCATAAATTGAAAGAGAAATATGAGTCAACAGTCATTTTTGGTCGAAACCCGAGCGTTTGCCTGTTACTTCTGCCGAAACACGATGTTTTGGACAGGTTGAAAAACGAAACGAGAGATTATAAGAAAATCGATATTTCCTAAAGTATAAATGTCCTGACCATTGTACGTGTGTAGATAGATAGAATTATGCCAGCTCGATTTGCAACTAAATTCTGTATGCAACGCTGTCAACATCGAATTCGGTGTGTATCAGAAACGCGTCCCTTACTTTGAAGCTCTTATATCTAGATTTCACTTGAAAGCGTGTCTGACCCATTGGTTTGTTAAATTCTGTTGTACGTTTGGATTTTTTTTTTTTTTTTTTGCTTTTACTTAAATTCAGTTTCACCCTAAAAATACTGCCTCTCTCCCGATAACTTAACGACCGTTGACTAGGCGAGAAGTCATATGTGTAAGTTGATTTCAGATACTAATTTAGATTTCGTTACACGGTCATGGTAAAATTCCCCCTGGGGAACGACCAAAGACTGTATCTCTGTCATTCAGATTTTGGCAACAAGTACCTTATCTTTAATACTGATTGAGAGAAGTATTAAAGTATATCAAGTTCATCGTTGCATTTTGCTGAGTTTATTTCTTTCGTCTTAATTTTACAATTAAGTGTTTAGGCTGCTGTAGAAATTACACAGAAACGTATTAAATCAAAGTTATACATAAGATTAGAGAATACAATTTATTACATTATGTATTTTGATTAAGGATGTTTCTAAATAAATTGGGGAAGTATAAAATTGTGTTCCGATGAAAACCGATACAGGCGTGGGTGGCATGTAAACTTTTATGTCACACAAAGTGTATTGCTCAAAACGAATAAATTTTCATATTCTTATGTTGAAAACGTAAAAATCTCACTTAAAATTATAAAAAAGGGAATGAACTCGACATTGGTTTTTCAAATTCATCTCCAAAAAGCCCAGACACAAAGAAATTTAAAACATATCGGCATATACCTGAAGAGAGTATACAAAATAAGTATGTCAGGGAGTGACACGTAGACTTAAAAAAAGTTTGTTTACCGGAGCTTTTCAAAGCTATGAGGAATGTGGTCATCCTGAAATTTGGGTAAATTTTCACCGATTATTGAAATAAATAAATATATAAAACTATAGAACATTCCTTTCCATTTATTTATGGATAGACATAATATTTTCAACAGTGGTAAAGTAATCGGGAGTTAGACAGTACCTTTAGGACTAAACTGGAAAAGCAAAGACAAAGAAAATAATTTCAGAACTTACGATATAATTTAAAAGACAACAGGGTTATAGACATGCTTGAAAGTAAAATGAAGTCATATTGGAGCTTCACAGTGAATATGCATTTATTCTTTTCTTTTTAGTTCATCTGATTTTTGGAGAAAAAAAATGAGCTATTGTCACCACCCTGGCGTCGTCGGCATTCACTCTGGTTAAGTTTTATGTTTAGGTCTACTTTTTCACATGAACTATGAAAAGCTTTCCTTTGAAACTTGGAATACTCATTCACAACCATGAGTTGACTCTTTGCTGCAAGAATTATAACTCTATCTTGGTTATTGCAAGAATTATAAAACTATATCAAATTTGCTGGTTTAGTTTTGAGTTTAGGTCAAGTATTATTTACCTATAAAAGCTATAGCTTTGTAACTTGTTTGAACTTGTGCAAGCTCATTAGCTAACTCCGAGATGCAAGATCCGTTACTCTTATAGACCTTTGCTAGAATTTCTTGGTGAAGTTTTGTGTTTAGGTCAGCTTTTCTCCATAACTATCAAAGCTACCACTACGTGTAACTGATTGAAATTTCATACAACACTTCCCAACCCTCCAAAATAATCAAGTTAGATAACTCTTTGATTTTTTTATTTAAAGCAAATTGTAGGCCCTTTACAACTTGAAAATCGGTTAGTCATGCATGAAAGTACTATCAAAGTCATATATCTCAGTATCCATTGCATGTATTTGTTTGAGACTCCTTGGTTCTAAATTCTTCACAGAGCAGATAGTACTTAACCAGGTTTTCAAGGAAAATCCTGGTTATAAAAATGGGGTACGTCGTTGGATATGCGAGTGGGCGGGTGTCAAACGTCAAAGATCAGATTAGCGTCTGCATCCACTAGGCGGTGCTCTTGTTCAAATCTCATTATTGAACAGGCGATTAAAAGGACTAATAGGTTTCTGATGTGCACCGAAGCATACAGATTTTTTCCTCGATGTGTGTCAGCTACGTTTCACCGTTGCGAACAGTGGTTTAGTTTCGGTTTGCACTGTTGCGAAAAAGCTTTGAAACGTTTCATCAGACGGATGTTGTCGAGGAAATATGTAATATATGCAAGGAGCTGGCAAAGTTCTATCTATCTATACACGTACAATGGTCTGGACTTTTATACTTGGGGAAATATAACCGATATTCTTTCAATCTCTCGCTTTGCTTTTCAACCTGTTTAAAACATCGTGTTTCGGCAGATGTAACAGGAAAACGCTCATGTTCCATCAAAAACGACTAACAACCGTTGATTTGACGTTTTGTGTGATTATGGTATTTGTTTAATTGGCAATTTTTCTTAATGAATTTGACATTACAACATACTTTCATAGTGTCGTGTTAGAACTGTATGCAGTAAACATCATTTGCTACCACCCTGACAATGCTAATAAAAAGATAGTGTCAACAAACTGAGATTTGAGATTTTTACATTAGATCAAAGGTTCTGATATGTAAAGGAATGTCATAAATGTTTTGAGCTTTATGGAAAGATATTACAGAAATTATGGCCATTTCAATTAAGAGACACATAAAAGACACAATAGAAAGATTTTTTTTTCACTTTTGATGCAACGATATTGAATGGTGAAACATGAGATACTTTTACACCCTTAGAATCTTATAAACAGAGAGAAAAACAAAATTATCATTTACAAATTATCTTATTATGTCTGTTACACTTAATATACCAAATGAAACCATAATTCAAACTGTTTCAAGAACATCTGAAAATTAAAGTTAAAATAGGATAAATTGATTCCATAAAAATAAAAAGTTCTGTATAATTTATACATACATTAAGGGCTTGCTTTTGAATAGGTTCAAAGAAAGATACAAAGTATGATGTTTATGTGTATTATATGGGGGAGTAAATGAGAAAAAGAAATAAAGTGTGTTGAATAGCGAAGTTAAAGATAGAGAAAGACGGAGATAGAGAAAGTAAGAAAGACGGTGAGAAAGAGCATGCGAAACGTCAATCTCAGCATAACAATATAAATCACATTTAGATATCTATAGCACATACGCGTATTTAATATCAATGAGGATATATATTTTTGTACACTTATATTATTTTAAACATATCTTATTTGAAGATAACATGTGCAAAACCTAAGTGTATGCAAAAAGAATAAGAAATGGTAGCTGTAAGCTCATTGAAGTTCCTATTCCTACCCTTCATATCCGTATATCATAAAATATTCCTATACAATATCTACCAATGCAACTTCTTAAATGTAAAACTATTTTGATTAAAACAAGCATGATATCAACAAATTAAACAATAAAAGGAATCATGTTTATATGAACAATCGTACATAACAGTATTAAACATAGACGTATATCATACTGATATAAAATTACATAATTAATACCTTAAGCATGTAATAAGTGTTTTGTTTCTTTAATCTTTAGTTATTATTAAATGGCATATTTTGTTTATATGTTTTCAACCCATTTCAATTCTATTATTCTTAGTACTCGCAACGAATAAGGATAATACCGTCCGGTCACTGAATAAGCAAACCTTAAACTACGTAATTATTATTATTTCAGGCTCAAAATCAAAGATCAAACTCAAGTTCCGATCAAATCTAATTAATGGCCATATTTGTGTTTGAGTTTGAAAAAATATTCATATTACATTTTTACATATTTTTTAACTTTAATGAAGAATATGATATTTGTTTTTATCGAGCTTTGAAGGACCAAATTCATTATAATACCTGATATTCATTACTAAAGATATATCATGAAGAGGTGTTTGGCAAATAATTTCATGTAACGTATTTATACCATTATTATTATTTGTATTAACAGAAATATATTTACACCTGTATCAAATCGACTTGCAATCGCCAGATTCATTACACATTCATTACTAAATATTGTTAAACATTGATAGTCTTTTCATATAAAGTAGCAATAATAGCTAATTTACCTCATGTTCTCTAGATAAACAGGCTTTCGCCTAAATTAATAATATGAGTTTTAGCTCATTTAACTACAAAATATTAATTTCACAAAACAGATTAGCACTTAATCAAAGGCAACAGTAAGAACAATTGTGAATAAATGTATGTATCAATTATATGTGTATGTCCCTCAAACATCAAAAGAAAGCTCATACACTGCAAAAAAGCATTGAACACTCCCTGTTCAATTTTTGTTAAGAATATAGGCGAATGATACGTAATTACTTGACACGTGGCAATGATTTCGGAGTTGCATAAGGATTCTATAGATAGAAAACTTACTCGTGACTTTATATTTTGAGATTAATTCTTCAGAGAAAAAATGAAACGGAAATATATGAAAACTTTGGCAAACAATGAAAAGTATAGAAATATTGGAAAACAGATTGTGTACAAATGTCTTGATTCCATTACAAATTAATGTAATCGACATATAACGAGGAGATACGTAGAATTTCTTTTAAAATGAATAAAAATTGCTACAAAGAGCAAGCCATTCTAAAAAAATATATATATATATATATATATATATATATATATATATATATCAAAGAATCTCAGTAACGACGTATCTACGTCGCATAAAACTCGACAGAAAGCAGCGTCCTCGCTGAACATCGCTCTAGATTCTTCATATTTTCAAAAGGAAAGTCTCTGTAATCATGAATACAATAACATATAAACGGTAGTAATAATAAAAAAAACCTTTGTTGAAGTTGTGGGAAATGATTGTTTTCCATGCAGCACAGTATGACATACGAACATACTAGTTTGCCCGTCTCTGAAACGCTTTAACCACTTGAAGACCGCATACTTCTTCATTTCGTGTGTACCCGTAGCCTTTGGCAAATGTTCATACTTTTGCGTTGTAAAATATTCAAAGCAGAAGCAAAACTTTACGGCTGCACGTATTTCTTGCTGTTCCGGAAGTCCCAATAATACGTTGTTACATGTAAGTGATGCATACATTTTGCAGATTTTGTGTTGCTTATGTGAAATGACGTCATGCACTACGTCAACATTTACCATTAACGTTACTTCATAGGCAGACGGAATTTCGCGGCAAATAATGAACAAGAAATAGATAATAATGCTAACTGTACGTACTCATTGTATGCAAAACTTCCGGTCTGCTCTGGCGTGTACTTTTGCGCATAGATACTAGTCGAATGAAATTGTTTATTAAGATATAATCGTCTGCGGCTTCTTTAGTATACCGACTTCGTTTAAGTATATTTACATGTAACTAAAATTTTGAAAGTCCTAGGACGTAAAATAAAAAAAAAATATATAAATGTATTTTTCATCATCCCTCGTACCCTGAGTATTTGTATTTGTCATATATTACAATTTCAATTTCCTTCAGTAAAACACTTTTAGACGTTCCTCTGTGGAATGCACCTTCATGACTCTGTACGTTTCCATGAGGAGTTTCGGAAATCTGGTCATAAAATATTCTGAATACCCAGATGGTAAATCTCCCAATTCTTTTCGCACACTTTCTGGAAGATTATCATAATGTTCACGGTTGTTTCTGATCAGACGAACCAGTGAAATCGTGCAAGAGGGTTCGTAGTACGGCGATTTATGCTTCCTTTGGCACTTTCCTGTTGACTTTTTGCAAATCTCTTTTTGGAAATCCGTTGACAATTCCACCATCCAGTTTCCTTTATGAATTTCATTTCCAGCCTGATCAAGTTTGCTATGGGATTGGGCACTGTTGTTGCCCATGAGAAAGTTAGATGTTGCACAGTAAAAGTCAAGAACCTTTCTGTGCGACCACAGTGCCGGGTGTTTAACAATATGGGCAGCCGGTGGCCTTTTGAATTTATCACGATGAATCATACAGTTAACAAGATCTCTTAGACTGTCATCCGCGTTTATTTCATTGATGTCTCCGTCATTGTTTTGAATGGAACCTTGGTTGGCGTATGCCAATTTGCCACCACTGCTAACATAATAGAAAATTAGGCCAAGCGAGAAGATATCGCTAGCTTTTGTAACAGAAGCAACGTCATGTTTGTTTCTTCCAAAGCAAATGTAGGTTTCAGGTGCTACCCAGCCCAGCGTCCCAAAGTCATTACTTATTGAAAACATATTGTCAAGTACTGCATTGTCATTTTCGCGCCCAAACTTGGACATACTAAAGTCACTTAGTTTCACCAAATTGCCTTTCAGCAGAATATTCTTAGGTTTTAAATCCCGATGCAGGACGCCACATCCATGTAAATATGTTAAACCCTTTGCTAGTTGAATCATTATACCTTTCGGTGAAAGACCTTTATAAAACTCTCGCCGTTCTATATACCTTTCAAGTGTCCCATCACAGCGTTCCAATCCAATAAGTATGTAACAATTTGGTCCCGCCATTTCTATTTCCGAGCAATAGTAGCGCACGATGTGTTTATGGTTGGAATCCGTATGTTTATGGACAAGAATTTCTCGGGACGTTTTTAGAATATCATCCAAATTTGTCTTAGTTTTTTCCGCATCCTTCTGGCGGACCGGTATTCTTTTGACAGCAATATCTATGTGGTCTTCAAACTTTCCACCGTAAATTCTAGCGGTGGATCCACATCCAATTACATCGGCGTCAGAATATCTGATTTTCCCAACGGTTATTTCATAATTCGGTTTCTTCTTCGTTAGTCGGTCATAATTATAATCTTCTTTTTCCTCTTCCCCTTCTTCCTCGTCTTTCTTCTCTATTGCTTCTTTATCCTTCTCTTGATCTTCGTCATCCTCTTCTATCATTTTAATCTTAATCATCTTCTTTTTCTTATCTTCTTCTTTTTCATTACCTTCTCCAATTCTCCTACGTTTGTTACGATTGTTTTCCAATATGGATAGTGATTTAAATTGCCCGTTGTTTTTCCTTGCCTTAATTCGTCTTTCCTACAAATTAATTAAAGTCGTAAGAGAAATCTGGCAAACAGGATCAAATCTTGTCCTATTATGATGCTAATTAAATCTCGTTTGGGATCTACCTACCTGAGAACTTCTGATGTGTAATTATTTAGATTATGATAAGGTGTACATTTTCTAGTAAAGTATGGTAAATGTCGCCTGAACGTAAAAATATTTCATTGGTTATAACATGTAATATACATGTTTTCTTTTCTAAACATATGGTAAATGTAGTTAGCATGTTCACGTCTATTATAAATATAACACTGTAACATATTAACACACACTGCGAACTTACAATCTGTTCAAACGTGAGAACTGTGTATTGTTAAATTTAAGTGAAAATAAAAGATCTATAAACAGACAGTTTCGAAATGGTTTATTACCACTCAGAAACTCGAGTCGAACCTAGTGATAAATGAGTAACATACAATTTATTACGAAATATTTTATTAGCTTATATGTAGAGACATTATAAGATTATAAGAGACAAATAAGAATGTATCCACAATCCAATTCTTGACATATCTTTTATAATTATGTAAACACATACATAATTAATACACAATGTGCATGTAATCGTTGGAGTACCTGTTGACCTAAGTTTAATTAGTAGTAAACCATGCCCTTCGGTTAAAACCCAAATTTAGTTCTTTAGTTAATTATCACGTAAGGTCAGAAAGGAGTTGTTCTTTACTTTAGATAGAGCAGAGAGTCAGAATATATGCTAATAACAAGTATATTGATAGAAAAGAATGATTAGTTCTTTTTTTTAGACTCAGTATATATTTAAAAACAAACCAAGCGCTGTAACATCTCATTGATAATTATCTCAGAGTTACATATCTACTGTGTGCGATGAATGCTGGACCCATGATGTTCAACCAATTCTATATTGATAATTCATTGACAGAAATAAATCGAATTGAAAGTAGTGTACAAAATTCGATATAGTATACGGGTTTATCTGCTGACAAGTGCATATATACTCAAGTAACCATACAACTTCCGGTTAGAAACGAACTTCTTTAGCATAAAACTTACCTGAGACATCGCTGCTATCATCTTTGAAATTGGTCTGTGAAATAGACAAAATATGTATGTATAGCAGTTCGTGAAGACTAACTCTCAAGACCGTGATTATACGAAACATGAAAACGTATATCTGAAAAGTTGATTTTAACATAGTTCGTATGGAGTGTTCACAGTTTCTGAAAGGTAAAGTAATAAAATCAACTACTATTAAAATGATCCTCTGACTATGACGTTACTGCGGCTTTTAAATATTCAAATCAGATAAAAGTGTGTTTCATGCAATCAGCGCCAGTTCTTTTATGTATACGGACGAAGCAAAGAATGACTAACGACTAACTAATGAAATTTATGTTACATTGTACGGTCAACTGAGGATGGTTCCCCGACCTCTGTTCACCTATTACGGGGAAAATAAATGGGGATACCCATATGGGGCCTCAAAAAAAAAAAAAAAAAAAAAAAAGAATGACTAACCTGTATGAGCAGTCACCTGTATTAAGCGGTCAGCCTGCATTTATTGGTCAGTTTTAATATTACCAAACTAGCATTTTCATAAATATTTGACCTTCATTTAGCGACCACCTCTGTTATGCGGTCACATGTTCTTGTTCCCCTGACTGACCGCTTAAGACAGGTTGGACTGCATATTAAAACAGGAATACAGACCACATATGTTGTACTTACTGTTTATAATGATAAACACTATTTAGCACGTTAAAGCAAACCGAATAAATAAATAAACGAGATTTGTGAATAGGCTCAAACATGCGTATTATTGAACAGTATTAATTCGGCTGATATAGGCCGGTTTCACTTTTTCACTTTTTTAATTTAGTTTTGGATATATCATATCAGTTTCGTTATATTCCACAAAAGTAACATTCGTGATAACGAGAAAAGTAAAATATAAAATCAAATAACATTAATTTATAAAATTATGAGTGTTGGTCACATGGTTTCAACTATCATCACGTGACTTATGTGGTGGCAGTGGTTAAAGTAGCATAGCGTGACGTAACCGGTGCGCGGAGTTTGACGGATATAGTGCTGCCACACTGCAGTATCACGCCGTAGACATGTGGCATGATACCACACCCAGTCACATTTTCCTGACACCGGGCCAACCAGTTCTGCAACTACCCTTATAGCAAGGGAGCTATACCAGTACCATTTTATACGACTCTGGTATGTCGCGGCCGGGAATAATAAGAGTTACAAAACTAACTACGATACTAATTTAATGACTACATGTAATTGCAAAGAAATTTGCCAGGAAAATACGATCTATT
Organism: Solen grandis; assembly: GCA_021229015.1. Taxonomy (NCBI): domain Eukaryota; kingdom Metazoa; phylum Mollusca; class Bivalvia; order Adapedonta; family Solenidae; genus Solen; species Solen grandis. The sequence goes on along the minus strand of CM037788.1, from coordinate 11,985,376 downwards.
GTATGAAAAGCATCCACATTTCTATAATCAATTATATGCGCATTAAATGCCTTTTAAAACTTAAGGTCATGGTTTGTGTTTGGTTTCGGGTTGAATGTTATATCTAAGTCGGACGTATATTTTCAAGTTTGTTGGTCGGGATTCGCGACCTTTACGGGCCATTTACGTAACTACACAACTTCACAAAATTGCGTAAACGTTTATTTACATGTATAGCAGCAATTTACATATCCCAGATGATATGATTACGTGATTGTGCACCATGTGTCTGAGGAATAATGTATACATCTAACCAGGCTTGGATACAGTATTTTGAGTTATATGTGATAATCAAATATGTAATAAATTCGCTTCCTTGTCTTATTGAAATAAACTTAAGTTGATATAAATGTGGCTTTTACTTCTTTTTTTTTCAGACAAGACAACAGAATTGTTGTGGTTCACCTTTAATTACAATGACAATCAGATGGTTACCAGAGATACAGCTCATTTAAAGAAAATCAGATTCAATGGATATTTACATAAACTAAATTGGTCATTCTTAACTTCGAGAGTCGGAAGTTGCGATTTTATCCCCGGCGCGACATCCCAAAGCCTTAAATGGTACTTGTAGCTGGGGGTTTGGATGATATACGAGTACTTGTTTGTTTGTTTATTAGGTTTAACGTCCCACCGACAGTATATCAGTCATTTGGAGACGATGTCTACTTGACACAAACATGGTGCTGCCACACTGCAGTATCACGCCGTAGACATGTGGTATGATACCACACACGGTAACATTATCCTGACACTGGGCCAACCAGTCGTGCAACTTCCCTTATATGCTGAGAGCCAGGCAAGGGAGCTGTAACAGTACCATACTTTTGCGACTTTGGTATGTCGCGGCCGGGGATCGAACCCACGACCTCCCGCTCTCGAGCGGACGCTCTAACCACTCGGCCACCATGGACGGTGCAAGTAAATGTACTTGTGTGTGTGAGAACGAGAGAGAGATAGGGAGAGAGAGAGATAGAGGGGGGGGGGTGCATAGGCAGCCTCGAGTCGTGTTATACTTGAATACATAGTTTACATATACTGTCATCGTGAGACCGTGAAATAGTGCGATGGACAAGTCAATACTGAAATACCGTCGACAGGAGGTAAAAATATGTATTTCCTCCTCGGGAAAAATGAAATAAAATATTAGGTAAAATGATAACCCAATCGTCAGTCGCATATAATCCTAATTTAGGGTCACGATGAAAAGGCGGGTGAGCATGTTTTACTCTATACATGAAGCGTGACGAAATTTCAAGGCCGTGAAAAATGGAACTGGTATAAATCATGAGAGTACTAAAGACTGAATGCCTCTCTGAAACATCACACCGCAGACAAGTGGCAGGATGCCACACCATCTTACAATATCCCGACACTAGGCCAAACAGCCCTGGAACTTAGCGTCAAACAAGGGAGATAACCCCGTTTTTTTAAAGATTTTTGTTCATCGTAACTGGGCCCTCGAAATAATTGTTCAGTACAATTGCCATGTGCTGAACAGTCTGCTGTCTAAGAAAACCAATTTCAAAGTTTTCAAATGCTGTTGTGTTTTTTCTACGCCGGTATTTTAGTTTCGCTTACCGTGTTTTCGGGGGATCCGCCAAGAATGTGGGAAGTTGTTGTGATAAACCAAATCATTCAGGACTGTACTGGTACATGTTTCTTGTATTTTGTGGGGAGCGGGTGATATTGAATAACGCTCATTTTTTTTTTTTTTTTTCTTTTTTTTTTTAATATAATGACTTTTTACGACTGCATAAGTGATCGTTACATAAAATATAATATCAATGCTTCGACAAAATGAATTTTGACATTTCTAAGAAAATATCATAGTGTCTATAGAGACGGCCACGAGCTCTTGGTTTAATTTCGACAATGGAGAGGGTCTAGTTCTGGTATAAAATGTGCATAGCAAGACATGAATGTGAGGTCTACCCTTTTTGCACTTCAATAGGGCCGGGTAACATGTTTCCTATTTGATGTGTTTTCTTAAGGTTCAGTATTTTTCAAAAAAAAAAAAATAAGCATATTGCGATCGTTTCAGTAATAAAGCATGGATACTTCCGGTGTGTCTGATGGAATGGTATTTAAGCACAATTTACATTGTGATTGGTGATAATCTCATTATGCTTTATGACAACGACATTGATTTTAATGATAGTGGCATTGTGCTTCGTGACTATTTCTATGTGTTTGCTGACATTTTAATGATTTGTGCTGCCTTATGCATGGTTGCAGAACTCACAGTACAAATCTACACAAAATGCACAACACATTAATCAATATCAACAATGACATTGCCATCAAACATAATGACCACGTCACTAAGCATAACGTATTTTTTGCTCAGATACCAATCTATATTCGTGTATAATGTTAACTGCTGACAAGTCGACGCATGAGGGTACGATATGAGATCACGACGATACGATACGACGATACGAAATCACATCAATACGATACGAGATCACGTCGATTCGTATGCGATACGACAATACGAGATCACGGCGGATACGAGATCTCGACGGTACAATCGAGATATGGACGGTAGATACAAAATCATGACGGATGTATTACATATCTTGAGTCGTACTCTTAAATCGACGCACGACAACAAAAAAATCGTACAGTAGATTATCATCATACCGTCGCATTGTCGTCAGTATGTCGATCTATTCGAAAATAAAAGAAATCGCGATAGCCAGAATTCACATAAACACTTTCTCTTACAACAATAAAATATTACTCACCAATCTAAACCGATTCTTCCATTTGCCTGATAATATTATCAGAAATATATTCTCTCACAGATGATTGTCTCACAAATTCATCATCCTTTGTAGGTTTAATCAACTTCTGAAAATGTTAAATGGAATTTCCCTAAGCTTTATGACTGTATGCCTGTAATAGAATACAGCGAAAGCAGGCGGAGCTAAATGTAACCCAGGAGCCCAGTGAGCGGTTTGACACATAAAGGCATATGAGGAAAAGTCGATAAAAAGCACCAACGTCACCGAGAGACATGTGTCCAGGTTTAATATGCGCGGGAAACGTTTGCAACATAACACAAAATAATCCCCAAAATAACTTAACATTTCTAACTGCTTTTATATTTATGCAATTTTGCCACATAATGTATTAAGATATCCGAATCTTTACACCATCTCGACACGGAATGAATGAAACACTTAGCAGTTAATTGATAGGTTGGTTATATACACTCTGTTCCAAAGAGATATGTGCACCTTTTAATTTATATAAAATATATAAGCTTCCACGCAGGAAGTCGATGAAAAATCAGTTTCTTTTGAAACTGGGCGTATGTTGTATAAATTTTGTAGAGTTTCACTCTAAGAACATACTCCACTAATAACAAGAAATATCTTTAAAAAAAAAAAAGATATATATATATATGTGCAGCGTTTCGTTATTGGAAGTCAAAATAAGCAAAGGTTTCAAATTAAGAGCGTAATGTAATAATCAAGCGGAATATAATATTCGGTTAATGTTCGGTCTGAAAAAAAGGGTCTTCATGTAAATATAAGAAAAGTGTTTTGATAAAATATATGTATATTATTCAAATAAACTGGAATTTCAATCAGGATACTTTTATTAAGTTTCGTGAATACGAAATACAAGTACGTAAGAATAGGACTATCTACCACTATAAATCGTTCAAATATTTATTTGGCATTGCCCTACGATATCATCCTTTTAAAGTAGGTAAAAAAATGGGATTGAACCTTTGAACAATTTCCGTTGGTAAAAATACCTTAACTCAGGGTAACAAGTCATGCACATTTTTATCGAGATGAATTATATGCTACGTATTCATGATTTTGAATTAAATATCCAGGCTGAATTAGTTTCTTTGATATTTCTATTCACGCGAAACACTTCTCTTAGGTGCACACTGCGGAACGGTAAATAGCTGCACAATTGAAAAGTATATTATACTGTAAAATCATTAATCTTCGTTGACATTAAATGTCGTTGATTATGTACCTAAGGGAATTTCGTGGGTACATTTATTCGTGGATCTTTGTTCCAGAAAACGTGGGTCTATATAAGTGGATTATAAGGGGATTAATATTCGTGGATAAAACCCTCCACGAAATCGACGAAAATAAGCGTCCAACGAAAATTAATGAAGTTATTGTATGAACTTTTATGAACTTCAAAGTTTTCCCAAGTTAATTTCTACACTGGATTTCGTTCCTGCTTGTCGAGTGTTCATGAAGGATTTGGGCTCGATTCTAGGCTGCGATTTACTAAATTGTTCTAAATAGTACTGGTAAATGTTTTCTGTCCCATTCAGATACCGGTATTCCTGTATTATTCAAATATCATATGGGACGTCAAATCCTAATAATAAACATCAGTTACTTTAATTATTGCAGAAGAGTGTTGCGTATAATGGACATAAGAAATATACATGTATATTTATATATTACAAGTGTCAGCACTATTTTCAGTATTGAGATAAGGGTTCATACACGCATGAAATTACATGCCTCAAACGAAAGCGTCATATGGAATAAACAGTTATAGGGTCTGTACGAACCCCTACCTTAAAGTTACAAACAGTGTAACGTTTATATCTCACCTACTGCCATATTGTGATTCTTGAACATTTTTAAAATCACACAAATAACAAATAAACAATGAAAATATTTATGAAATATAAAGTAAAACTGCAACGGACGACACCGCACCCCACGGGTGGAGCGTGTAAACACAACACAAATGCCGAATGAACTTAACCCAATTTATTGACATAAAAATTGTCTTAGCATAAGCAACAACAACAAATTGTTCAAATAAATGTAAATATATAAATATAATTGTGTTCGTAGCCATCCACAAACGGCAGTCTTGTCTGTTTCACACAATATATAATGTGACCATCAACGATATGCTTGAATTGTTCTGAGCACAAACCGTCAACGACAATCCACTGTGCAACATAACGACATACAATTTATTCAATATTAGTATAGGCTAATGCTTAACCTATTGGGTTCTAATTGGTATTGACGTATGGTGGAGGGGATACACGTGTAACTTCAGTCAACTAAATAATTATATTCCACGAGTCTGTCCGACTCATACTGACCCCAAGCTAGAATGACTAAATACACGTGCTCCCCTGCTTTTACGTGCTGATTCCCTTACTCGCCAATAAATATCAATTATATTTCTGGAAACCAGCATAAGGATGTGGAAAATTGAACCATCTCATTGGTTAATTTTACAATAACAATAACAATATGGCAGACCAAAAAGGCACCAAATTCACTAGATACAAAGTAATAACCCGGGAATACCCATATTTGCTGGCGGTATAAATGATTTCAATAATTGGAAATCTATGAGTAATAACATGTGCATGCTAGATACAGCATTTCTATTTAACATAACGGAGAGGAGATATAAAAATATAATGATGAGCAAATGACAGGCATTCACAAACAGAAATGGAAAACAACAAATTTCTTTAAAAATGAAGTACCTGAGGATATTTAAACCATTTATTCAAGTAACTATCATGAATTAACTGTTAGTATGTTATTTTGTCTTCTATTTGTGCATTTTTTCTCTCTCTTTAAAGAGGGGGGTATATTGAACTATTAATTGAAAGCGCTTACCATCTATATACAAACGTACCATAAAAACTAGCACGGTGACCTGTCATTTTATTTTTCATTTTCGTATTAAATGCATTTTTACATATTCCCTTAACTTTAAACTAATGTAATGTATTTTTTCATTTAATGTAAAATAAAAATGTATCATGCTGTATCTAATTCCTGTGGTAAAAACAAAATTAACAATTTATAAGTATGACACCATGGGGTGTATGAACATTCGAGGAAGTGGGTATGAAAAACACACCTCACGATCACGTGACCGGTACCGACCAATCACAAAGTGTATGTTCAATTTATATTTAGACACACATCAACAGCAGGCAAACGAAATGCCTGTTTAACATTAAGTTAAATCTGAAAAAAAAATCATTAAATATCGAGAATATGACCGATGTAATTCTTTTCTTATATAATTATTGGAAGAGTTACAGGGTCTGCAAGACGCATGGCATTTCAAGACAGTAAGCTACTAAGGCAGTGTTAATGTCAGTGTAAAAATCAACATCATCAGCAACAACATGGACGATGATAACGAAGATAAGTTTTCATTTGGTACGGGATTTAGGTACAGGTCCCGGATTTAAAAACTTGGTATTATCCGAAAGTATGCTTTACACAGTGCACATAACATATATACTAAAGGAGGATAGACACAAGACAATAATGTATTATTAACCTCTGTAGTCACATAAGAGATATTACCATCTTTCTTCATTAACTCTTTGTTAACTATGTTCGGTCAGCCCCAACTCTTTTAAAGGGGTCATTCTTCATGAAACATTGCTTGTGTTTTATATACTTTTATCAACACAATTTGAATATCGTCTAATACAGGCTTCCAAGCCGATACAAAGATTTACCCAAACTTGCAGTCTTTTACCATATCCAAACAAAATCACTAATCAGTTTAAAATGATCTAGTAAAACTCTTTTAGGACATCTTCTGTCGAATGCGACCTCATTGCCCAGTAAGTTTTCATAAGGAGTTTTGGGAATTTCATCTTGAAGTAGTTTGAATATCCATCAGGCAAACTCCCTAGTTCTTTTCGAACATTTTCTGAAAGGGTGAAGTAATGTTGATGATTATTTCTTATTAACCGGATCAAAGAAAGCACGCTATGCGGATTGTAAAGAGGCATCTGGCGTTTCCGCCGTGAAGGATCTGTCGGATTGACGGTGATGATCGTTTTGAACTCTGACGTCAATTTTCCCAGCCAATCTCCGTCATGTACATCCGGTCCCGCCAGGTCAAGTTGGTTGTGGGTTGCGTCATAGGCGTTGTTCATCAAGAAGTTGCTTGTCGCATTGTAAAACTCGAGAACTTTCTTGGATGGCCACAAGGCCGGGTGTTTACAAATATCGGCAGCCTTTGGTCTTCTCTTTGGATCACGTCGAATCATACGATCAACAAGTTTTCTTAGACTGTAATCTGCGTTTATTCCACTGAGATCTCCATTGTTGTTTTGTATGGAGTCTTGGTCGGCGTATGCAAATTTTCCTCCGCTGCATACGTAATAGAAAATAAGAGCCAGGGCGAAGATATCGCAAGCAGCCGTAACAGAAGCATTGTTGCTTTCGTTTTTGCTACTAAAGTTCATGAAAGCTTCCGGTGCGGTCCATCCAGGTGTTCCAAATTCGTTACTAATAGAAAACATGTCGCCAAGAACCACATCGTCGTTCTCGCGCCTGAATTTGGCCATACTAAAGTCACTTAGTTTTACCACATTTCCTTTCAGAAGAATATTTTTCGGTTTTAAATCCCGATGTAGAATGCCACGACCATGTAAAAAGGTCAAACCTTTTGCCAGTTGAACCATGATTTCCCCCGGTGTTAGATCATACGCCTCCCGCCTTTCAATATACCGAACAAGCGTCCCATCACAGCGTTCCAGCCCAATCAAAACATAACAGTTTGGCCCTGCTTTTTCGATCTCAGAGCAAAAGTAGCGCACGATGTGCTCGTGATAGGAGTCCGTGTGTTTGTGGACCTGAATCTCTCGCGAGGAACTCAGGATGTCGTCCACGTTCTGCCTTGTTTTCAGCGCATCCTCCTCGCGGACCGGTATCCGCTTCACTGCCAGTTTAGTGTGGTCCTCAAATCTTCCACCGTAAATTGTGGCTGTTGACCCACAGCCTATCACGTCGCTGTCATAGTATTTGATCTTCCCAACGATTATTTCATGCTTCTTTTTTTTCTTCGACGGTCCACAATCTTTGCCATCAACATCCTGAGCTGAGCGTTTCCGAGAAACTGTTCCCTTACTATCATTTGAAGTGGGTTTTGGACTCTTCGGTGTATGTGTGCTTTTGGCTGCCATATATCCTATTGCAATCCCGGAAACCACGGATAAAACGACAACCGTGTAGGTTTCAATCCTGTAAAATATAAAAGAAGAAAAGAGATAATACCGAAAGAATAAAAAAACAAAACATGAATATAGTAAGATACATCCACATGTATATAAAACAATAAATATAAGATTGAATAATGAAAATGGATGCTAGAACCACGTCTGATAATTATTATTTAACAAAACCTCATTCGACCAAAATAAATGTCCAATGTGAGGTAAGCATTTATTACGTTAGACTGGTTTACAATTTGACAAGGGGGCCGCCGTGGCCGAGCGGTTACAGTCGTGGACTACAAATCTCTCAGCCCCTCACCGCTGTGGGTTCGAATCCCGGTAGGGACTCCGGATTTTTCATGTGAGGAAGCCTTCCAGCTGGCTTGCGGTAGGTCGGTGGTTCTATCCGGGTACCTCTGTGTACTCGGGGTCTTCCTCCACCTGTAATTAGCTGGACGTCGCTATATGATTGAAATACTATCGCAGCGACGGTAAACCCCAATACAACAACAACAACAACAACAATTTGACAATGTATTCTCTCTCATTTAAGGATTTTAATAAGAATTTAAACCAAATATAAAGCGAATATCTCCGGCTCTCCCTCGGGCGGCCGAATATACTGTAGGATATTTCGATAATAAATTGCGAAAGAAAGCCAAGAATCCGTTTCAATACATTGTGTATGTTTTTGCTTTCTGTGTACTAATTCCTTTACCATGCCGGAGACCACATATTGATCCCATGCATGTTATCAACTTATATGATCGGATAATGTAAGAAAGACCAATAAAGATAGCTGTTTTGGAAGCGTCCTGGGCAGAAAAAGCTCTTCAGAGAAAATGTGTACTTCTTCCATTTTAAAATCGTAACATAACCACTGTTTTGCCGCTTTTTACATGACCTACTTTCCTGCGCAAGGTTACATAGTCTACCATGTTGTATGAAATCAGGAATCACTTCATTGAAGATATGTATCTTTTATTTATTGCGTGCTCTCTCTCTCTCTCTCTCTCTCTCTAAGTGATACGCGTGTCCTGTTTACAATGTGCATGTGTGATCGGTCTATGAAATATATTAAATACACTTTCAAGAACCTTACTTCAGTGAAGAGCTTATGTCGTCGGCTTACGGAACTAAGGCCCAGGGTTCGACCCCTAAAAACATTTTTTTACAAAGCACAACACTACCAGTTAACATACTATAGGAAAAAATTAATGATGTAAAAAAAATCCCGGAAGGTCGTGATAATTTATGATAAAACGTTTTATTTTCCACAGGCGTTATAAGTAAAGGCAGGGGCCTGGACTACAAATCTCTCAGCCCCTCACCGCTGTGGGTTCGAATCCCAGTAGGGATTTCGGATTTTTCATGTGAGGAAGCCTTCCAGCTGGCTTGCGGTAGGTCGGTGGTTCTACCCGAGTAGCGGTGAGGGGCTGAGAGCCCACGACTGTAACCGCTCGGCCACGGCGGCCCCTGTATGGAATGTATGGTCCATAATACTTAAGGTTGCCTTTAGAGCAGTGGTAATCAGTTGAGCGTTATAGGGCCATTATGTCCTCTTTTTTAAAAAGCTGTACTCTGTGTGTGTGTGTGTGTGTGTGTGTGTGTGTGTGTGTTTCTAGGACTATTCATTTAGGACGCACGTTGCTTTTTACTTAAGGTATTAGCACCCTCATAGCCATATCTTACCACTGGATGGTTATATTATTATAAAAATTTGTCATTTTAAAGACATTCAAAAACAAAAATGCTTCACAATTTTTCAAGTGTAGTTAAATTTGGGGGAAATAATCTATAGTTTAGTAGCCATTAAAGCTTATGGGAAATACATATGTAAACAATTTCTGTGAATTTTATTTTCGATAAAAACTCGAGGTAGAAAAATGCATATATGAGTCTGCTTTAATTTTTTTTTTTAAAAATATAAACTTCAAAATAGAGAAAGTCATTATTATTATTTTTTTATTTTTTTTTAGTTTTTAGTTTTCAGGTGGGATATAAAACAAGTGAAAACCAGGTTTTCTTTCGCAATGTTTCGTCCCAGTACAGATTAATTTAATGCTCAATGTCTTTTAAATCTAATGCAATTCTGTATAAAGCAAACATGCATAATATGTGCAACAAGGATTTTTTACTTACATTTATCCACATTAACTTTGAACAAGACATGAATATGATGCAACAATCTGCTTCTGAAAATGTCACTTAAGCATTCCCTTTAACTAAATACTACTTTTTTTTTTGGTGGGGGTATATAGGAATCACCAGTTGTCTATCTGTCTGTCTGTCTGTCTATCCTTATTCTTGTAAGCACAACTCCTAAACCTATTTGATCACCAAAAGGGGAGATAAACATGTAACTCCAAAATTATGAACCATAGAGTGATGTTCCTATGCACTGCATTCCGCCTCAATGAGATGTATTCACCTATAAAGGTTCAAGTCAATACCTCTTATAATGTAGGAGTTATGCTCCGGACAAGGAATTTTATCAAAGGGGCATAACTCCATCAAAAATGGTCAAACGGAAAAACACAGGTAATATTCTCCAGGGTGACTTAGTGAAGGTACTTCTGTTAAAGTATGGACAAAATTTATTAAGAAATGTAGAAGTTGTGCACGAAAGAATATTTCCCTTTATATTACATTTGTTAAGAAGCAAAGGGCCATAACTGCATAAAAAATAGTCGAACCACAAAACCCTGACAATATGCGCCAGGTCACTATGTAATAATGCTTCTGTAAAAGTTTGGGCCAAATCCGTTGAAAAATGTAGGAGGAGTTGCGCACAGAAGAATATTTCCCTATATATTACATATGTGAAAAAATAACAAAGGGCCATAACTGCATTAAAAATGGTCGAACCACAAAACCCTGACAATATGCGCCAGGCCACTATGTAATAATGCTTCTGTAAAAGTTTGGGCCAAATCCGTTGAAAAATGTAGGAGGAGTTGCGCACAGAAGAAATTGTTTACGCCCGCCATCCCATCCGCCCACCCACCCGCCGACATACCCCAATCTAATAACCAGAGTTATTATTCGGAAAAACTGGTTAAAAATTATCAAGTGAAGGTAATCAAAAAAATCTTCTGTCACAACATGTCAATTTCCATTGTTTGACAATTGTGAAGCCATATGCATGACTTTGATGGAATTGATAGCTATTGTGGTACTAATACCTTAAGTGTTACACTATGTTATATTACAAAAAGCCTAGAAATATTATTTATTTGTGCTTATGTATTGATTGAGCGACTGGTTAATTAAATGACGAATGATTTACAATCTTAACCACGTTATTTCATGGTATGAATGGATAATGGTCAGAAAAATGAAACCTGAACAGTCCAAGAATACATGCTGGCTGATTTGGTTTTATATTTGGTCCTCATTCACCAATCCACAAGTCTATACATTGTATTTAAATTAAGAATCAATTATAAAATGCTATTATTTTCTTCTGTAGAGAACGAATTATTTTATTCCAATTGTTGCATTGTACGTTAACTCTCAATCTGAATAATTGATGGCTTTTAACGTCCCGCCGACAGTATTTCAGTCATATGGAGACTATGTCTTCTTGAGAGATATATAAGGCTGCCACTCTGTAGTATCACGCATGATACCACTCCCAGTCACATTATCCCGTCACCGGGCCGACAATCCTATAATTACTCTTATATGCTGAGCGCCAAATAAGGGGTGGTATATCGTGCCCGGGGATCGAACCCAAGACCTACCGATTCCGTGGCGGTCGCTCTAACCACACGGTAACCGGGACCGGTCTATACTCTCTGTATATCTGGTCCTATTAAATCAATTATGCACACATAAGATAAAATTTAACATTGAATATTATCACTCTTTAAGTCTGAGACTTAAAATATTGGTGAAATAAGCAGATTTTTGAATAGAAACTATTCAAATAATATTTAATCTATTAAGCACAATATTATCAGATATTTGATATTTGATTAATTTTTAAATTTTCCTTTGGAAATATTTTTTTTTATTCTGAGTCTAAAAAACAAGCTACTGGGAATAATAAATAAATGCCCCGCCATAGCATTGTCGTATACAACACTATACATCATAATGGATCGATAAGCCAAACATAGATACACCTGCTAAAAATAGCATAGTTGGTTTCCCACGAAGAATGAAAAAAAAAAAAACAAAAAAAAAAAACATCCAGCCCATGTTAAATGTCATCGGTGCAGTTTTTGTGGTGTTTGTATTGCAATCGTTTACAAGTATATATGACCAAAATAGCATTATTAAAAACCAATAATTAAGTCAATTTAAGCAGTTTGGTACACACGTTGATATGACCTATATATTATTGAAGAACGCAACAAAAAGAGTTTTGTTCACGCGTTGATATACCCTGCATCAGCATGAAACATGTATAGTTGCGCTTTATTCAGCATGTCAGCACGTCACTTGTGGGTATACACAAAGCATTGTAAAAATATTAGTAGAGGATATACTTACATTTTAAGAGTTGTCTTTATCACACACACACTGGATCAACCTACACCAATTCTACCTTCTCACACCACAATTGTGTCGCTAACGAGTCTCTGTCGTAGAGAGTATTTACTAATTTCGGCAAGAGGTACACAACATCTATAGTCACGTGGGAACTCAGTATGGCAGTAATTGATACGAAGCCAATCAACTAACAGACGTATAGAAAGTTTTTAACAAAATATCTTTAAAAAAGATATTCGCCGGCATGCATAATTGAGCCTTTAGTGTAGACGTGTGTGGAAATGTATATACAACTGAGATTTTAAAAAGATTGTAAATATTGGGTTGAAATGAAAGAACAATGGAAAAAGTAACTTTTACTGGAATTGTTGCATAATCAGTAAAAATTACCATCTACATGAAGAAAAAAAATCTAATATACAATCCCCTCCAAGAGTTTTTTGACAAAGTGTAAAATATGCTTTTTTTAATGTTCAAAACACATCTCATTGGATGTTGAGATGTTCAAGGTGTCAAACAATTTAGATGGAATATTAAGCCTCACGTTTTACGGGGTCTATCTTGAACCATAGTGTTTGCACTGGCCATTTAAAATCAACATAAGAAAAAGGGTTATAAGTCTGTCTAACCCCATGCATTTCCAATATATTTTGATACATGAAATACAGCTCCCATTTGGTAAAATGATATTAATTTATTAAGGGGCCGAAATTGTTTTAAGATTGAATGGACAGCTATCTAAAAGCCGGGTCCCAAAAATAAGTCAGCATAAGCTAAAATATATATTCACTGATAAGTTATGAAAAGTCTGATTTTTTATAACGTAAAACATTTGCAAAAATAAATATTTGTGAAAATGTAAGTCACGAGATGCTCCTTAAGTTCGTATTTAATTCCAGTACCGTGTCATAACAAACAGTCCGTATCTCTGAATTTGCACGCAGTTTTCATGTTCCAAGCAAATGCAAAACTTAAAACGAGTGTCAAAGATGTTGTAATTGTCACTATTTGTAATTTGAATACCGTAATAGATGTATGTCATTGTTGATGTAAACGTTAAAAGGTTACTGCGAACGCCATTGTTGTTGTAATTATAGAGGTTGTGAAATATTGTGAGTGGCAATATTTTCTCAATGGTGTTTTGACTGTCATTGCCAAATGTTCAATACACAGGGACTCGAAGTTGCATGGGGCGAATCATTTCGTACTTAGTGGTAACATTAAATATAGGAAGGGAGGACACTGTTTTGAGACCAAGTTTGGAAAAGCACGTTTATAAAGAAATTCAACATTGAAAATGGACCAGGTTGTGTTTTAAATGAATAATTTAAGAAATTCCTAAACGTAAATGAGGTAGTTTTTCTTCTATAACGATAATATCGTTAAGTTATTGTTTCAATCGAGCTTGACAAGAGCGGGGAATATAAAGGTAAGTTTTTATTGGTCAATCAAAATGTTAACGAAACTGACATTTCCCGGGAAAACTTCATGAAGTTACGGATTTCCAGAATAGCATAACCAACCCGATCGAAAGTGGGCGCAATGTAATCATTGGCGGACAAGAAGGCACAGGGAAGTCTTACCTGCTTACACAGTATTTGATTTAAATATATTGACTAATGAGCGCTTATATTTTGTTCATTAGAAAAGAAACCGGAAGTAGTCGGTCCCGGCTGTTGTCAAGCTCGATTGGGACATTAAAAACACTTGTAAGTCATTTATAAGAGTAAAAACAAAAGGGAAACGACACGTTTTAATATATCTATTCATTTCAAATGCATATGAACCATTTTATTGAACGTTATTTTCCGAAAATGCGATATTCATAAAATAGCCGAAAATAGTGTCCTCCCTTCCTAATTTTAATGCTATCATTAAGTTCGAAATGATTCGCCCCATGCAACTTCGAGCCCCTGTGGTTCAATAGTGTTGTTTTGAATGTAAGTTTTGTTGTCAACGTCGATGCTTTTGATAATGCCGATGCTGCCATCCGAAAGCTCAGATAACCATGGCGAAAACAATAATGCATGAAGCAGTTACACCTCAATACATATTACCTTTAATAAAACTCCTTTTCCTGATGTATGAATATTATAAAATATACGCTATCAAATTATTCACTTGATTCTTTTTTATCTAAAAGAAGAATGGCTCATTTTGTGTAATGAGAGTGTAGTATAAAACTAATAAATAAAAATAATAATTAAGTAAAAATAATTTCAGTGTTCAATAGTTTTCAACAATTCTACCAAGGTTGAGCAATAGTATATAGCAATAATATATTGGTGTTGTGTGATCTCATATTTTCCTGGGTCAGGGGAGGATATCACTGCATAGTTTGAAACTAATTTACACGATTATCTCTCTTGTTCCTATGGTGTCATGGTTAAAGGTTATTCAGCAGTGATGATGAGAAGCACTCTCTTACACATCGGCTTACATTACATTCACCTCTGTGGTGGGCTCAGGAAGTAGTTCCAAATAAATGACGTCATCCAGACCGTTGTTCAAATATTTAATTTGAAGGACGACTAGATAGGCTCCATAAACAGTGAAATATATATAAACAGCACCACTGAACCTTATCGGAATGTTCATTAAAATTACAAATTATAAAAAAGCTGATCTTAAATTTCGATAACCGGCTGAATCTGTAAATATTTACATTTGCAGACTAGCGTTTGCTGAATTTTCCCATCGTCGAAATAAGGCATGAAATAGTTCCATAAAAACAATCAAAATTAATATTTTACACACGATTTATGGTGATTCAAAAAGTATTTATTCAATGATTCTACATTTTTTTATCCTTATTTAATACACGTAAATCTACGTTTAATAAGTGTTTTCTGTTTTGACAAGATTCTTGTCATTGAGCCCATTGCAGAGATGTTATGTGAGGAACGAACGACAACTCTGCTTGGAGAGGGGATCGGAAACGACGGTCATGATGATGATTATGATGATGACGACCACGGCGATGTTAAAAAAAAGAAATTGAAAGCTGAAAAAGTTTATGCAGGTGCGAGATCCTTTTCTTTCTGAGAGAATGTGTCCACTGAACAATTAATTATCGTACATGAAAATTCCTCACCACTGTGGGTTCGAGGCCCGGTCTGGTCACACTGGATGTTTTGAGTGATGTCGGTGGTTCTATGCAACGTCTGTCTCTGCTGAGCCGATTTAGTACAGTCGTTACGATGTTAGGCATACCGGTCCCGGTGGCCTAGTGGTTTGAGCGTCCGCCCCGAAATCGGGAGGTCGTGGGTTCGATTCCTAGCCGCGAAATACCAAAGTCGTAAAAAAATGTACTGGTATAGCTCCCTTGTTTGGCGCTCAGCACGTAAGGGTAGTTCCAGGACTGGTTGTCCTAGTGTCAAGATAATGTGACTGGGTGTGGTGTCACGCAACATGTCTACGGCGTGATACGGCAGTGTGGCAGCATTATATCTGTCTCAAGTAGATATCGTCTCCGAATGACTGAAATACTGTCGGTGGTGCGCTAAATCCAATAAACAAACAAACAAACAGACGACGTTAGGCTAAACTCCAGCGCACCAACAACATAAATATGTATATTAGTTTCTGACTGCACAGCTTGTTTGCAACCTTGAGACAGCCTTGAAGAACCTAGATAGACGGCAGCTAGCTGTTGCAGACGACTGCACAAATGTTCGATAACACACCAAGGAACAGAGGACCGAGCATTATGTCATAATGCCTGTTGCTCAAACTTAGCCTTATAAGTAACAGCGGGTGAAAGTTACGCCCAGTTACAACTCGTATTGTAAAGAAATGGTTTCAGAACACGGTAATACTATGTGCCTAACATCGCCGTAAAAACAAAGCTCTACAACATGCATTGTCACAACTTCTTTGTGATTCTGATACAGGAAACACACTGACACTAGAACCGCAGACTGATTGCAAATTGCATTGTAGTCTTGATTATCAAAATTATACATGAATGTTTTTTTTCTCCTGTGCAGAGGGATAAATTAACGTTCCTCCGACATTATTTCAAATATTTGTTGACTATGCCTACTTGATACAAATACTGTGCTACCTCATTGCAGTATCACGCCGTAGAGTGGCATGATACTACTCCCAGTCACATTATCACCTCACTGTTTCAACTACATGTGTACCATAATAGGTTATGAGCGTCGCACAAGAACCATTTTATCGACTTTGGTATGTCGCGGTCGGGGATCGAACTTTCGACTTCCCGCTCTAACCGTAACTCAGTCTCGGAAACGCTCCAGCTAACACGATGGATATTGAACAAGTTTAAAGAGCTTTTGGTGACATGGTCCACTAACTAACGGAAACAGATGATAAAAAATCTATCGAGTGACCAGACCGGGACGCACATCCAGAGGGTTAGGGGCTAAGTAATAATTTTTAATCAGCGAGTACGCAACCACTCACCTATGGAACACCCACTAAGCTTTAATTAATGTACTATATTATTTGGTATATTCAATAGGATTACACCCGCATTTTAAGAGAACTTGCTTTGAAACTGAATGTCGTTCAAAACGGATCAATACGAAAGTACACGGATATTGTTAGACACACACCTTCATTCCCCGATATATATCTGTTCCAACAGATTAGCAAGTGGACATATAAAATGTAAACTTGTATGAATGTAATATCGTTATATATAAAATACGTACGTGCATGTGTGCGTACGTGTGTACATGCATACTGTATGCATGCGGGAAGTAGGAAAATAACTTGATTATTAGGTACGTATGTACCAATTAAAGAGATTACATGTTTTATCTTCGGTGTTAACTTGACCTTGGATCTAAGGACATGGGTCTCGTGATGATGGACACAATACTGTTATATCTTATAACCATACAAAATACTTCTATATAAATTTGATCTGAATATAAGACAAAATTAAATCATATTGGTAAATGTAAGATTTACGAAGACATTTGGTAAACACATTTATTAATGCAAATTCGTTGATGAAATCAATACTTCATTTCTTCTATACCGGTTAAACCCGTGATTTTCCAATACACATTTCATATCTTAAAGATCGGATACACACACAATACAGTTCACGACAGTTCGTCCTAATAACTGCACCTCCCGTTTCAGTATGTGTTTGATACTGACACCAGTCGTTGTCTATGAGCCAGAAATTGAACTCTGAAATAGACACAATTTGGTTGAAGCGCTAGATTATGACCTTCTGTTGCAGTATGAGCTACATGTTGACTGCAATGAATCTGAGCGTGGCGTAGATAGGGAAAATCGACTCGTCCTAACATTGATAAACAAATGGGGTTCGCTCTTAAACTGAATATATTCGGTTTATGGGCCTTTTATATATTAAATTATCTTGAAAAATCTCCCAGTATTGAAATGTAATCTTCCTAGCAAAAATGTGTAACATGGTTCAGTGTGTTGGACTCTACCACTTTCGGATAAGTGTGGGGTTAGTATGTAAGAAATGATATTGGTTCCACCCCCACCTTGTTGACTGACCTGCAATCAGGACACGATTTTGCTGACAATGAAAAAATCAAGTTTGCTTGTTTGTTGGGTTTAACGTCCCACCGTCAGTATTTCAGTCATTTGGAGACAAAGTCTACTTGAGACAGATATAGTACTGCCGCACTGCAGTATCACGCCGTAGACATGTGGCATGATACCACACCCAGTCACATTATCCTGACACCGGATCAACCAGTCCTGCAACTACCCTTATATGCTGAGCGCCAAGCAAGTGAGCTATAACAGTACCATTTTTACGACTTAGACTTTAATTGGTATGTCGCGGCCGGGGATCGAACCAGCGACCTCCAGCACCCAATGCGGACGCTCTAACCACACGGTTACTGGGGACGGTAAAAAAATCAATGTTGAAATACTAATTGCAAATGTAAGCTTTTCTGGCGGACAATGATTCTGTTGGTGATTGATCGATCATAATGATTGAGCGATCATGATGATGAAGATAATGATGATCGATGATGATTAAATATTTAATACATAGATACGTATAATTAAGTCATGGCATAATCTTATATGCATGTAAAGTGATAATTTAATTGTAGGCCTACATCTTGTAGCGACGTATCCAACGTTGCCGGAAATAACAAGAAACAACAAAGAACAAAATCTAGTTCATCTGCAAGGATGTTAAACTTGTCCTATACGTCACTATATATAATCTAATAAACTCGTACTTAAAAACTCCATATACTTATGAACTAGATATTCAACTTGTAAAACAAAATATCTGGTCGAGTCTAATCCATTCGACGAATCCAATATCAAACACAGGGGTTGTTCCTATAACTCCCGGTATCAAATATACAATATGTCTGCCCATTAGTCTGTGAACATAAAATTGAGAGCTTATTTTCGCATTCGGTTGTTATGACATGGATATATTTCTATTTGTTTATAGTCTAAGAAACTCCCTCAAAACGCGTGGCATATAAGGCTACATGGATGTGTTAGTCCTTCAAGGCTGCGGGATCGAACCCCAGGAGGGTCATTCGGGGTTTTCAAGTGAGAAATCCTTCCAATTGCATGGCTTGCGGTAGGTCGGTTAATTTTTTTTCTGCAGCTCTTGCACCAGGGTGCTTAACCTTGATTTTTAACAAAATACCCCAAATTTACAAGAAAATTAAAGTCCATCAGTAAAACGGAGTGAGCGATACTGCGGATTTTATCGAAACGGTGACTTGTTGGAAAGTGAAACCAGTTTTGAAGATAAATAAATTTTCATCTTATATAGTACATTAATCTTATTGAATACGTGATAAGGCCACATTACTTATATTTTCGTCTTGATTTTTTCGCTTTCTCTAGCCGTAGTCACAATTAATGTAACTTTAATAAAGTATTTGACGTAATAATTTGCGCAAAAATTATGTAAACCCCCCCCCCCCCCGACACAGGACACACACACACCGGTCTCATTGAAAAAAAAAAGGAAAATGAATCCTGGTCTTTCATGAATTTTCCAGTCCTACAGCATTTCTTTCACTTTGTAAGACATGTGTAATGAAAATATTTTTTAGATCTGTTGAACATATTACTGTATTTTTGTATTTTCATGTCAATGATTTTTTTTTTTTTTTTTTTTTAATATCATTATTTATTATAGTATCTTTATTTGTCAGTTTTATGACTTGCCGGTAACTCCGCATACTGAAGCGTGATTGACATATCTGTTTATTTTATTTATTTTTTTCATTCTGAAAAGGAGGAGGACTCTAGTTTTCAGCCTTCGTCCTGTGCAGAAGACTGCCAGGAGTTTACAATCTCTATATATTTAATTTGATATGATTTATACAAAATACTCGCGACCGTCCCCGGTGGCCGAGTGGTTCGAGCGTCCGCCTCGGGATCGGGAGGTCGTGGGTTCGATCTCCGGCCGCAACATACCAAAGTCATAAAAATGGTACTGTTATAGCTCCCTTGCTTGGCGCTCAGCATATAAGGGTAGTTGCAGGACTGGTTAGCTCGGTATCAGGATAATATGACTGGGTGTGGTATCATGCCACAAGTCTACGGCGTGATACTGCAGTATGGCAGAACTATATCTGTCTCAAGTAGAAATCGTCTCCAAATGACTGAAATACTGTCGGTGGGACGTTAAACCCAACAAACGAACAAAAATACTCGTACATTATATCATAATCACCACTGCTCGTGATCTATACTACTTATTACAAGTTAACGATTATACAAAGCTGAAGTTACTTTGTAATTATATAGATAATTTATTAGTTAAAAAAAATAATTATACAGGAGAAATAATTCGTATAGCCCAGGTACAAGACTGTTTTTGAAAACCTGGTGTCATAATAATGGTAATATTCTTGTCTGATTTTAAGCTGTATTAATAATACATGTAGTTTAACCCTTTACCTCATGTAGACGCTTATTAGCACCCTTAATGGGTACCATATAAAGCATGATCTACAGAAAGCCATGGTTTAACTCTATAAAATTTAATGGTGAAAACCCATTTCCAAATGACTGAGGAGCATCGAACAGTATAAAACTTGATCTGGTTTTATGCTGTTCGCATAGGTCTTTTTGTGGATCCTTGTATTGGGTAAAGGGTTAAAAGTAGTAATTATTTTTTATACAGTAATATTGTATACAGTTAACATGTTGATGTATGAAAATGTACATAATAATAAGTGAATTCTTTTGACCTAAGCACCATATTTTAAGTCAAAGGTAAAAAGGGTGTGGATTTATAAGAATTTACAGCACAATATAGGTATAATGTAGATGTCTAGAAACATTTCAGTTACATTTCGATCTGTATTTAATATATATGGATGTTTGATGTATATGTCAAGGTACACAACAAGTTATTGTTTAGGTGGATTATCCACTCATGATATGTATGTTATGTATTATAGGCCGGAGGCCTTTATGTACTTAATAAATAAAAAATGTCTAAAAATGTCTTTTAAACGGACCACCGGATAATAATCGTTACAATTAGTCAAAATCAGTTATTCCTGACAGAGAGAGGACTTATTTCTGCATTGCCATTCCTAAATTTTGTAGAGGAAAAATATCTATAATTAAAGATGTTTGTTTTCTTCGTCTAGTAAATAAGATATCTGGTTTGAGATTAAATATTTCTGTAAATATGGTATTTAAAGAATTAACCTAAATTTAACTTAAATTTTAAAAAAAAGTCTTTAACTGTTTTGAATTATCATAATTATGGTGATACATAATCTGAGATTTTTGAGTTGAAGAACATCTCAGTTTGAGATGACTTACGGATTTCAGATGACATGTGAGAAGGAATATCTGTAATTGAACCCTTAATATATGGTTTAACTATATCAACTTGGAAGGAGTCATGTCAGCTTTCAAAAGAGTGCCTGCTTGGTTTTGAGTATTTCTTTCATTACAGGTCCCAGATACAGTGCTGTGATATCACCAGTAGACATGTGGCATGATACCACACCCAGTCACATGATCCTGACACCAGGGGAACCAGTCCTGGCACTACCCTTATAATTCCTAGTGCCAAGCAAAGGAGATAAACCAATTCCATTTATATAAACATTGTTATCGAATGTCACGACCAGGAATTAAACCCCAAATCTCTAAATTACAGAGAGATCTCTCTAACCACTCAGCCACCGATACCAGTCGACTCTTAATAACAAACTACTACGTAAATTAATTCAAGGTACGAATTGCTTCCAGTCTGATATGACATTTATCTAATTAAAGGAAGTGAAAACCCGGGCTGACTTATTAATTCAATGGCACATGTCTGCATTAGGATAATGGTAAAGCTTAGTCAATTTTCATGTTGAATCTGGCTATTGTAAAATAATGTATTTTCGTTGACATTAAATTTCATTGATTTGTACCTAAGGGATTTCGTGGGTGCATTTATATGTGGATCTATGTTCTAGACAATGTGAGGTCTATATAAGAAACATGTGTTTGTGGGGATTAATCTTTGTGGATAAAGCCCACCACGAATTGACGGAAATTAGTGTCCCAAGAAAATTAATGGTTTCACGGTATACTACATATTTATGAATGTAATTTAAAGTCAAAATATAATTTCTTATTACGAATTGGCTAAAATGATGTTATGTTAGATCTTACACTGGATGGAAAAATAACTTATTTGTATTGTATATGTACACTTTAATAACATCTAATCACATCTTTCCACATAAAAAATAATGTCCATGGTATAAGCATTCTTCAAACAAACCACTCATATTCACACAATTCAATACAAACATTTGAACTAATGACTATTACCAACTTGGCAATATAAATCTCTCCAATATTACAATTACTCAATAACCCACTTGGCCAATATAAATCTCTCCAAAATTACAATTACTCAATAACCCACTTGACCAATATAAATCTCTCCAATATTACAATTACTCAATAACCCACTTGACCAATATAGACTGCCCCAATGTTTACAAAAGTATTCAAATCAAGTCATGCACTATCCCATATCTTTCCTGGGTTATGTCATAACCATTGGTTGACCCAGTTTACATAAATGAACACAGGGGTCTGTTAATGGTACACTGTACACTCAGTTGTTGAACACCTAGTCATGAAAGGAAGAATAAACAAACACACACAGTGAAATTGTGATATTACTAAGTCTGACAAGGAGAAATGAAATGTGTAAATAATCACGAGTCTTGATTAATCACAGGTATATTTTAAAATTTTGTACGATAAGGGACTGATAATATACCTAGGATAAGGCATGTTGCTCAGGAGATCTCTCCTCAATCTTTCGCAATTTTACTTTAGTCCCTGAA
>CM037788.1:11912410-11962410 GCA_021229015.1 Solen grandis | reverse complement strand
ATTGGTTTATGCCAAACATGTTATCCACTTTAAATAAAGACTTTACTTACTTACTTACTTACTTGTAAAGTAATAACTGTGTCTATTCAGATGCAAAAAGTGCAGTATTCATATTTCTCATCCTCTCTCTGGTATATGTAGTAGAGGCAGGTCAACCCAAAGGTCATTGGATCGACCTAGCATTAGTTTGGTTGACAGCCATGGGCTGAAAAGGTCAAGGTCATCCAACCAGAGGTCAGAAAGGAGCTGTGAGAGGACTTCTAGAGAGAGGGATGAGCGACCTGTAGGGGTCAAGAGGAGGAGAAGAGAAAAAATTGTAGATGACCCTCCGTAAGTGTTATAAGGTTGTCCAGAAGGTGGAGTAGTTACAGTAAAGCTCACTTATAACGAAATCGGATTAATACAAAATAAAAGTCATTTCCCGACTACTTCCTTTATTATTTCTATTGACCCCAGCCCGCATAAGATCAAATCGGATACAGTGAAAAATCGGCTAAGACAAAAGAATTTGTAGGTCCCTATACTTCAGTTTACCTGTGAAATGGTTCGGTAAACACAAAATTGACCGTCATTATCACAGTTTGACAAGTGTTCACAAATGTCTGTCACCTGGGGCGGTAAACAGTACCCGACTATATTACGTAATCAATTTAAGCCAGCAGAAAGGCAATTTCTTGTGAACAATAAACGTATGTCTCTCACATACATGTATTCTATTCTAATTACCCTAATCTATGATAAACTCGTGTTGAATATTTTTTGTTGCATTTTAAACACTGTTGATTTTTGCTTTCTAATAAAACACATATGCTGTACAGATAGTTCAAAAACAAAAATGGGTCATTTAAGGGGAGTAACTATGACGGAACAATATGGCATCCTCCAACGATTATGTATATGATATTAGCATTTTATATTTCGTGATTATGTAAGTAAGTTTTTGATTGATCGATTGATCACCATCATCAATAAACGTAATGGTGGCAGTCCGATATGCCTATGCAGCATTCAAGGCTGTGGACCCTGTTGTGATCCAAAAGTTGTTTTTATGTCTTAATTTATTCCCTTTTGTAATCATTCATTTATACTTGTTGGAATTACTCCCTAATCATTTTAGTAGCAAGAATTGAAAGACAATGTATAATGAAATTTCACTATATGCAAACATTTACAACGAAATTTCGTTATATGGACAAGACGAAATTTGAATAAGATGAATAAATGGTAAGGTCCCCATGATTTCGTTATAAGTAAGCTTTTCTGTAATCACATTGGCTACTGTTTAAGATGGTGTAGTAGTCTCTTTCTAAACTTAAAGTCAATATTTTATTTATCAGTTATGCACATTGGTAAAGCAACATATTTGTATTTACTTTGTAATGCTTTTTGTCAAAAATTTACGAAAAATATGTTAATGATGATAAACAAAATTATAATGGGTATTGATTATGATTAAAACTTGCAGTGTGATCCAATGTGTGCGGAGTGGGACGCCCCCGGTGACAGACGAGGACACGTATGTAGAGCCGGTGGCAGCCTGGGTCCGGTGCTCTGCGGCTGACCTCTACTTCAGAAAGGATCCTCAGGTCAGTGTTTGTAACATGTTCATCATAACTGTTTAAGTTGGCTGAGTAGTGAGGGTGTTGTAGGATCAATCCAGGCCGCGACATAACAGAGTTGTTTAGTGGTATTTGTAAAGCTTTCTGCTTGGTGTTCAGCATGTCAGGGTTGTTTCAGGACTGGACATGGAATTAGAATAACATGACTGGATATGGAAAATCCCTTTACATCAAGTAGCATCCTGTTTTACATAAAGATGCAGAGGTAACTCTTGTATTATCTGAAGTGACCTTCCTACTACATTTGACCTTGACCTTACATTATAGACTGGTAACCTGGTGACAACAAAGAGGATGCAGGAGCTTGAGAACAAGTTTGAGCACGACCTGGTGATGCGGGGGTCACATGCACGAGCCCAGCAGGAACCACCAGAGAAACCACGGCAGATGCAGCCACGCTGGCAGCGCAAACACATGTGTCAGGATCACCACCACCACAAACATGACCATGGTGAGGAACCTGGGGTGGAGGTTGGTTGGGGGTAGGGAGGGGCTGGTCTCTTTAAGGTTTAAATGTTTTCTTAGAAATAATATTGGGCCTTCAGAATTTAAGACCATTGTGGATATACCCAGGTCTTCTAATATAGATTGATCTTAAATCTAGGTCCTTCAAGCAAAGGTATTTAAATGAGCTGACTAGGGCCTCGTGGGTCATATCGTTTAAATTGCACCATTGAGTATGCTAATAAGTGATGCATGTTGGACATATATACAATAAGATGGCACATTATACTCTCAAGACTGGTAGGCTTGTTGAATATTTAAATACACAATATTGGATGAAACTAACAACAGCGCAGTGAAATGGCTATATTTCCCTCCTCCAGGGAAGGAGAGCTCCTCTTCTGCATCTTCTGACTCGGATTCTGAATCCGACTCGGAGGAGTGGTGGATGGAAGAATTGAGACGGAAACAGGACCACCCATATAGGCTGCACAAGGAACTCTGGTACAACGACCCAGGGGAGGTAACTACCACACCTTATCTCTGATTATCTCCCTTTATTTACCTTTGATTTACTAATGCCCCCTTTCTACAAAGGGGTCATATTATTACATCCCAGCTTCACATAATGAAGTGAGGGCTATATAGGTATCACTCTTATCACATCCTGTCTCATTTCAGTCTGTGATATCACGTCCCATCCTGTACTTACATTTCATGTAGTTTAGTAACTGTAGTGGATACTGCCATCATTTGTACTGATAGTTTATTATCATAGGACCAATTAGCAGACAGATGCAGATAACTGTTTCAAGGATTTTGAATTTTAGCCTTTTTTCCATGGCAAAGTGGTATGCTTGGATGTTATTCACCTTAATTGATAGTTCTACTTTTCGATCAGTCAGTCAGATGATTTATAATTAGACTACTTTGATTCCTATTGGTAACTATAGAATAGTTGAACCTATCCTCAAAATTGATAGCATATTGAATCATGACTATTAATTTTGACCGTCCCTGGTGGCCGAGTGGCCGAGGGGCTTGTGTGGCCACCTCAGGAGCAGATCGTTGGTTGGATTCCCGGCCGTGACAAACCAAAATCATAAAAAACAGGATTACTATAGCTCCCTTGCTTAGCGCTCAGCATATAAGGATAGTTACAGGACTGGCTGGCCCGGTGTCAGGATAATGTGACTGGGTGTTGTATCTTGCCACATGTCTACAGCGTGATACTGCAGTGTGGCAGCACTATATCTGTCCCATAGTAGCCATAGTCTCCAAATGACTGAAATACTTTTGGAGGGACATTAAACCCAACAAATAAAGAAACTATTGATTTTCAACTTATCAGGTGAAAGGTCAAGGCAACAATGACCATGAATGTGAGAATATGTTTCCATTCTATAAATTACGAATGCTTAAGCCACAGATAATGTAACACTAGACCACCCCAAAATAGAACCAAGGAAAAGCTATACAAATCATCAACAAGCAAATGCATGAAAACCTTGCTTTCAGTAGCTGCTTTTGCTTAACTACATCTGACATTTGCAGCAGGGATATGCCTGTCTTAGTGTTCTGTTTGCAATCATGAGATAATTATTAAAGACTTTCTGAAAATACATTTTAATGACATCTTATGTTGCCAGCTGAACTATGGACCTTTGTGCAGATGTAGTCTGAAATCCAGGAAAACTGGAATCCGGCATGATATCTACCCTGGGGAACAGGTAAGTTGGGACCACACCTTGCATTTTTTATAATTAAGTCACCTTAAAATATCGATACCTTGCTGTTATCTGTGTAAGTCATTGTCTTAGACAGTCTTAGAAGTACGTTGTTCCCACCAATGTTGGAAAAATATTTTAAAAAGTTTATTTTTTACCTCAAAAATATATTTCAGAGGTAGAAAAAAAATGAAAAGGGGATTTTCATGGCATAGATAGGGTAACTGCATTTTTAAAAAAAAAAAAAAATTTTTTTATTTTTTGCATTGCTTTTGAAGATAAAGGATAAAAACATTTCATAAATTTTGGGTAATTATGATTTACCAGTATTGTATATGTATGCACCATTCCGGAAAAGTTACTACTTTTATTTCAATAAGTTTCTTGATGATATATTTTTGATTATTGCACACTGATAAATGTTATACAATAGAATTTCAATTGTACAAGTCATTTGAACTGAGCTGTAAACTTTACATCTGTGATTATCTGGATTAAAAAAATATAATGTGCTTTTGTTTTGCCATAGGGTTTTCATTCCTGTAGTATGGGGCAAAAATTGTTGTTATGCCCCCACAAAGTGGGGTGCATATAGCGTTGCACTTGTCCGTCCGTCCGTCCGTCAGTCCATCAGTCCGTCAGTCCGTCAGTCCATCAGTCCGTCAGTCCGTCCGTACGTCCCGAAATCTTGTGAACGCAACTCCTCTTAAACCGGATGGCAGATTTTGCTTAAACTTCCAGGGATGAACAACCTTAATGTGTAGATGGTAGTAAAGAAAGGAATTTTCGCGGCGACCAAATTTAACAGAATTATGGCCCTTTGTTGATTTGTTCACTATATACCATATAGAAATTTTGTGAACGCAACTCCTCTTCAACCGGATGGCAGATTTTGCTTAAACTTCCAGGGATGAACAACCTTAATGTGTAGATGGTAGTAAAGAAAGGAATTTTCGCGGCGACCAAATTTAACAGAATTATGGCCCTTTGTTGATTTTTTCACTATATACCATATAGAAATTTTGTGAACGCAACTCCTCTTCAACCGGATGGCAGATTTTGCTTAAACTTCCAGGGATGAACAACCTTAATGTGTAGATGGAAGTAAAGGAAGGAATTTTTCGTGGCGACCAAATTTAACAGAATTATGGCCCTTTGTTGATTTTTTCACTATATACCATATAGAAATTTTGTGAAAGCAACTCCTCTTAAACCAGATGGCAGATTTTGCTTAAACTTCCAGTGATGAATAACCTTAATGTGTAGATGGACAATGTACAGATCTTACCAGCACAGTATACGATACGCAACCTGACATAATCCTAGGTGATTTCAACATCAACGTTGATTCAGTTTGGTACAGAAGACTATCTGAATCTCTGCTTAATTATCGCCAGTGTGTGACATTACCAACACACTTAAGTGGATCTATTATTGATCTTGTCTATGTAAAAGATGAGTTGCCACAGCCAAAAGTAACTGTATACCCAACATATTTCTCTGATCACAGCATTGTGTTCCTGCAGTTTTAGGAGACCAGACATGTGTTTCAAAGTTTTGTTTTATTCAGACACTAATATTGTATTCCATCTGTAAAGAAACCAAATATGATGCCTCAAGAGTTAGGTAACTTTTTTATCATTAATACATAATTGAGGAAATTTCAACTGAAACGCTATAATAAGAACAGAATTTTGTAGACATTAAATGAAGCTGCTCTTGTTTACGAGCACATCTGCACAGTGGGGGCATCCGTGTCCTTTGGACACAGTTCTAGTTTTTTCTGTAGCATGATAACGTACATATATTTTGACTACACTTTTAAATGGTGTAATCTGTTATGAAATCACCTGCGTACGATGGCTGTGGTTGTAATAGGATGAACAAGAGACTAAGAGTTATGTCCCTGTTTCAGCCGGTGCCACGATGTGACCTGAACAGTAACAACATGAACAAGCTCCATCACTACAAGATCACCGTGTCTCCAGTTACAAACTTCCTGGTGAGATTCTCTCATACTCTAATACATAAGTCATTAAATTGAGGAACTATTTTTTGTAGACTTCATGATTGGATTTATACACATGTATTAATAACACAAACCTCCATGTCTAATACACTCAACCTTTTCTCAGTTCTACAAATTAGCGCAGGCCAGGAGCAGGCCAGTTTCTGGATTTTCTCAAATGTTTATTATACCCTTTCAAACAAAATTTGGGAGTCTGTTTGTTTGTTTGTTGGGATGACCATGTGTCCGAGGCAATAACTTTTGATGCAATATTTCTACATACTTCATCATTTGAGATTATGTTTTGCATATGCATTTATAATGACATGAGTGTGCAGGACATAATCTATATGCATGTCATCCAAAGCATGGTAGAGTTGTGACTCCTGAATTGACTTAAAAATTCTACATTACTTCACCAATTCAGCTAAAAAAAATTCACATGCATTAATAATGACGTGTAGATATGTGTTATTATCATTATAATGCATAATAATCCTCTAAAGGAAGAATTATGGCCACTGATTGGACTTTAACCCTTTCCCTCATATATACTCATTTTGACGCCCTCAATAGGTATCACATAAAGACTGATCTGCAGAAAACCACAGTTAAACTTTACCAAATTTGATTACAAAATACTCATTTCCAGACCACTGAGGAGCAGCGAACAGCATAAAACCTGATCAGCCTGCGAGTTACTCGCAGGCTGATCTGGTTTTATGTTGTTCGCATAGGTCTTTTCATGGTGTCCTCTATGAGGGAAAGGGTTAAAAACATTTTACAGCTTTTGTTCTATGAAAAAGCACATGTGCATGTATAAATCTCCGTTTAGTATAAAATACATACTTACATGAGATTTACACTCCATATTTTCAGACGAAACACCCCACCATCATCATGTTTGATGGACATGAGTACATGTTTGAAGGGTTCTCTGTCTTCACACACCAAAAAGTACCAAAGGTAGGTAGCCAGTCTAATACTAAGTCTGTCCTGTGATAGAAAGAAATATGATACAGTAAGAATCACACAAAAATTGTCAGATCTCATTTTTAGCTCACCTGAGCACAAAGTGCTCAAGGTGAGCTTTTGTGATCGCCCTTCGTCCGGCGTCCGGCGTCGTGCGTCGTGCGTCGTCCGTCGTCAACAATTTGCTTTAAACGACATCTCCTCTGAAACCACTGGACAGAATTTAATGAAACTTGGCAGGAATGTTCCTTGGGTGAGGCTCTACAAAAGTTGCTAAAATAAAGTTGATCCATGAAGAACTCTGGTTGCCATGGCAACAAAAAGAAAAATAATTTGAAAACTTTAAAAATCATCTCCTTCAAAACTACTGGCCAGATTTCAAAATAATTTGGTACATATGTTCCTTGGGTCAACTTCTACCAAAGTTGCTAAAATTATTCCGATCCGTAAAAAAACATGGCCGCCAGGGGCGGGGCTTATTTGCCTTATATGTATATAGAGAAACCTTTAAACAACATCTCCTCTGAAACCACTAGACAGAATTTGATTAAACTTGGCAGGGATGATCCTTGGGTCAACCTTCACAAAAGTTGCTAAAATAAAGTTGATCCATGTAGAACTCTGGTTGCCATGGCAACAAAAAGAGAAAAAAAATGAAAACTTTAAAAATCATCTTCTTCAAAACTACTGGCCAGATTTTAAAATAAATTGGTACAGATGTTCCTTGGGTCAACCTCTACCAAAGTTGCTAAAATTATTCTGTTCTGTAAAAAAACATGGTTGCCAGGGGCGGGGCTTATTTGCCTTATATGTATATAGAGAAACCTTTAAACAACATCTCCTCTGAAACCACTAGACAGAATTTGATTAAACTTGGCAGGGATGATCCTTGGGTCAACCTTCACAAAAGTTGCTAAAATAAAGTTGATCCATGTAGAACTCTGGTTGCCATGGCAACAAAAAGAGAAAAAAAATGAAAACTTTAAAAATCATCTTCTTCAAAACTACTGGCCAGATTTTAAAATAAATTGGTACAGATGTTCCTTGGGTCAACCTCTACCAAAGTTGCTAAAATTATTCTGATCCGTAAAAAAACATGGCCGCCAGGGGCGGGGCTTATTTGCCTTATATGTATATAGAGAAACCCTTAAACAACATCTCCTCTGAAACCACTGGACAGAATTTGATTAAACTTGGCAGGGATGATCCTTGGGTCAACCTTCACAAAAGTTGCTAAAATAAAGTTGATCCATGTAGAACTCTGGTTGCCATGGCAACAAAAAAAAAAAAAAAATGAAAACTTTAAAAATCATCTTCTTCAAAACTACTGGCCAGATTTTAAAATAAATTGGTACAGATGTTCCTTGGGTCAACCTCTACCAAAGTTGCTAAAAAAAATTCTGATCCGTAAAAAACATGGCCGCCAGGGGCGGGGCTTATTTGCCTTATATGTATATAGGGAAAACTTTAATCAACATTTCCTCTGAAACCACTGGACAGAATTTGATTAAACTTGACAGGAATGATCCTTGGGTCAACCTTCACAAAAGTTCCTAAAATAAACTTGATCCATATAGAACTCTGGTTGCCATGGCTACAAAAAGAAAAAAAATATGAAAACTTTAAAAATCATCTTCTTCAAAACTACTGGCCAGATTTTAAAATAAATTGGAACAGATGTTCCTTGGGTCAACCTATTTATCTCAGGTGAGCGATTTAGGGCCATCATGGGCCTCTTGTTTTAATGCCCTTTGATTAAAGTTTACTAAAAGTTTTACAAACATGCTGAGGCTGATTGGTGACAAAGTGAACCAAAAGAATGCAACT
This sequence comes from Solen grandis, assembly GCA_021229015.1. Classification (NCBI taxonomy): domain Eukaryota; kingdom Metazoa; phylum Mollusca; class Bivalvia; order Adapedonta; family Solenidae; genus Solen; species Solen grandis. The sequence continues at coordinate 11,953,813 of CM037788.1, read as the reverse complement.
CTTGATTTCATTAGAAGGTTTTGATCCAAACATGAAATACATGTACAAAGGAGGAAAAAAGAAAACCTCATACTTTAGATCTTTTTCCATATAACATTTGTTGCTTATTTCTAAAAGAATGAGCAACCTGTTTTGTTATCATACTAAATTTTACTGATTGTAATTCAAGATTAGAACTAAATGTCCATTGAATAATATTAAGAGGACCTGTTTCAGCTGCCACCGTGTCAGGTGATCCGTTTCAACATCATCTACACCATACATATCATAGAGGAGGAACCGCCGGAGGTAATTTTTTTTAAATGTTACTTTCTTTTCCAACGTTGAATGGAAATCTAGATTTTCAGCTTTGGTTATAATCATATTATGTATTACATGTATGTGAATTGTGAAAATACCAATTTATTATAAGTAAGTTTAAACTAAATATTCAGTTCATACTGTGTCCGTAAAGTCCCCAAATGACTGATGTTAGTTGGATATTAACCCTTGCAAACAAATAAATCACCATATGACCAGATGTGTAAAGGCCATGACTTTCTGTGTTGGCAGAACTTCTCGGTACGCAGCCTGGACCTGTTGTCACGGTTTCTGTTTGACGAGATACTGGAGCTGGTTGATGTGGATTGGAAGGGAGTGGGCGGGGAATGCGACTGTCGCCGATTCCACGTCATGCCCAGGTTTGCCCGGCCCTTCCCAGGTATCCTTAGCAACCATACTTGGCTGTTGTTTTAGCTTAAAGGCATTTCAGCGGGTTTTTTCTAACAGACAGATTTTTCTCAACTTTGGCACATAAGTACTTTAGATTATAATTTAAAGATATATGAATTAAAAATAGGGGTCACTGTGTTCGTTATAGAGATATAGCTTATGGTAAGATCACTTTTTGCTAAAAGTTGTTGAAAAAATTAAAGATTTAAAAAATTGGAAAGATTGCATTTTAAATACTTTAATAACATATCAAAATAATATTTACAGAATATTTTATTGTAATTTGCAACTTGTAATGTGTTGTATTAGTTACAGGTGAAAATACTATCAAACATGAATGGAAAATACACTACAAGCAAAAACAGTTATTGTGTTGGGTCCAAAATATACAAAAACTACCCAAAAGCTATGAAATTATATATATATTTCTTGATGAAAAAAATCATGAACAGATTTCCTTTATTTTTTCAGAATCAATCCTCTGATCTGGAGGCTTATTACCTCACCATGTTTGCTTTTTAACTTACTGAAATGTTTGCCAAATTTACATTACACTTGAATGTAACATTTTGACCCACAACATTTGGCAAATATACTTTTAATCATGTTTTTAATACAAGAATCTTGAAATTTTCGGTTTCCTCTAACATTCTACTGAAAATAATTGAGAATTTAAAAAAAAAATTACAAAAATTGAAATCAGTGGTAACCAGCTGAAATGTCCTTAAAAACTTTTAAAGTATTTCTTTTTAATTTTAAGTGTTTAGGAATGACAGTTTCTTCACATTGGAGATGCATTTCTACAAATTTTAAATGTAATTTGTGTGTACTTGAGGGTGAAGGGAAACCTGACTACTAGACAGTAGAATGTTGTATCTGATTTTGTATATCTTTGAGGTCTTAAATTTCAGAGAAACTTTAAAACATCATGTAAGGGTGTATTGCAAGTATCCTCTGGTAAAAACAATACAGTCAAACCTGTATCAACGGTCACCTTGGAACAACGGTCACCTGACAATAACGGTTACATCAGATTCCCCCATGTGTTTTTGTTTTTAAAATTAACTGTAAACAATGGTCACCTGACAATAACGGTTACATCAGATTCCCCCATGTGTTTTTGTTTTTAAAATTAACTGTAAACAATGGTCACCTGACAATAACGGTTACATCAGATTCCCCCATGTGTTTTTGTTTTTAAAATTAACTGTAAACAATGGTCACCTGACAACAACGGTCACATCAGATTCCCCCATGTATTTTTGTTCTTAAAATTAACTGTAAACAATGGTCACCTGACAACAACGGTCACATCAGATTCCCCCATGTATTTTTGTTTTTAAAATTAACTGTAAACAATGGTCACCTGACAACAACGGTCACATCAGATTCCCCCATGTATTTTTGTTCTTAAAATTAACTGTAAACAACGGTCACCTGCCTATAACGGTCAACGGTCAGTTATATCCCCGATGTGCTATAAGCCCCTCGAACAACGGTCTCTAGGCAACCCGTCAGCCTTATTGCCTCGCGGGTGTGGCATGTGTCGCCAGTTTCCGGAAACACCTTGGGATACGAATGTGCCAGCAGACATCTCAGTACACAGGGGTGTGAGTGGGGTAATTCTCTGAGGGGATGAATTCTCATTGGTTAACTGGTAAGAGATACTTAGTAACTTCGGGATCATGTCCCTGAGAATTGAGCAAAACTGCTTATTGTCTCGGCCATCAGCCAAAATAGGCCTGTTTGATTAATTTTTGTTTCAACACCTTTTACAATGGCTACAATTATTCCTCATCTGTGTTTTTGATTCCCCCATGTGTTTTTGTTTTTAAAATTAACTGTAAACAATGGTCACCTGACAATAACGGTTACATCAGATTCCCCCATGTGTTTTTGTTTTTAAAATTAACTGTAAACAATGGTCACCTGACAACAACGGCTGTAAACAATGGTCATTTTTGTTTTTAAATTAACTGTAACAAGGTCACCTGACAACAACGGTCACAATTAACTGTAAAGAACGGTCACCTGACAACAACGGTCACATCAGATTCCCCCTTTTTTTTTAAATTAAGTAAACAACGGTCACCTGCCTATAACGGTCAACGGTCAGTTATATCCCCGATGTGCTATAAGCCCCTCGAACAACGGTCTCTAGGAAACCCGTCAGCCTTATTGCCTCGCGGGTGTGGCATGTGTCGCCAGTTTCCGGAAACACCTTGGGATACGAATGTGCCAGCAGACATCTCAGTACACAGGGGTGTGAGTGGGGTAATTCTCTGAGGGGATGAATTCTCATTGGTTAACTGGTAAGAGATACTTAGCAACTTCGGGATTATGGTCCTGAGAATTGAGCAAAACTGCTTATTGTCACGGCCATCAGCCAAACTAGGCCTGTTTGATTAATTTTTGTTTCAACACCTCTTACAATGGCTACAATTATTCCTCATCTGTTTTCAGTGGATGGGTATTAATTGTCACTCAAATAGATTTAAAACAAGCGTGATAGTTTTAATAAGAAAGCAATCTGTTTTTGTTGTTGTTTTTTTCTGTTAATTGAGAGAGAGAATTGAATAAGAAAATGATTTAATGGCGAAACGAATATAAATAAGGGGAAATCACTCTATTATTATCGCAATAATGGCTGCGGATTCTAAATAAATTTCAACATGAAAGGTTTACATATGTAAACGTACAATGTGAAGGTAAATTTCACTGAAAGTCACGACAATGAGTTTGTGTTATTGCTTTGATAAAATTTAAAAAAGATGTTTTGCCTTGCTTGTGCACGTTTTTAACTTCGTAGGAATAACAATTTTCGTATTAATAAAGGGCAGGGGGGTTAGTTGTATTGAAATGGAGAATTGATATTGTGGTTGAATCCTGTATGAGATACATGGGGGAATAAATAGCAGGAAGTCATTCAGTTTGAGTTATGAACGGTTATGTTTTAATTGAACCTAAAGAAATGGAGATATATAATATTCATGCCTATGGCATCCTGTCATGTACAATCCTGTCACACTGTTATCACAGCTTTTGTAAGTCATTCTTGACAGCTTGGGTGGTGGCATATGTGGTAATTATTGTGGGAGGAAACCAAAACACCAAGGGAAAACCTACTTAGCTGGTTCAACCACTGTACACTCACCCATACTTCACCAAGAATCGAACACAGTGGTTCATTAATAAACCCATATTAGTATGAGTTTTGACCCTTACAGAGAATGGTAAGGAGATACTTTCAATGAATGATGTACTGCTGTATCTCCTGAAGTCCTCCAAGCCGCTGCTGGAGCCCCTTGAGCTGTCCAGTCTCCTCCGTTTGGATGATGATGGCTGGCAGAAGTTTGTCGACAGTTTCCGACATATGGTGGTCACGTGCCCTGGCAAGGTAGGTGACACAGATATTTGTCGACAGTTTCCGACATATGGTGGTCAAGTGCCCTGGCAAGGTAGATGACACAGATGTTCAGGAAACAGAAGACAGTCTATGAGTGAGGGGGAGAAGGGTTAGTTGTAATGAAGTGGAGAATTGATATTGTGGTTGAATCCTGTATGGGATATATGGGGGAATAGATAGCAGGAAGTCATTCAGTTTGAGTTATGAACGGTTATGTTTTAAAATGTTTGAGGAATATTGAAATAAATTGTTAGCTGAGAATTGCAAATATTTGAAGGTTATTGGGTAAGTTTTGAAACTGAAGGTACAGAGTAAAAACCAGTATGAAAGGCTTGGAATTATTTTTTTTATCAGGAAATATATATGCACTTGTAAGTTTCAGGGGGAAAATGATTCTGAGAAATCCCTAAAGTTAATGATTATGGAATAAAAAGATTGATTGGTTAAAAGGTGTAAAGAAGTCATAAAGAATAAGAAAATTGCGAAGTGAATATAATGATTTTCTATATTGCAGATACACAGAAACACTTGTAAAGCTTTATTTCATCTAAAATTACCTCCCCTTGACTGTTATATTCCCATCTCCAACCACTTATCTCCCCTGTCTTCTCATGTCTACAGAAGCCGTCTGCTATCCGTATTGACCAGCTGGACAGACAGGACTGTGAGGATGTGGACAAACTGGTCTACCCCCTCATCATTCACCATGGTCTCCGCCCCGCCCAGCTTAGCTACGCCGGTGACCCTGTGTAAGTAGAATGTAACAGGTGTGTCCGGTGGTGTCGTACGGAATCCTCTAACTATCGTCTGGTCACAAGCACTCCATCATTGTCCAGTATATAACTTCAATAATGTGAGGTTTTTACTTGACACCACCAATTATTATGAAGAAAGGTTATTTATTGACCTTGACCTATGCTTATTTATAAAATGTCATGGCTTTTCATTTGATTTAGGTGATATGTCAGTTGTTCAACTCGTTTACCTTTGCACAAGTAATTAGCTGGGTACTATTATATGACCTACATTTTGACATTTTAAGGGTAAACTCTAACACAAAAAAAAGTTCAAGCTCACATTTTGTTCATTCATAAATGATACTTACACACTTATGGCAACCAAAGACCATACAATGTGTGACTGCTAAGAGGCATTCTACAAGGCAAAGGACACTAACACTGAAATTTTAAAGTTTTAACAAATTTGTTGGTGATACCATTGGCAAGTAAACTATGTATGTCAGGTACAAGAAGAAGTGGCGAGAGTACATGAAGTTCCGACACCTGGTTTGGTGCAAGACGAAACTGGGGATTGGAGACAAGGAGAAACTGGAGGAGTTTGAGATGGAGCTCCAGAAGATTCGCCTTAGCTAGTAAGTCTCGACAACCAGATGAATGTAGCTAGTAAGTCTCGACAACCAGATGAATGTAGCTAGTAAGTCTCGACAACCAGATGAATGTAGCTAGTAAGTCTCGACAACCAGATGAATGTAGCTAGTAAGTCTCGACAACCAGTTGAATGTAGCTAGTAAGTCTCGACAACCAGATGAATGTAGCTAGTAAGTCTTGACAACCAGATGAATGTAGCTAGTAAGTCTCGACAACCAGATGAATGTAGCTAGTAAGTCTCGACAACCAGTTGAATGTAGCTAGTAAGTCTCGACAACCAGATGAATGTAGCTAGTAAGTCTTGACAACCAGATGAATGTAGCTAGTAAGTCTTGACAACCAGTTGAATGTAGCTAGTAAGTCTTGACAACCAGATGAATGTAGCTAGTAAGTCTCGACAACCAGATGAATGTAGCTAGTAAGTCTTGACAACCAGATGAATGTAGCTAGTAAGTCTCGACAACCAGATGAATGTAGCTAGTAAGTCTTGACAACCAGTTGAATGTAGCTAGTAAGTCTCGACAACCAGATGAATGTAGCTAGTAAGTCTTGACAACCAGATGAATGTAGCTAGTAAGTCTTGACAACCAGATGAATGTAGCTAGTAAGTCTTGACAACCAGTTGAATGTAGCTAGTAAGTCTCTACAACCAGATGAATGTAGCTAGTAAGTCTTGACAACCAGATGAATGTAGCTAGTAAGTCTCGACAACCAGTTGAATGTAGCTAGTAAGTCTTGACAACCAGTTGAATGTAGCTAGTAAGTCTCGACAACCAGATGAATGTAGCTAGTAAGTCTTGACAACCAGATGAATGTAGCTAGTAAGTCTTGACAACCAGATGAATGTAAGTATCGACAACCAGATGAATGTAGCTAGTAAGTCTTGACAACCAGATGAATGTAGCTAGTAAGTCTTGACAACCAGATGAATGTAGCTAGTAAGTCTTGACAACCAGATGAATGTAGCTAGTAAGTCTTGACAACCAGATGAATGTAGCTAGTAAGTCTCGACAACCAGATGAATGTAAGTCTTGACAACCAGATGAATGTAGCTAGTAAGTCTTGACAACCAGATGAATGTAGCTAGTAAGTCTCAACAACCAGATGAATGTAGCTAGTAGGTCTCGACAACCAGATGAATGTAGCTAGTAAGTCTTGACAACCAGATGAATGTAGCTAGTAAGTCTCGACAACCAGATGAATGTAGCTAGTAAGTCTTGACAACCAGATGAATGTAGCTAGTAAGTCTTGACAACCAGTTGAATGTAGCTAGTAAGTCTTGACAACCAGATGAATGTAGCTAGTAAGTCTCGACAACCAGTTGAATGTAGCTAGTAAGTCTCGACAACCAGATGAATGTAGCTAGTAAGTCTCGACAACCAGATGAATGTAGCTAGTAAGTCTCTGACAACCAGATTGAAGTGTAGCTAGTAAGTCTTGACAACCAGATGAATGTAGCTAGTAAGTCTCGACAACCAGATGAATGTAAGTCTCAAACAGTAAAGTAGCTAGTAAGTCTTGACAACCAGATGAATGTAGCTAGTAAGTCTGACAACCAGATGAATGTAGCTAGTAAGTCTCGACAACCAGATGAATGTACTAGTAAGTCTTGACAACCAGTTATGTAGCTAGTAAGTCTTGACAACCAGATGAATGTAGCTAGTAAGTCTCGACAACCAGATGAATGTAGCTAGTAAGTCTCAACAACCAGTTGAATGTAGCTAGTAAGTCTTGACAACCAGATGATGTAGCTAGTAGTCTCGACAACCAGTGAATGTAGCTAGTAAGTCTTGACAACCAGATGAATGTAGCTAGTAAGTCTCAACAACCAGTTGAATGTAGCTAGTAAGTCTCGACAACCAGTTGAATGTAGCTAGTAAGTCTCGACAACCAGTTGAATGTAGCTAGTAAGTCTTGACAACCAGATGAATGTAGCTAGTAAGTCTCGACAACCAGTTGAATGTAGCTAGTAAGTCTTGACAACCAGATGAATGTAGCTAGTAAGTCTGACAACCAGATGAATGTAGCTATAAGTCTTGACAACCAGTTGAATGTAGCTAGTAAGTCTTGACAACCAGATGAATGTAGCTAGTAAGTCTCGACAACCAGATGAATGTAGCTAGTAAGTCTTGACAACCAGATGAATGTAGCTAGTAAGTCTCGACAACCAGTTGAATGTAGCTAGTAAGTCTTGACAACCAGATGAATGTAGCTAGTAAGTCTTGACAACCAGATGAATGTAGCTAGTAAGTCTTGACAACCAGATGAATGTAGCTAGTAAGTCTCGACAACCAGATGAATGTAGCTAGTAGGTCTCGACAACCAGATGAATGTAGCTAGTAAGTCTCGACAACCAGATGAATGTAGCTAGTAAGTCTTGACAACCAGTTGAATGTAAGTCTCGACAACCAGATGAATGTAGCTAGTAAGTCTCGACAACCAGATGAATGTAGCTAGTAAGTCTTGACAACCAGTTGAATGTAGCTAGTAAGTCTAGACAACCAGATGAATGTAGCTAGTAAGTCTCGACAACCAGATGAATGTAGCTAGTAAGTCTAGACAACCAGATGAATGTAGCTAGTAAGTCTCGACAACCAGATGAATGTAGCTAGTAAGTCTCGACAACCAGATGAATGTAGCTAGTAAGTCTCAACAACCAGATGAATGTAGCTAGTAAGTCTCGACAACCAGATGAATGTAGCTAGTAAGTCTTGACAACCAGTTGAATGTAGCTAGTAAGTCTCGACAACCAGTTGAATGTAGCTAGTAAGTCTCGACAACCAGATGAATGTAGCTAGTAAGTCTCGACAACCAGTTGAATGTAGCTAGTAAGTCTCAACAACCAGTTGAAATGTAAGTCTGACAACCAGTTGAATGTAGCTAGTAGGTCTCTACAACCAGATGAATGTAGCTAGTAAGTCTTGACAACCAGTTGAATGTAGCTAGTAAGTCTCGACAACCAGATGAATGTAGCTAGTAAGTCTCGACAACCAGATGAATGTAGCTAGTAGGTCTCGACAACCAGATGACTGTTTTTAGTAGTGGACCATCTAGTGTGAACAGGTGTAGTCAAATTGATTTATAGGCTGTCCAGTTGCTGTAATGGAATAGGTTGTCTTTGGTTGACCTGGTTTATACAAAAGTACTCATGGTTTTCTTTGTGATTCTGTTTGTTGACAAAGCCATGAATGGGAAAGGCATGGCTTAGATTTCAGCAACTTATAACTGGAAAGGTGCATTTATTATAAAGAATATTGATAATTAGATGCAGTTGTAAATAATGGTATACATTTTCTTAGTGCTCATTGTGTAAAAATTGCATAAGTTCTTGTGATATATTTCATTGAGATAATTATTAAGGTGATGTTTTAATGTCCCTGCCACAATGTAGCCAGGAATATTGTTTTACCAATTATTTGTAGTTGTAAAGACCAAGTTTGCATTTTGCTTTGCTATGCTTATTTTAATTGGAGTGAAATGAAAACCCTTCTGTAGCAAAATCAATTGCAGGTGGTGCATTATTGTAATATTAACACATCTATGTTTAATTTATACTGTGATGTATTTTAGCTCAATGAAGAGGGAGGTGACCGTGGAAATAGACAGTGAAGGGTTCCTGCTGACTGGGATCAGGGCTGATATTTGTCAGGTGAGGTAGGGCTGATATCTGTCGGGTTAGGTGGGGCTGATATCTGTCAGGTGAGGTGGGGCTGATATCTGTCAGGTGAGGTAGGGCTGATATCTGTCAGGTGAGGTGGGGCTGATATCTGTCAGGTGAGGTGGGGCTGATATCTGTCAGGTGAGGTGGGGAAGATATCTGTCAGGTGAGGTGGGGAAGATATCTGTCAGGTGAGGTGGGGCTGATATCTGTCAGGTGAGTTGGGGCTGATATCTGTCTGGTGAGTTGGGGAAGATATCTGTCAGGTGAGGTGGGGAAGATATCTGTCTGGTGAGGTGGGGAAGATATCTGTCAGGTGAGGTGGGGCTGATATCTGTCAGGTGAGGTGGGGCTGATATCTGTCAGGTTAGGTGGGGCTGATATCTGTCAGGTGAGGTGGGGCTGATATCTGTCAGGTGAGGTGGGGCTGATATCTGTCAGGTGAGGTGGGGCTGATATCTGTCAGGTGAGTTGGGGCTGATATCTGTCAGGTGAGGTGGGGCTGATATCTGTCAGGTGAGGTGGGACTGATATCTGTCAGGTGAGTTGGGGCTGATATCTGTTAGGTTGGGTGGGGCTGATATCTGTCAGGTGAGTTGGGGCTGATATCTGTTAGGTTGGGTGGGGCTGATATCTGTCAGGTGAGGTGGGGCTGATATCTGTCAGGTTGGGTGGGGCTGATATCTGTCAGGTGTTAGGTTGTGGGGCTGATATCGGTGAGGTGGGGCTGATATCTGTCAGGTTGGGTAGGGCTGATATCTGTCAGGTTGGGTGGGGCTGATATCTGTCTGGTAAGTTGTGGTGGAATGATTTGCATATCAGGTGGGATAGGGGTGTGGCCAATATCTGACCCCATTATAACACAATATCCAATATAGGTTAGTCCAATAATCGACACCAAATCTTAATTTTTGTGATTTGCTTAATAGAGCCAAGATGCATTTTCATAGAAATATTATGTGGTCCATTACAATAAAGTTTAATGTGGTTTAGATACCAATTACATTATTATGTTGGAGCTTCATTATACAAGTGTATTAACTGGGACTACAGTGTAATCATTGATATTCAAGTATTAATTACATGCACTGACAATGTTATAGACAAATAGGAATAAATGTGACAATGTTATTACAAAAAACAACAACAAAGACAACTAAGGTTTTTAGAGACACTACTTTTCCTGGAAATGGTAGCATTCTGTTGTATTCATATAGTAGAGATGTAACCTAGCACGTGAACTTTCGTGCCATTAGGTTAGCCTTTGTGGTAACATGAGTTGTCTGACTTGAGTTTAATTCCGGCTCATGTGTATTGGGATTTTACTTTTACATTTATATTTACTGTGTTTATGGCATTACTACCCTTAATGTCAAATTTTACATTTTTTTATAGAATAACATTACTTTTACTTCTAATCATCTTGATAACTGTGTATGTGTTTTACAGCATGCAATGTTGCTACCAGTTCTGTTCGGCCACATCCGTTTTCATGAATGTTTGGCGGAGCTGGAGAGGAAGATTGACTACACCTTCAAGGACAAGACACTGCTGCAGGTACGGTAGACTAGACATGTAATTAACCCTTTCCCTCATATAGACTCATTTTGACGCACTCAATAGGTACCACAGAAAGCCTGATCTGCAGAAAGCCAAACTCAAACCTTACCAAATTTAATTGTAAAATCCTCATTACCAGACCACTGAGGAGCAGCGAACTGCATAAAACCTGATCAGCCTGCGAGTTACTCGCAGGCTGATCTGGTTTTATGCTGTTCGCATAGGTCTTTTAATGGTATCCTCTATGAGGGAAAGGGTTAATTGACTTACATTGTAGTATCTCCACACAGGCTAATTAAAGTATTTTGCTAGATTTCATCAGCACATATTGGTGGTTGGCCCAGTGTCAGGAAAATGTGACAAGGTGTGGTATCTACCGCTTGTCTGTAGTGTGATATCACAGAGAGGCATCACTGTATCTCTCAGGTGAAATGACTGAAATACTGTTGGTAGTACGTAGACAAATAGACAGATTTTGAACTGATTTTGACTTTGTAAAGATCATTGAGCTTTGGGGTTTTAAGCCTGTATTTTGTTGTTTCAAAGTAAGATTACCCTACTTCTTTGGTTCCATCACATTTGTTAAGCAATCACAAGAGGTCATATTAAAAAGATCTTTATTGCATTGTTTTTGTGTCAACTGCTGGAAGCAGAGGTGACATATGGGTCACTTTCCATCGTCTATCCATCTGTCTGTCTGTCACACTTTTTCAGTTAGCTTCAGCAGGTGACACACGTGTTCCAAAGAACACTCTTGTTTATTATTATTAGTTTATGTGACTTTCTAGCCCCCACACTGAATAGTAGCCAGGTTATATGATCTGTTGCATTATATTTCAGTCAACAACTGTTGTTAAACCATGTTTTGGTTGCCTTTTTCCAAAATTATGATGTCATGTAATGAAATTGAATAATTTATCCAGGGTTTTTTGACAAAGTGTAGTGCTATGGGTGATTTGTGAATTTATTTTAAACCTTCATCTACATGACATTTATCAAGGGAATGTCCCAAGTATAAAACCGTTTAAGCATGCTTGCATGCTGAGCTTCAGATAAGGGGAGTATTGGAGAACTCCACACAGTAAAATCTGTTTCAAGTTTAGTGCCAGAAGTTAATTCAGTGATAATTTGAACAATCAAACTCCAAAAGACTGAAAACTGTCTTTTGATATTAAAGTGGTAATACCTTTGATGTCAGTTTAATTTGGCTGTTCTTTCATATAAATAGTTATGCACCATGCATTCTGCTGCAAGATTGTTCAAGGGCGCTGCGGCCATGACTGAGGACCAGTAAGTAATGGGTTTGAACTCAACTTGGGGAAAGATTATTTAATGGCTTTCCCAGGGGCAAAAGGTTCTCACCTAACCAGAGGGTTTGTAGAAATTTTAAGAACTTTTTCCAGTAAAAGGAGCTATTCACTTTTCATGCAGTTTGATTGGATATTTTTTCTTTGAAATATGATGGATGGATTATAGTGCAATGCATGCTGGGTGTTTCAGTTAGCAATGACCCACAGCTCCTACAAGATCAACTATGGCACAAATCATGACCATGGTCGAAACTCGCTTTCCAACTGTGGCAGCCGACAGCGAGAGTTTGGGGACCACCGTGCCCTGACACAACACACAAGGAAGAGGGGTACGGATATCCGTGTTGGAAATTCCTCTTCATGATCTTATGAAAACTACCTTTTCATCAAGCACAGAACCAGAGGAGCCTGCAGACTATTTAAGAACTGAAATTTTCTTTCATTAAGACAGCAAATGGCTTTACTGTCCTATAAATGTAAAATATCTTATGATTGATGTATTTTAGATGAAACTTTGAATTAAACTAGCTTGTAATTTATCAGGACAGTGCTGCTGGGACAGTCATCTCCTCCTGTGATATCTCTAATGTATTACTGGATCATCCAGGGAAATATGGGATTAGGAGGAGAATATCTGATTTCTTTTGAATTAATTTTAACCCTTTACTTTATATAGACTCATTTTGTTGTATTGGCAAACAGAGCAGACCCAGATCAGACAGCTCCTAGGAGCTTTCTGATCAGGGTCTCTTCTGTTTGCTTATACAATATTGTAGCTCAGATTCTACAGTCTGATCAGTCTATATAAAATTCACTGTTTCATACGCCATTTAAAGTTCAGATAATTAATATTCATGAAGTCACAAAATTGTACATTAATATTCATAAAGTAAAGGGTTAAAAATTCCAGTAAACCCTGGAACATCATGTGATGATATTGATTTCTGTTGTGTGTTGTGTGTTACAGGGCTCAATATACTGCTGCGGATCATGTCCAAGTTTGGTAACAAGAGCGAGGTGCGCTCTGACATCCCACACAACGAGAGACTGGAGTTCCTTGGTGATGCTGTGGTCGAGTTCATCACCAGGTATGCATTGTACATACCATCTGGGAATGGGTCTCTAATTTGTGATGCCATATTTTTCTGTCAAGGATAAAGTGTCAGTGATATGTTTGTTTTACCCTCTTCAAATACACTTTACTTCCTTCAGTATGAAGATGTGTCTCTATATGAGAACAAGTATTACACAATGAGTACCCAATAACATGAATACACGAAATAAATTGCTGTAGGAAAAGGCATCATTTTCTTGTGAACTGTTGACTCTAAGCAGCCTGTATGATGTTTCAGTATCCACTTGTTCTACATGTTTCCCTATGCAGACGAGGGAGAGATGACCATGTACAGGGGGTCACTGGTTCAGAATGGCCACCTTGCCATCCTGGCTGATGTGAGTACACACATGGGACTTTAGGATGTGGATGATAGATATATATGTTTAGTTTCAGTTAATAATTCATTTTACAAATGAGTCAAGTAAAATCTGTAGTTATTCAAAACACATTTGAAACTGATAAGGCCCCCCCCCCCCCCCCCAAATAGTTCTGTTTCTGGTCCCCTACTGACCCTCTCCTTTAACAACCGACCCTAAATTTTTTTTTTACCTTTCCGCCATTAAAAAATCTTTCCCTCTTTTTTTTTTCCTTTTATTTTATAAAAAAAATCCCTACCTACACCCCCCACCCTTTTTTTTTGCTGGAGACCAGAAACAGAACTATATTTTTTTTGGCCTAAGGTAATTGTGAAGTATGTTGAATCTTTCTGTCCATTTTTTTGTCACAATTGTTAATTTTTCGCCCTGGCTCAGTTAATTGCATATATTGGTATAGAGGATCTATAGATGGGTTTTGGTAAATTCAGGTTTTCCTTTATTTATCCTATATTTTCTATGACAATACAGGAAAACAAAATCAACAAATACTCTAAGTTTCTGATAATCTTTTCTTTTTTACTGACAGCATGAAATAATTGGACATAGTTCTTTTCTTCCAAACACACATTTCCAACATCTGTGTAATGATAGAAGAAATTGTAACACAGAAATTTATATTACAAATAATACTCTGCAGAAGCTACGGTTGCAAGACTTCCTGTTATACGCCCACGGACCAGACCTGTGTCATGACAGCGCACTCAAGCATGCCATGGCCAACTGCTTTGAGGCTCTCATGGGTAAGTCTCAAACTTTCAGCCCCACCCTTTCCATTCATGGCCAGATCAATTGCTCACAGTCTCATTAGAAAAAAAAATGTATTCGTTTGCTTAAACCAGGTCAACCATTGGCTACATGTTATTCCAGTGTATCTTCATGTTAGTTATTTAAATACATCCTTAAACACTGGGAAGATCCAAACATAGATAATATATGTGACATTTTAGATAGATAGAACCACCAGAGTTGGACTGGCATGATGTAGACACAGTACCCATAATACCTCAGCAAAGTATGTACAGGTTCTGTAACTGATGCTGTTCAGTAAAATACTTACCATCACAGAGAAATGCCTCTCAGAGTACCATGTTTGGTTGTAAGGATGATAACAGAATTTTTTTATCCTCAGACAACAAAGTGCCTGCAGTGTGGGACTGTTGATATCTAGTGTCTGTCCCTGTTTGTCCAGTATAGTATAGAATTCATCCCATCCCATTTTACAAAAAGTTCATTAACTTTTCATATTGTTTAGTCCGGGTATCCATCAGTGATTTCTTAAGATGTCTGTAAAGACACTACAAAATGCTGTACCTACACCATATCATTTTGTGATAAAGTTTGATTATACTGGAGATACTTATTATTAGCTAATTTGTCAACAGAAATGTCCTATAGTTGTATCATGCTACCTATAATGTCAGCTTTTTCGGTACTATATTTGCTGACAGTAACGTCATGGTGACACTTTACCTCATGAATATTCATGTAAATATTCATGACTTAATGAATATTGATTTAAATGAACATCAAATGGTATATGAAACAGTGGAATTTTCTTTGCTGTGTAGGTAGTGTAGAAACTGTGAGCTACGTATAGGTTAGTTCATAGTTGCCTTTAACTACACGATATAGTCACGAGGGCAGAGCTCGAGTGACTATGTCGTGTAGTTGAAGGCAACTATGAACTAACCTATTTAGCACATGGTATTTTCCTCTGCTAGCGACAAAATGTCACACAAGTGTGAGTTATGTGGTTGCATAGTCCACACTAATTGATATTTTACAAAAGTGTGGACTATGCGCTATGCGGTGACTATGAACAAATACTAGCATCTGATTGGACGAGAGGAAAATGCCATGTGCTTAATTACTGTTTGAGCAAACATGCTTCTTCCAGGAGTTTGCTGATCTTGGACTCCTTTGTTTACCAAGGTGTCAAGATATATCTATATAAAGAAAAGGGTTAATAATGATTTGTTGCATTTTGAATATATCCACAAAATGATGTAAACAAATCCATGTTTGTCCTATATAGGTGCCCTGTACCTGGATGGAGGTATTAAGCTGGCTGACAAGGTGTTCTCCCGCGCACTGTTCATGACAGAGAGTGACTTGCTGGACATCTGGACCAACGTACCGGACCACCCTCTCATAATGGACGAACCCAACGGGGACAGACACTGGATAGCCAACAGTCCCGCACTGCAGGTACTTGGTACTTTATATTTTGGTTTCCTTTTCAAGTAGGAAATGCCTCATAGCTCTTTTTCAAACCTAAACCATATATGTATGGGTTGGGATATCCAGATCTTTGTTCCAACCCATTGATATTATTCAGGCAATTTTATGTGTTCTAGTATTCTTGTCTGGTATCAACCGAAACTCCATGCAGTAGTTACCTCCCCTTACAGTTGTAGATAACCACTGCCACCACAAGTAAAAATTAACTGAATTTAGCTAATTTTTCTTTTTTTTCCAAAAATTTTTTATTTTACTGCGAGTGTCATTTCCCTAAGTATGTTTTTAGCTCACCTAAGTGAGCTTTTGTGATCGCCCTTCGTCTGTCGTGCGTCGTCATGCAACGTCAACAATTTGGCTTGTTAACACTCTAGTGGCTATATTTTTAGGCCAATCTTCATGAAACTTGATCAGAATATTTGTCTCTATAAAATCTTGGACAAGTTCGAAATTGGGTCATGTAGGGTCAAAAAGTAGGTCACAAGGTCAAATCTTATAAAAACCTTGTTAACACTCTAGAGGCCACATTTTTGGCCCAATCTTCATAAAACTTGGTCAGAATGTTTGTTTCCATTAAATCTTGGACAAGTTCGAAAGTGGGTCATGTTGGGTCAAAAAGTAGGTCAGAGGTAAATTAACACTCTTGAGGCCCCATTTTTGGCCATATCTTTATGAAACTTGGTCGGAATGTCTGTTTCCATAAAATCTTGGACAAGCCCGAAAGTGGGTCATGTGGGGTCAAAAAGTAGGTCAATATGAAAAATCCAACATATGTTGCTCATTTATAATCAGGTGAGCGATTCAGGGCCATAATGGCCCTCTTGTCTTTAATAAACATCAAATATCACCTCGTGGTAAAAAGATAAATCATTTTGAAAAGTATTTTTGTTGTGACAGCAGACAGAGACGCCAATTTGTTAGTTTACCATCATCTCGTGACATTTGTGACCACAGTGATTATTTTGCTTGCAAGGGAGATCGCCGTGTGGAGTTTGGCATCAACCTCTGTTCTAGGCAGATCACATGCCAAATAAAATGTAAATAATATATACAATAATTTATTATAATGTTTCATATATGTAAGAACAGGAAGGAAAAAATAAAGCATGTTTTCAAAAGAAAAAAATATATGTTATGGAATGTTTATTTCAGTTTCTGTTGATTCTTATTTTCTTTCAGTTCTCAAGAAGACTTTGAGGATAATGATCTTTCTGGCATGTAATTGCCTGTATTTGATTTTACAGAAGCTGTTAATCTTTGAGAAAGATATTGGATATGAGTTCCGGCACATCCGGCTACTGGCAAAGTCCCTCACACAACGGAACGTGGGATACAACCATCTGACTCTGTGAGACACACTGTCACTTCATATTGTTACATTGGGCCTATTATCAAATGATAGGGTCTTTAAAAAACCCACACAGTGTTTATTTTGCATTGGTTGTTAATAAAGGAATTTTGTTTAAGACTTCTTTTTATGCTCACCGAAGGTGACGCATATAGTCGCCGCTTCGTCCGTCCGTCCGTTCGTCCGTCCGTCCGTCCGTCCGTCCGTCACACTTTCCTTGTCCGGACTATTTCTCAGGAACTAACGGCTTGAATTCAACGAAACTTTATGGGAAGCTTTATCACCAAGAGTAGATACGCATATCGTCGGCATGACCTGGTTCCTCAATTTTTCACAGAGTTATGGCCCATTGACTTTTCGGCCTATAGTACATATTGCATGATTCTTGTCCGGGCTATTTCTCAGGAAATAATGGCTTGAATTCAATGAAACTTTATGGGAAGCTTTATTACCAAGAGGAGATGCGCATATCGTCAGCATGACCCGATTCCTAAATTTTTCAAAGAGTTAAGGCCCATTGACTTTTTGGCCTATAATACATATTGCATGATTCTTGTCCGGGCTATTTCTCAGGAACTAATGGCTTGAATTCAAAAAACTTTATGGGAAGCTTTATACCAAGAGAGATCGCATATCGTCGGCGTGACCGGTTCCTCAATTTTTCACAGAGTTATGGCCCATTGACTTTTTGGCCTATAGTACATATTGCATGATTCTTGTCCGGGCTATTTCTCAGGAAATAATGGCTTGAATTCAATGAAACTTTATGGGAAGCTTTATTACCAAGAGGAGATGCGCATATCGTCAGCATGACCCGATTCCTAAATTTTTCAAAGAGTTAAGGCCCATTGACTTTTTGGCCTATAGTACATATTGCATGATTCTTGTCCGGGCTATTTCTCAGGAACTAATGGCTTGAATTCAACAAAACTTTATGGGTTGCTTTATCACCAAGAGTAGATACGCATATCGTCGGCATGACCTGGTTCCTCAATTTTTCACAGAGTTATGGCCCCTTGACTTTTTGGCCTAAAGTTCATGTTGCATGATTCTTGTCCGGGCTATTTCTCAGGAACTAATGGCTTGAATTCAATGAAACTTTATGGGAAGCTTTATTACCAAGAGTAGATACGCATATCGTCGACGTGACCTGGTTCTTTAATTTTTCACAGAGTTATGGCCCCTTGACTTTTTGGCCTAAAGTACATATTGCATGATTCTTGTCCGGGCTATTTCTCAGGAACTAATGGCTTGAATTCAATGAAACTTTATGGGAAGCTTTATTACCAAGAGTAGATACGCATATCGTCGACGTGACCTGGTTCTTTAATTTTTCACAGAGTTAAGGCCCCTTGACTTTTTGGCCTATAGTACATATTGCATGATTCTTGTCCGGGCTATTTCTCAGGAACTAATGGCTTGAATTCAATGAAACTTTATGGGAAGCTTTATTACCAAGAGTAGATACACATATCGTTGACGTGACCTTGTTCCTCAATTTTCAAGAGTGTTATGGCCCCTACTACCATGTTGTTGACTAATATTCATGTCATTTGCCTAATTTAACAGGAGATATCATTTAAACAAAACCCCACAAAATTCAATATGCTAGTAATGTCAATCATAATCATGTCAGCTAATTGTTGTTTAGGCCATTATACACTATTTCAAATATCCAGTCATATGTCAAGAGTGTTGGTTAACCTCTTTGATATGAGCACACATTGAAATGTATGACTTAATTTTTAGTAGTATGAAAACTTTAAAAAAATCAATGAAAGATCTGATGAGTAACACGTATTATCATATTAAATAGTAAACTGTTACTAAGTCTCCAAATTAGAGTTGGTAAAACATCTCATCTGTTGAGGAGAATAGATATGATTTAGGAATGGGGATTTCAACATATCCTCCCACCCATTGACCAAGGCCTTATTTGTAACAATGACGTTCTTCGGGGAGCATCTGTCAGTTCTACTGACTTTCTTGTTGATACTTATGTTGACATTCTTGTGGTCGTCCATAAGGGGGGCGGTGGGTAGTTTGCAGTAGTCAGAGGAAACTAATGACTTGCATTCCAGACTGGCTTGACTTGACTATTTGAGTTTACCGTCCCTTTGACAGTATTTCAGTCATATAGCGACGTCCAGCTAATTATCGATGGAGGAAGACCCCGAATGCACAGAGGCATCCGGGTAGAACCTCCGACCTACCGCAAGCCAGCTGGAAGGCTTCCTCACATGAAAATCTGAATGACCATGCTGGGATTCGAACCCACGCGGTGAGGGGCTGAGTGAGTGTTAAAGTCAGCGACTTTACCCTCTCGGCCACGGAGGCCCCTGAGCCTGAACTAGCCTCCAAAATCCCTTTAACATACATTGTATGACAGACCTAACATCAAACACAGGTTACATTCATGGAAGGCAGTGCTTTATCCACTGTACTGTCAAGTCACCCAGGTTGACATGTGAGGTATATGGAGACATGTGCTTGAATTTCTTATGACACTACACTTTTAAATACTATGATAATATTTGCACTATTATTATTATCTCAACATTAGTAGTTTTAGTTTAAACTTATTTATTTTAAGTCGATTGGTAAACAAGTTCTTACAACTTATACTAATCCCTCTCGACGGTTCCTGGATTGGACCAGTACTTTGCGCCTGGGAAGGTCGTGAGGAATTCTTGCCTCAAATGAAGTTTGAACCCACAACCTTCGGATCCGTAATCGGATGTGTTACCATTGGACCACGGCGCCCTCAACATTAGTAGTGAAATATTGCACAGTTTTCTGTAGTTGCTGTGAAGGTTTATTATAAAACTATTTTTGGGTGCAAAGATAACTAAATACTACGTTATCTTGGACCATGTTGTTATCATATATTAATGGCATATTAGTTTCTGCATCATGATGGGGTGCTACCGGTAACTTATGGACAGAGATTTTTCAATTACTTTTATAATTTATATCTGCACATTGCGCATAAACTTTGCCATTGAAATAAGGAACATATGAATATACCTATTTAAAATGAATAAATCCATATTTGGTGGCTGTATATTTTAAAACATTTGAATTATGGGGTTATACACTGTACATAGGGGACACAACCAGAGACTGGAATTCCTGGGAGACACCATCATGCAACTCATTTCCTCCAACTTCCTGTACCGACACTTCCCCGACCACCACGAGGGACACCTCACTGTATGTACTACCGTCTCATCATGATCTCCTACTGTCTTGTCCTGTCAATTTGTCATACTTGAGCTTTCTTTGTAAAGTCATTTTTTTTTTTTTGCATAATACTTGGAAAAACTAGATAAGAATATCTCCTTATACTGTTATCAAGTGACTCAAAATGTTACATAAAGCAACTATAGAAATATTTGTGTCCTGTTTGATGTATCATGTTGTACTGACAATATTTATACCTCCACTTCACAAATGAGCAAGGGTATTGCATCCGGACTTCATTGTATCCAACCACTGTCTCTTCTGATGCTGTATCTTCAGCAAAAAACAGGACCCACTTGCTGGTAATCCTTGACCGCAAGGTCTAAAATATGGCCATAATAATCAGAAAATGATTGCAAGCCATTACAATAGAAGAAGTTGGAGCTATATAAGAAGTACAACACCCCACCACGTCTTGTCATATCTTGTCCATTCTGTTCTGTCCTGCACTCACATTACTTGAAAAGTTTGACTAGTTGTGCCTTTTTGAGTTCACATTTTTTTCTCAATCTGTCGTTCATGTCCTTTGGCTGAAGAGGTTTCATGGATTGGAATACAAAATACACTGGTAATCAGTTTGATACAAGTATTTTTGGGCATGTGAACTTTGTACTCCACTGTTTTATCTGTAATCCTGATGCAGGTTGTGTGAATGATGCATGATATTTTATATTGTATACAGTTACTGCGTAGTTCCCTGGTGAACAACAAGACACAGTCCATTGTGGCAGAGGAGTTGGGACTGACCGACTATGTCATCAATGCCCAGAAGTGTGAAGGCTTCAGACTCAGGCAGAAGGAAAAGGCTGACTTACTGGAAGGTATATGGAAGGGCTCCATGGTTTATAATCTTGAAAAGGTCATGGACTTTTGTAGTAGCTTTGAAAATCCCTAAATACAATTCATCTTCTTTAAAAACTTCCTGTTTTATATCTGACTTTGCTTTTGCGGCCTTAAAGTCTGTTGGTACAGACACTAATCGCAACAACACTCTCTCTCATCCTCATAACTGACTCCTTAGACACAGTTTTGTTTGTATGTATTACAAATTTCACATGACAGGTCAATGGTAGATTTATTTACATGGCTGCATAAGAATCAGACAACATACAGGGTACCAGCCTTAAAACTAACAACCTTTGTATGTATTGCAGCTCTGCTGGGAGCCATGTATGTAGATGGAGGGCTGGAGCCCTGCTCTGTTCTCTGTGGAGTCTGTATCTTCCCTAGACTGGAGGTGGGTACCAGTTTCCTGTACAAGATGTCAGCTCTGTTTGTCTGCATTTCAGGTTGATTACGTATCCACCTATCCCAACAGGGACTTAACAGTGTCATGCAAGTCTCCAATATAAAGTGCATGCTTATGATATCTGTTATGATTTTAAATTAAAGGTAAACTTCCATTGACTTTGTAAGCCCTTGTGATCTGATAGAAGGATAAAACACATGTATGATTATAGATTTAAAGTATGTACTGGCAAGGTTAGTGTAGTAATATATTCTGAATTATAAGAAAGACATGATCGTGATATTATGTTGGTAATGTAATTGAGAGAAATGATGCATGTTGCACATAGCATCACTTTCATGTCGGTAAGAATGTATGCGTGTATTACAAGATTGAGACGTGTATTTTGTTGTGTTTGGCAGCAATTTATCCTGAACCAGGACTGGAATGACCCCAAGTCCCAGCTACAGCAGTGCTGCCTCACTCTGCGAGACATGAACGAGGAGTCACCCGCCATCCCTGTCTACAAGTACGTGGTTCTAGTGGTCATCAGGGCAGTCATGTGTAGTCCCTCTGTACTGGCAGCCTTGTGTAGTCCCTCTGTACTGGCAGCCTTGTGTAGTCCCTCTGTACTGGCAGCCATGTGTAGTCCCTCTGTACTGGCAGCCTTGTGTAGTCCCTCTCTACTGGCAGCCATGTGTAGTCCCTCTCTACTGAATGTAGAGATTTTGTTTTTGAGTGGGATGGGGGTTAAATTACAGATCCTATGAGATGCTAACAAGGGGTCTAAACCTGCATATACTTAAGTCCCTATAGAATATGATAACCACATTGAAGGCTGAAAATGAAACTCATACTTCAGTATGGTATTTATGTACGAGATTTTGGGTCTCAGTCTGCATGTACCAGTTCAGACAGCAAACTGTTAACAAAATGGGAGAGTTTTATAGTTCCCTACATTTTCATTTTGATTCACAAAGAGTCTTACTCCTGATTATGTCTTGTTGATAGAGTTCTGAAGAAGTCTGGTCCAGCAAATACGCGGACATACAAGGTGGGCGTGTATTTCCGGGGGAAGAGACTAGCGGTGGGGCAGGGAGGCAGTATACAGCAGGGCGAGATGGACGCTGCAGAGACAGCCCTCTCAAAAACCAAAGGTGAGTCCCTTTCACCATTGTAACAATCTACTGCACTTCTTATAACCTCACAGTTAATATATCTGTATTAAGCATTCAACCTGGAAAAAAGTGGTGAAAATTTTAACGCTGCCTTTATCCTCCATGGCTAGGTTAATTGAATATAAACAAAACCATGTTATTTTGTGTGAACCAGGTCAGCCATTGACTACCCAGTATTGCTGCAGTCATTTGAATTCATCTGTAATCATAGGAAAGGTCCATTTTTGGTTTCTTTATGTTGCACATGTACTCCGTATCTGCTGGAAATATCACTTTTATAAATGAAATTTATTTATACAATAAGCTTTTAATTTTGCAAAGTTGTTGTATTTTACTCTTAGTTACAATTTCCTTCGTAGCAGTAAAATCAGTGTATGATGATTTTTTACTTTCCTCAAGCCCAACTCTATGCCATGAACATAATATCCTCAACGGGAGAGATTGGTTTATGTTGAAAAAACTTTTTTCCCCAATTAACATTCGGAGAAAATCAGTTTTCACTAGATCAGTTCTGTTACCAGGTGTTGATTTTATTAATCTCTAGGAATACTTCAACCAGAAATGTATCTGTTTCAGGTCTGTTTCACAATCGTTTCCGATTCTCAGAAAAGATGCTCAAGACGAGTCTGTTGAAACAGGAAGTAGACTGATCCAGTCAGTGCATCTTAAGCTTGAAAACTACTGCAATGCTATGTATTTGTTAGTTCTATTAAACCATATTATGACTTGTTTAGCAGACAAAAATATTTAAAAAATGTTGCAGTCTTTGCACAGACTCTTAACCCTTTTCCTCATAGAGGACACCATGAAAAGACCTATGCGAACAGCATAAAACCAGATCAGCCTGCGAGTAACTCGCAGGCTGATCAGGTTTTATGCTGTTCGCTGCTCCTCAGTGGTCTGGAAATGAGGATTTTGTAATTAAATTTAGTAAGGTTTAACTGTGGTTTTCTGCAGATCAGGCTTTATGTGATACCTATTTAGGGCGTCAAAATGAGTATATATGAGGGAAAGGGTTAAATAGCATGAGGAACAAAATAGTGACTCTAATTTTGCACCAGTTATTGCATTTAAATAAATGAGCCTCATGCATAATTCAACTTTGATATTTACAGTTACCAGCTCTGATATTTATTGAATGTATGACGTTGCTCTGGATTTGTGAGAGTATTTTTGACTTGTGAGTGTATTTTTGTCTTAATTTGTAAAATAAAACAGGGATGATACAGGGGCCAGAGGCAAGATTTTGAGAGATCTCCCCCATTTGTTTGCTTAAATCTGAATATGCTAAATGAAAGAAGACTCTAATAAAGAGTAAAAAATTTCAGTCATGCATAAGACTTAAATCTCTCTCTCAATTTGGACACATTGTCACTTAATTTTGGCCAAACAAGTTTTTCTCATGATTTTAGAACATTTCTTGTATAGATTATGACGAGTGCTGAAGTTAACGAGATATGAACGGATACGTCTTGTAGATATTTCAAAATGAATTTCAAAATTTGTAAAAAGTTATGAAGTCTTAAAATGGTGTATGAAAACAGACTGGCTGCAATGTACAGGTGTTCACTGTTGTGCATGAGTATTGTGTCTACTTGATTTATCATAATGATATGTGCTAAATATTTTGTCGTATTTTGGATGTCCTTTTTATAATATGTAAATATTTATGTAGTACTTGCATTCCTGTTTGATTGTTTTGCTGAAGTGGATCAAGTGTTTCTTTTTCAAAATTCAGCTCCTTAACATTTTGGCATGAAATGCCAGACACTATTCATTGAATTCAGGTTGTGAGTAAATATCAGATGTCACAACTATTTTCCTGCAAGTGATACCACTAATCAGTCAAAGCTGTTTAAAGCAGCCAATGAAGGGAAAAAGAAAACATGGCCACTTAGTGCTGGTGGCTACTAAATAGCTAGACAATTCTAGAGCTTGAGTTAAGATAATTCTGTCCATGCATTTGAGGTTCAATTTATTAAGACATAAACAATTTCTGTCTTGAAATTTGAAACAGTAAGGTTACCGGCAAATTTTCTGTTATGGGTTTTGTAAAACAATTGTCTCTTCCTGTTGGGGTGGTCAGGTACAGGATTATAGATCAGAGGGTTGTGGGTTTGAACCTTGTTCAGGGTTTATGGCCTTCTCAGGCTCCAAGTACTGGTCCAACCCAGGAACCGTCAAAGAGGGATTAGTAGAAAGAGTAAGAACTTGTTTTCCAAATTGATGTAAAATAAAAGTTAAAATGTTCCTGAAGAAAATCAGATTGAAGCACTAATGTGATGTATGTAATCCTGATGTTGGTGAAAAGACATAGTGAAAATTTTTTGATCAAATAAAGTCTTTCAAACTGTAAAGTTTTTAGCTTGTATATGCCAGACCATTATCTTTTAACCAAACAATATTTTATGTAGTATATACAGTGGTGAGATGAAGAGGATACTTGAGCCTGCATTTCACTAAAATTCTGAAGTTAAGATTTTTCCAATGTACTCATAATTTTGAAGATGCAAAACACCCTTATTTATAGGCCTTAAGAATAGAACCTATGTATGCTCTTAAAGATAATGTCTCGCATTTCTTCAACATTTCCTAATTTTGTGGAGATTTTCAAGTTGATGTTTTGTGATCTGGATCACTGTAGCTCTTGTTCTCTTTATAAAGTGGAGCCCAGTACTGGAACCACAAGACACATATGTCAGTGCATCCACCATGTGTTGCTTTACCATTACATTCAAACCATGCAATCAGCAGGGATACAGTTTTCTTAGTTTTTATGCCCCCACAAAAAATAGGGGGGGGGGGGGGGGGATTTAGGGGCCGTTGTCCATCCCAAAACTATAAGCCCATAAGTATTTGTACTACAGACTTTAAACTTCATGGATATATTATTCAGGATATGAACTTCCGGTTTATTGAAAAACATGGAATTTTATGCTTATGACACGCATATCTCAGTCTTGAAACTTTAGGAATATATTATTCAGGACTTGCGCACCTGGTGTTGACCTTTGTTTTGGAAAATGCAACAGGTGAGGGCATCTGTCTCGACACATATCAACACTTAACAGTAAACCTCATACAGAAGTTTTATTACACCATTACAAACAGAGCATAGGATCATCAATTCAGTAGAAGTAAATAAAGAAACAAACACAAATCTAGGGAAGAAAGGCTTTTAATCATCAAGTAATTTTGAATTGCAACTACTTTTTTAACATTAAATTCAATTTAGAACACGTCTGATAATAACAATTTTGACACAAAATGGTACAAATGAACGAGTACACGTATTTGATCATTTTCATTTTTGAAATTGAAATTTTCTCATTTACACATACAGGTACTTTGGGGAGAACATTTTATCAAAGACTAGTGAACATTTTGTGCAGGTAATATGACGCAGTTGTATAAATCTTATTTTCATAATAAGTTATTACTCTCTACACATAATTATACACCCTTTATGACCCCCCCCTGTATTTTATAATCACATCACAATAAATTAGCAAGCTGGGATAGTCCATAAATAATGTAAACACTGTCAACATGGGCAACTAACACTGCTGCGGTACATGATGGTGGAGGAACAATACCATGTTAAAGGAAATAGCAGATAAAATCTGAGTCAAATTTAAAAAAGGGGTCTTAAATCTTTTTTTTCTATAACTTAATTGCAGTAAAAATAAAAAACAGGCTAAAATACTGTAAATCCTTGGACATACAAAACAAATGTATACTATTTAATCTAAAATGCTTTTCAAAAAAGGCAATTTTAATTCCAAGTAAGCAAGCTTTATAAACAATTTAAGAATTTGAATATCCTGCGTAACTCGTAAAACATCAAATTTAAATTTAATACATTAAATGTTTGCATTTAGTAATAGCCTGTATACATCGATTTCCACACAACAGATACCTGCATTGTAAGCAGTGCACGTCAACTGATATGACATCAACACAATATCAACATCTATTGAAGGATATAAATATTGAAGAGTATTTACTGTTAACCATTTTAAAGTGCATAACGATATATTTTTCCTTGTATTTCAATAAAGGAAGCCAATCAATATGGGTAAAAAAGTTTTTCTAAATGTCACTGCAATTCACCCAAACAGGTTTCTATGATGAACATCAAAACGAATATGGAAGTAAATAGTTGTTCAAGCTTTACTTGCAACCAGTTATTATTCCTAAAAGTATCCAATCTTTTTAATGTTCAATCAAATCATATCCAGCTAAAAGAAAAACTAACAACTTAGTCTCTTGAAGTAATGTAAGAAATGTTCTTTAAGTTAATAAGTGTATTTTCCACTTCACAGGCAGTCCATAAACTGAATGATAATTAGTTGTCCGTTAGAAGTCACCACAGACAGACAACAGTGTTGGAGAGGGGACAGTGCTAGTCGCTGGAGGGTGGCTCAGGCAGGGAGGTCAACAGTTCCTCCACAAACTTGTCTGGGTCCGGCACTTCCTCCAGCAGGCCTGTAAACACAGGGACATAGAAATACAGGGACATAGAAATACAGGGACAGAGAAATACATGTACAAACAATCAGTACACATGCTAATAGTGACTTATATTCTATACAGAATATGACATTACTGATGAGTACAAGAAAACTGGAATGTAATATTGAGGGTCTGGTAAAGGCAGCAAACTATTAAATAATATAACAATACTTCATATCAAGCTGCTTGTAAAAAAATCTCCTATCAGCTGCTGATATATAAATACTCATTAAGCTGCTTGTAAAAATCTTATTTACTTTCGACTGGCTACTTTGGACAGTTTACCATGCACATGATTCAGTCTATACTGTAGTTCCGTACTTACCAACAACATCAAAGTATTCGGCGATAGACTCGCACGGCAACATCTCATCCTGGTACATGCTGAGCAGACGGTCACATGCCTCCACCAGTGGGCGGTCGTTGTTACGGATGTGGTCCGCCACGCTCTTTGGCCAGTCATCCTCCTTCATGGTTACTTTCTGTAACACAGACACAGAATGTTTGTATGTCCCATCAACAGAATTACAGTTATTTAAAAATTGAGTCTACATGGGCCAGCCCACAAACTGTTCCACAGAATTTTTGCTAACTTTGTTAGCTAGTTTGTTCTGCACAAAAAAAAATGATAAGTTGTCAGCAACAGTTTGGTTCCCTTCTTAAACATATAAGATTGATGGGAACCATACTAGTGGCAAATTGCCAATTGCGCTATCTTCCAAGAGTATTTGGCATCAGGAGAATTAGGTAAGAAGGGGCTATGTCAGTGTAAACCATTTTTACATCAGTGAAAAGGGTCAGCTATACTGATGCCACACTTAAGTTCAAACTACACACTTGATGTTTTATATCACATTCTGACACTCTGCCAACCAATCCCTAACTACACTTGAAGTTGAGTGCCAAATATCTGAGAAACCAGTATTAAAAACCAGTATGGAACCTTTAATATGTTAGGTATGTCATACACAAGAAATAAACCAACAAACTAAGCTCTCGGGCACGTGTTCCCATATCAAAACAAGACCAGCTATATAATGTAATGGAGTGTTTGTAATGTAATGGAGTGTTTGTAATGTAATGGAGTGTTTGTGTACTTTGGAACAAATCAGCACTAACTTCAAAATACACAGTGGAATTTCTTTTTGTGGGGGGACTACTTAATAATGACTTTGTAGATGAATTTATTCAAAATTTTAAACCCTACACAACTAATAATATCAAAGACCTTGTGCATTCTAAGACATGAATTGATGAATAAATATACCCATAAAACTGTCTTTACCACAAAATCAACAAATTTCAATATCAGTGAAAAACAATAGTGTTCTTTGGAAAACATGTGTCACCTGAAGCATGATGGATAGACGACGGAAAAATGACTATTTGAGTATACCGTTGTTTCGACAGTATTTCAGTCATATAGCAATTTACAGGTAGAGGAAGACCCCAAATGCACGGAGGCATCCGGGTAGAACCACCAACCTATCGCAAGCCAGCTGGAAGGCTTCCTCACATGAAAATCTTAATGATCCTGCCGGGATTCGAACCCACGCAGTGAGGGGCTGAGTGAGTGACTTAACCCTCTTGGCCATGGAGGCCCCACGGAAAAATGATCCCAATGTGTCAACTCTGCTTACAGCAGGTAACACAATAATGACAAGGACATGAATTATTCACCCTTCTCCTGATTAAGTAAACATAATACACCCATTTTACAAATGAGAACTTCTTAATTGAACACAGTTTTGTTACCTTGAAGACTTTCTGGTATAAGCTGTCGACTAGACCAAAGAACACCAGGTAAGGTTTGTAGATACTGTAGTCCTTCACAGCCTTATCTGTCAGTCTGTAAACACAGCAGGTCAAAGTCAACAGCAAGCCCACCTGCCTTAAACTTTACCTCATGAATATTCATGTACAAATTTTAACTTTGATGAATATCAACTGACTGAACATTAAATGGTATATGAAACGATGGATATTTCTTTGTTGTGCAGACTGTGTAAAACATGAGCTTTACCACTGGTATATAAGAAAATCTAGCAGCTATCTGCTTTGGGCTTGCTCTGTTTTCAAGGCATCAAATCATGTCTATAGGAGATTATGTGTCAAATATATAATTTGCTTGCAGGATAAAATGACACACGAATACTGAATAGGTAGGGAAGTAAATCCAGTCTTAAGAAAAAAAATCACTTTGTCAAATTAACTTTTGCAACTCATAAAATATTCTTTTTTTTTTTTTTCAAGTAATGATATGGGCTCTCTAAAAAGTAGAAAAAGAAATCTACTTACGCTTTCTTGCCCACTGGGACAGTTTTACGTGCATGTGCGAGGACCAGTATACGCTCAAGAAACTTGATGCGGACTGCCTTCCACTTTTCCGTGGGCCACAGGTGTGCCGCCATCACAGACCAGTACAGGGGGCTCTCCAGCTGGGGAGATACAGAATTACAGATATACCACATGGCCTCTTTATTAGGGCATAACATCATAGTATCCTACTGCCAATATTTCAATCCAATAGGTATTTTGTTTATATGCAACAGTGCTGCAATATAACATAATCAGTGGTATGATACCCTGTCACATTATCCAGACACTGGGCCATCCAGTCCTGGAGCTACCCTTATATGTTGAACACCATACAAGGGTGACATACGGGTACCATTTCAATATTTTGATATATCCCAGATGGTGATCAAGCTAGACTCCAGATTCTGGACAGACACACTTAACCTCTGGGCCACCAAGACCCTTTCATATACTCTTTGTCTATGGGATACATTGTTATATCGGAGTGACAACATATTTCAGTCAAGGAAGATCTTGCATAAAACATATCCATGTACCTATACATGTATCTTTGTGGTATTAATAAAAATTAACAATATCAATACATTCATCCACAGAAAAAAAAAAAAAACAGGATTAAAATATTAAAAGTTTCTTCTTATTTTTCTATGGTGACATTCAAGATACTAAACCCTCTTTATCTTTACAAGGATGGCTTGACCATTAAGCAATCATCTTAATACAAATCAGTACTCATTTCATAAAAAGTAGTCATTCAAAAGCAAACTTAGAATACTTTTAGAGATTTACCTATGTAAAAAGACCTATTGAAAACTTACCTCAAAAGAATTTTCCACCCATTTCTCCTTGGGAGCTTCCAAGAAAGTATTCAAATTTTTCTCCTCTCTACCTACAGATCGTGTCCTAAAATTGCAATAAGAAAAGACTACTAACATTTAACCCTGGAAATGTTTTCATTATACGACAATCAAACAAGGGTTTCAATGTTGCTATGCTACTATTTGGTGACTTATTTCAGAAATAAGTATTACCAACTTCATCATTGACATATTGTGTAAACAAAATTGACCCATTATTTTACACAATAACATACCAGTTAGCATCGTGGCTTACGCAATTACTTGTCATCGATACAGCAAGAGTCTGATAAAAGGTATATATAGAACATCTGAATTTTCTCTGGGTGCTCCAGTTTCCTCCAACATTTACAACCATGTTAACAACACCATGTTCAAGTGGTATCTCTTTCCGTCCAATCAAAACATGAGAGAAGTGTTTTAATGCCTGACCACTGATAAGCATCAAAACACTGATATGATTATTCAGTGTAAACATAAACCACAGTGCTATCAAGTCTTCCCAAACATTCAAGACCAAATGTACAACCCTGATTACCCTGAAGAGGACCACACTCTGGCCAAGTCCTATACTGGTTGTTAAAGCTTCTTTCTCAACAGTTTTTATACAGTAAAGTAAGTTCTCCCAACTACAAGCCACACCCCCTACTCACGTGTTGATGACATAGAGAGCCATGTGCATTATGTAAGGTATAAGGTGGGCGTTGCTCTGCCGCCCACCACCCCCGCTGTCCTCACTGAAAGATTTCTCGTCGGCAAACCGCAGCAGAAGCAGTTTCAGGTCGTGGATGTTGAACATATAGCTGGGGTCACGTACCCCCGTACACTCCTGTAGATACGTGTTGTGTCTGGAAATATAGATACACAAGGATTACTGCTTAAGTTGGAGAATTCATTCTGTTTGATAGAAGTTTTGCAGGCAAAGTGTGGCTGTGGTATCAAGATAACACTCCTAAAGTTTATCTATATGATGATACTTAGCAGACTGACACTTCCAACAGTAACATCCACATAACATTGATCTGTTAAGTTGCTTGAATGTTGTTTTTTTTCTCAGAAATAATCAAAATGCAGCTGACTTAAAATATTGCAAGACCATGCCTACCTTATGTATGTTGTGATTCATACGAAGTACATGTAGATAAAATGACGAAGAGTTGACATATTAAAGTCACATTATTCTGAGAATATCCAGACACTGATAAGCCTACCTGGCTAGACACGTGGCGAAGGCGGACTCCTGTACCTGGGCCCCCCACAGTGGCAGAAGACCGTTACACTTGGTGTTGGCATTCTGCAGGGCCGCACTCTCCCACTCCTCCCGGCCACGCGCATGTCTGTACATACAAAACATGCTATATAACAATGAAATACAGGATATACATACAGAGCTATCACTTAAGGTGATTAATACCCCAACATTTTCTTCATGTCATGGGAGTGTAAGTCGTGATGTGACAGAATGCAAAAAGCACGATTTCTAAATCACCCCAACTTTTGAGAAGCGGGGGCCATTAATTTATCTACTTCATGTTCTGTTCACAATTCTTTTCATGAAACATCACAAAAAAATGAGAGATTGAGAAAAAACATAAAACTAACACAGACCAATACACCATCACATATTTATTTATTTTACTCTCATTTTCAGAAGTGCCATGTGGGTATGGCTCAATTGTTTTTATTACAAAGAAGATGAGAAAAATCAATGGAAGGGACAATAAGAATGATGTTATACAACACACACCAGATGATAAACTGCATACCCTGACAATACAGGAACAGCAGACCATTCTAATAGTTCCCGTTATAAGCAAATAATTATCACAACATCCCGTGATCAATGGTTTTGTTTACACAAGGCTCATATTGGTCAGGCTTAAATGTTCACTGTAGAAACTGAATACGTCCACATAGTGTACAACAGTGTGCTGCATACCTGACAGCGGCAGTGTGACAATCCACGTGTATCACGTTGAAGTGGGACACAGTGCTGTAGCCCGGCGTCTTCCTCATCCGGTTCTCATAGTCATCGAGGTTACAGCGCTTTGTGAACGTGTAGATGGCCAATACCTGCCAGACAGAGAAGTCTTTGTTAACTAGTTGCAAGGTCTAAATTACTCAAGACTCTAAATACAATGAAACACCTGGATGGAACCTCAAACTAACAACAACTTTCCTCACATGTAAATATCCAGGTGGCCACTTAGCGAACCCACAGTAGCGAGTGGACCAAGTGACTGACATAGGACACAATAGCAGGCTTACAATTCAGGAGTTCACTCTATAATGTACAAGAGACGTTGCTTACCTTCTGTGGCTGGTAGCGGTAACCCTCACGACAGATACAGCAGGTGAGGCCCGTCTCCTCCTTGATCTCCTCGATCTGCTTCAACACTGCCGACTTCACCGTCACCTGGCCCTTTGCATTTGTCTATATATACAATTTACATAATCAGCATATCACATACATACACTCAAATATAAATATATTGTTACACGTTCTAATTCTAACAGCATTTTTTTTTCTACATGTTCTCTTAAGCTTTAATTTCTAAGTCTTCCTTTTGTTGTTTTCAGAAAAGTTTACCTACCAATAAATATATTTTGACATAATAATCTCATCTAAATGATAAACATATTGCTTGCAATCCTTCGTAAGCTGCTAACAGTGACGGTGATAATACCCGCTATATTGCCTTACCTCAACAACTGAACTTTCTGTTAAACAGGAGACAACCTGACAGGATGAGACAGGACAACATACACAAGTCCTATTAAGCCCTATCCTCTTTCCCCATCAGATTTACTATATGAAGTGGTGGTATCAAAATGTTTCATATTCAGTACTGGGAAGAAGCAGAGAACTTCCAAATGACCTACACAACACTAGGCAATCTCCACGCAGTTTTCTCCCCCTTCATTCTTTGGCAAAGATCTCTGTAACCACGAGTGGCATTTATCAGGATTTCTGATAAATAATTATTTTTTTTTAATTGTTAAAAAAACTGTTTCTATGTATCAGCTTAGTTTTCTCTCATTTATATATGATGAAATAAATAAAAATGATAAAAAAAAATATTTAAAAAAAAAATTATGAGAATAACCGTTTCTTATATTTCTTATTTTTTAAATTCTTTTTCTTTATTAGCGAGTGGCATTTTCCTAAGTATCTTACCTAAATAAACATCAATTATCGCCTTTTAGTAAAAAAATGATCTGTTTAGAAAATAACTTTTTCTGTGTATGGAGATTATAAATAATAAACCTTTGCCATTTTTAAGCTTGTTAGCTTGCAAGGGAGATCACTGTGTAGAGTTAGAACACTAGGTACCACTACAAACTTATCTTGACCAAGCCAGGATTCCAAGCTTGTGCGTATACTAAATCAATATCTTAACATGATAATTCTTCAAACTTAAGTCCCCCTAACATGTCTACTCCAGAGCTGCGTGTGTACCCACCGTCATGCCGAGGGCACCCAGCTGTTTCTTCCTGTCCGCCATGGCCAGTCTCTTCTTTCGGTCTTGGTCTGCTGTCGCACCTCCTCGATCTGTAACACAGGTACATGGACTCATGTCTGATGTTCTTTACATCCCATCTGTAATCTAGCTGTCGTTCAGAAATCTTGTCTGATACATATTTGTATATGGACTTCCTGATCAGTCTGATAGTGTTGTTAGGTAGCTACATGTTTATTTGTTTGTTTATTGGGTTTAACGTCCCAGACAGTATTTCAGTCTTTTGGAGACAATGTCTACTTGAGACAGATATAGTGCTGCCACACTGTAGTATCATGACGTATACATGTGGCATGATACCACACCCTGTCACAGATCCTGATATCGGGCCAACCAGTCCAAGAACTATCCTTATATGCTGAGCACCATGCAAGGGAGCTACACCAGTACCATTTTTTATGACTTTGGTATGTTGCGGCTGGGGATCGAACCCACGATCTCCAGATTCTGGGGCAGACGCTCTAACCACTAGCCCACCAGGACCAGTCGGTAGCTACATTATACATTGCTCAGTTGTAAAATACTAACATCTAGCTGCCTAATCATACAAGAAGCTGAGGATAAAGTGTTTAGAGATATACTGGTGTTAGTTTATATGAACTGGATGGGAGAGAGCAGGGAGTCAATCCATTACTTTCCCCATTAAGACCAGTACATAGCTGTCAGATTTATCTTTCCTCTACATATATTCTGAGATCACAATAATCAACTAATTTTAAAACTATTACAATCTAGTCAGTCATACCCAAACACTGTCAGAACTATTTCTTAATTCTATTTATGATAATTGAGAAACAAATTCTGTTAACTTGTAAAAATTCTTTTCAACAGTTCCAGAGTTGGACCAGTACTTTGTGCCTGGAAAGGTCATGAAAGATTCATGCTGGGTTCAAACCCAAAACCTCTTAACTGCAGCCAGGTTTAATACCAGTGGACCACAGCACCTTTAAATATTTACAGCCAGGTTTAATACCAATGGACCACAGCACCTTTAAATATTTACAGCCAGGTTTAATACCAGTGGACCACAGCACCTTTAAATATTTACAGCCAGGTTTAATACCAATGGACCACAGCACCTTTAAATATTTACAGCCAGGTTTAATACCAGTGGACCACAGCACCTTTAAATATTTACAGCCAGGTTTAATACCATGGACCACAGCACCTTTAAATATTTACAGCCAGGTTTAATACCAGTGGACCACAGCACCTTTAAATATTTACAGCCAGGTTTAATACCAGTGGACCACAGCACCTTTAAATATTTACAGCCAGGTTTAATACCAGTGGACCACAGCACCTTTAAATATTTACAGCCAGGTTTAATACCAATGGACCACAGCACCTTTAAATATTTACAGCCAGGTTTAATACCAGTGGACCACAGCACCTTTAAATATTTACAGCCAGGTTTAATACCAGTGACCACAACACTTTAAATATTTACAGCCAGGTTTATATACCAGTGGACCAGCACCTTTAAATATTACAGCCAGTTAAAATACCAATGGACCACAGCACCTTTAAATATTTACAGCCAGGTTTAATACCAGTGGACCACAGCACCTTTAAATATTTACTGCAGAATGTACATGTCCTATCCAAGAAATGTTGGGTCATGCTGGTATATATAAGAATATGACAAGACATATTTGGGGATGGTACATACCTTATTGGCCACTATAGGGTTTTTCTTCAGCGTCTCCAGAAGGTTCTCGGCCATGGTGCCCGTGTGTTTGTCAGAGGAGACCTGCTCCAGCTTGTGCAGGATGGGGATCAAACTGTTGCCCAGCTCCAACTGTTCATTCAGCAAACAGGGAAACAGTTACAGCATTTTACACTAACAGTGCAGCTTCATTATAGCTATTCCTGGGTCCATATCTAGCTTATCCCATTAAAACTTTATCAAAATTCAGCCAATCCATAAATATAAAAAAATACCAGGGTCTAATGTTAAACTGTGTTGTACTGCATGCCGACTTTTATGTTTCAATGGATTTACCACAAAATCTAGGAGGAAAATCACAACTGATTAATACATTATAAAAGTGTTGTTCATTAACATACAACTTTATCAACTCTCCAAGTCATGAATCAAAAGTATTTTTGCTATTTTAAATCTCAAAAAAAAAGAAGAAGATTTATTTCACTGCTGTATCTCAATTACACAACAATGTACCACAATACGAATTGATCGTGAAACTGGGAGCAACATGAAACTACCAAAACAGCGTGCGTGATTTCTATTTCAGGGGTATAATTAGGTTTCCTTGCAGACCAAACTAGAGAAATTGTAAATATGAAAATGCTGCACCTGTGAGGGGGAGTGTCCATCTGAAATGCCGGTGAGGAGACGCAGGATGTAGTTGAGGGAAGGCTTGGATAGCATGTCCTTCCACATCTCCGAGTCAATCCTGCAGATCTATATAAATGATATTATCTAATGATACTTACACAGAACAAGTTGATGGTATTAGATTCTCAAAATATTAGAGTCATAATGACACACCAACTGAGTGGTAAAGGCAGATATCAAAAGAAAGACTGCAAGAAGAACAAAAGGTAAGATATTTTAATAGTTAAATTCTCATATAAAATGCTGAGGGCAGACTGCTAAACTGCTCTAAATGCATATAGAAACAGGAGAAGATTGGAGAGTTTTATGATCAGCCCTTTATATGTTTAAGTGGAAATCAAACTGAAAGTAAGGTACATACGCCAGGAGGGTGGTGACCTCGGGGGCGTGGGACAGGATGTAGTCCAATGCCATCTTAACGATGCCTTGCTCCCGTATCATGTCCTTCAGCCGCTCTCCGTTGGCATTGTTCTGTAACACAGATACAGTCTCAATCTCTGACTGACCTACTATTTTACTGCTTTTATTGTATTATAAATTTTTGTAATCATGTATGTCAATATCTACAATCTTCCAGCATGTATGAAATCCTTTAATTTCTTGATATCTATAAGCAGCTAGGAGTTTTATATATATACTGAAATCATATACATTTACAAATACTTTGCAAGGTTTTTTTTCTCATTTCATTATTAGTTAATATAACACATTTTTATCACCTGAGGAAAGCTTTACTAGAGCTATAATTGAAGATGAATACTCTCCATCCCTTACACACTGCCTTAAATACAACAGTGTGAGATGACATTGAAATGATTGTGAAGAGGGACAAGAAACTACAGGACAATACATGTGATTCCTGTACAGTCCCACTTCAGTTTGTGAAGTGGGGTTAAAAAATAAAATATTGGTACTCCAACATAGATTGGATTGTGAAAAAGGAGTCACTTTGACAAAAGTCAGTTTTCAAGACCACATGACCAGTACCACATGACCAGTACCACATGACCTACACATACCTGGATAGCTGCAGCTATGGAGCAGAAGCAGTCCAAATGTACCTTCTCATCCTGGTTGTGTTCGTCATCAAACCTGCAGGAGACAGATGATTCTTATCATAAACTTTCACAAACATGAGAGGAATTCTAAGGATATCATTTAAAGAAAATGTACACAATATAATAACAGCCATTCCTACTCAATCACTTAGAAAAACAGATAGATAGGAAGAAATATTGGTACAATATGAATGGATCGTGAAAAAGGAACCACTCTTAAGACTGCCAAGGTACAGTATTTGCATTCTAAACTGCAGATCTAGAGTGTGCAGTTTCGAATCCCATCGGAGGCAAGACTCTTTCAATGTCTTCTCAGGTGCAAAGTACTGGTCCAACCCTGGAACCACTGAGATGGACTAGTAAAACTGCCATTATCCAACTGTCATTAAGAAAGTATGTTTAAACTAAACTACTCACTTGTCAAACTGGAGGTAGGGTTTAAAGTGGTTGATGAGGGTCAGCATTTTGTCCTCCTCCCCGAAGGCCAGGAAGGGTATGAGTCTCATGAGAGCCTGGAGCACGCTGCTGTTGGTGCGCACAAACGGGGAGTTGATCCTCTCGAGCAGCATCATTAGCTGTGCCTTGTCACCGCACAGTTTGGAGAACTCCTGTCCAGAGACAGCAATACATTACTACCATTCTCATTCTTATTTTAATTTAGCAGGAATTCTTGTTTTAAATCAGAAATTCATATAATTTCTAACTTATCATGAAAAATCATTCCAACATGAGCTATCACTTAAGGTAATAAAGACCCCAGCTTTACTGCTTTAACAAGTGGGATAAGATACCATAAACTCTACTTCACTTTGTTAAGTATGGGAATGTGATTTTTAAGATTGAAAAGATGACATTATGCTTGAGAGGTACAGACACTATTTATGTTCCTTATGGTTGAACATTTAAGAGGCCTTTCAACATCCCATGTAAATCTAAGACAATTTGATGCATATGAAACTCAGCATTATAACACACATCAAATACCATAGATAGAACATACTGCATCACATGCTTCCCACTGGAATGCATCTCAAGACCCTATTCCTTCCTTGTCTACACAAAGTCTACTTCTGTTTCTGACTGCCCCACCCAACCCCCACTTCCCCTCTCCTCACCGTGTACTGCTCTGTGGACTGGGAGCTGGCCTCAGTCAGTATGGTCTCCATGATCTGCAGGATCTGCTCCGTGATGGTCTGCCCCTTGGTTGCCGTGGTACCACTCTCTTGTTCTGCCCACAGCGCCAGGTTCAGCGCCCCCAGCATGATGGTGATTGTGTTCAGCTCGGGTCGGATCAACTCCTGTCTGTTGGCTTTCACGTTCACCGCAAACCCAAACAGTTTCAGTAGCACTAACATTAAAGGCTTCCCAAGTACCAGATCCTTTATTGACTCCAGTCTGAAATGTCACAAAAAATGCCATTTCATATTGTGTTCAAGAAAGAAAATGACCATGAATGAAAACTCTAATCTGATTGGGATGAAGTCAATGTCTAACATGTGATGAAGATTTTGGCAATTCACATTGACTTACAATCAGAAAGGAGTAGGACTGAACCACAACTGGAGTATGGACCTCTTTATAGATCTTCCCCAGGTGTAAAGTTCTTGTCCAACCCACAAACCCCTGAGGGGGACATAGTACAAGTTATAAGGAGGATTTTTTCAATCAAAAAAAAAAAAAAGTAAGTATAACAAGCAACAATAAAAAGAAATACCATAAATATTATGAGTCTGTAAGTAAGAAAATTTCCAAAGAATAACAAATCTGTTATGCCACTGTCTGATTAACATTGCTGACTGTTCCTTATTGTTCTATGCATGTGTGTATATCTTATCAACTTTTATCATTTTAATTGTACAACAACATTGAATATGTATTTTATATGTAGAAATAGGTGTTTAATCAAATTTGCAAGTTTCAAGTTTCATAAGCCACGCCCACCCAACCTGTCCAGCATGACCTTGAGGCCACCACAGCTACTCAGGACGTTGGCCATGCGGAAGACCTCCTCCTTATCGATGTCCTCCTCGGTGTTGGTGTCCAGGGAGTTGACCATGTCCTCTGTAGCGTCACCCAGCAGTCCTCGCATACGGTAGATCACTTGCATCGGCTCACCCTGACACAACATACAGGATTCATACATAAATAAATTTATTATTATAAAATTTATAATGTAAGTATATGTATTCATATCAAAATCATCGTGGCCGATCAATAGATCATCTATAGGCCGTGGGATATTACAGCTAAATTTGGTCTTTTTAGGGTGGGTCAGAGTGCGCCATTTCATTGGT
Organism: Solen grandis; assembly: GCA_021229015.1. NCBI lineage: Eukaryota > Metazoa > Mollusca > Bivalvia > Adapedonta > Solenidae > Solen > Solen grandis. The sequence goes on along the minus strand of CM037788.1, from coordinate 11,914,128 downwards.
CGCATCACGTTTTTAAAACCAATCATAAAGACCATTATATACAGCTGCTGGACATAGTCATTTATTTTATTGTTTACATGACTTTCAAGCCTCTGCGCCAAAGAGTGTTGCATTTTAAAGTCGAGTTTTTATTGGTGGATAATTTAATCAATTACTTCTGTATTACAACGGTTTGCTTGCCTATTTCCCCACGGCATGATGTCATGTAGTGAAACAGAATAAGTCAGTCGGAGGTATTTGACGATGATCAAAATTAATGTATTTGGATATTTTTAGTATGATTAACAAAGCTGGTCATTTATCTTGAGCTTGGAAAATATAATAGAATCAACAGCAGAATTCAACGGAGCAGAACTAGTAAAACTGTATTTTCTATGGCCTCAAATGAAGGAATGATCTTTCAAGAAAAATAAGCACAAATATTCTATTTATTTTAAGCTTAAGTTTTCCAATTTTCCTCCTTTTGGTAACAGTATCTCCCATTACAGAGACAACAATATCTCTTTACTGTTGAAGATAGATTTTCTCCTTTGAGTATTTGTCAATATTTTCATCAAAGCACATTATTAATTAGGTGCCAATAAACCGAGTGGAGAGTGAGACCCTACCTCGCCATGTTCTGGGGCCCAGACCTTCTTGTATACATCCTTGACAGGCAGGTCCAGGCTGATGATCTTCTTGTTCACCAGCAGCTGAAAAACAAATCATCCATCATACACTGCACACTTCAATATCAACCGTTATCAACCATACACATTTTATTTTGTTGTTGTTTGGAGAGTACTGTCACCATGATAACATGTCCATCATATAAAGACATTCAGCTAGTTACTGGCAATGGTAGACCCTGAGTACACAGTGGAATCAACCTTGTACAAGTCAGCTGAAAGGCTTCTCCACATGATGATTGGAACAGACTAAGACTCAAACCAAGGATGTTGGCATACATGTCTAAATCTGACTCAACAACTTGCTTTTTTGAGAAAAAAATGTAGTATAATCAGTCAGCTATACTTAATGTGATTAAAAAAATTCTGCATATAATTAAATGTTACTACAATGATCATGAAAGTATTTATCATGTAAACACAGTGTTTCATAAATACAACAATCGTAACTATCACATTCACTGAAGGTGATACTCAATGCTAGACTGACATGGCTCAACAGTATGGAAAGATGATGAACTTTGTGAAAGCAAAGGAACAGGATGGAACAAAACATATGATTCCTATTTAGCTCTCTTCAAAAAGAAACTATAATTATTGTCAAAGTTTACTATAGGTGTCACAGGGTGAGAAAAATATGCAGCCTGACAGGGACTCGAACCCTGGGCCTTTCGCTTACAGGGCGAATGCTCTATCGACTGAGCTACCCGGCTGCTTACATATGATTCTCTCCTACTGTGAGTTATGTGACATAGGAACATTTTTATATGTTTTGGCCAGGACAGCTCTAAAGTCCTGGTGTGCCAGGTACATACCTCCATCCCAGTATCGTCTTCTAGAAGTGCCACCAGCTCACAATCTGTAACATGTACACATGCTTATTTGTTTGTGATATTGACATTTTTAGGGTTCTTAAATTTATGCAATTTAACTTAAACCATATACTAATTCACACAAACTTCAGGTATACTTTATTATTCACAGCTAGATGGTTTTTTTTGTTGATTTTTCAAACATTTTAATACAATGAAAGACTGAAAATGAAGTCCA
>CM037788.1:11862310-11912310 GCA_021229015.1 Solen grandis | reverse complement strand
TAAAATTAACATTGTATTTAAAATGCTTAACCTTGAATTTTTTATAATTAACCATAAAAATATTTAATTGATAGATACAAAAAATTTTATATAATAAAATGTACAAAACAATTAGGGATATTTTAATTTCTCTTGTAATTCATCCCAAACCATATTTAACTGAATTAAATTTCAGAAACAGACGAAGTCTAGATATTTTAGACGTAGTTTTAGGGTTTATACCAAAGGAAATTAAAATGAGGATGAACCATGTTATGACTTACAATCTAAAATATATACACTTCTTATACTTCAGTAGTATTTAACCCTTACACTGCTATGGACTTTGCAACCAGTGCAGACCAAGATCAGCCTGCACATCTGTGCACATTGTCTGCCCTGTTCACTCTTCAGTCGATAGATTTTTCAGCAATCTACCCCGCATAAACAAATAATGGTAAAGTCTAAAATGAAGAAGGGACAATTCCAATTCAGAAATTAAGCATAAGTAAGGATTAGATATGCTTTAAGCCAAGCTAGTACACAGAGAAATTAATATTTCATCATTTATTGATCTACACAAGTAAAACCTAATACTGCCTAAAGCAAAATTCAGATGGATTCTGAAAGATACATAAGAAAAAATTTGAAACAAAAAACAGTGCATTTTGTAGTATATGTTATTAAAACAGTGAAATTTGTATGATCTGTTATCAAATTAGTGCATTTGTAATATCTGTTATTAAATCATTGAATTTTATAGTATTAGGGTTTAATCAGAGTTATTACATCAGTAACTATTGATTGATCAGTAAATATTTTATAGTATTAGAGATATTAAATCAGTAAATTTTGTAATGTAAGAGTTGATATATAAGTGAATTTTTGGTAGTATTAGAGTTAAATTCTAATATACAAGAAAATAAACAATTGAAATGATAAACTGAAAAAATCTAAATGCTTAGACAAACCCTCTAGTCCTGTATATAAAACTAACAACATTGACTTTAAGCCCCTTATATTTCACTAAATCCCAAAGCACCATTATCCAATTTACACAAACAGCTGTGAATATTTCACTTCTCGCACAAATTTCTGTAGCCCAATAACTCCCAAAACAACTTTCCAGATATCAGCGTTAGTACTACACTAGTGCCATATCTGTATCATATAAACACGAGGCCATTCTATTTGAAATCCCAGAGATCTTCCGTATCAGCCGTTGATTTGTATAAAAGTAAAGATTTTTTATACAAGCAGAAAAAACATCGTCTCCAGAAATGCGTTTTTGTCATCTGCCATTATGAGCCTGAATGAAGAGTTAATCAGCTTCGACAAACAACTATACATAACTTTATATGCTGTCACATGAATGCTGTGCTTCGAAATACCTTTTGTGTTATAGAAGACCTAACATTAGACCACGCCTAGGTATGAGCGACAGGTAAGGAGAGAGATATCTCATGGTCAATATTGTTCATTGGTATGAATATAGTCAGTTATAACTGAATCAAGGATCCCAGGAGCTTAGCAGTAATTCATCCTAATGGAAAAAACGCTTGCAACTTCAGATTCCATTATCAATACTTAAAGCCACACTGACTACATAACACAATGCATGTAGAGATTATTTCTTGTCTCATTTATTTCATTCTTATCATCATCATCTCATCATCATCATCATCATCATCATTACATATGACTTCTTTATCAAACATATTACAGTGTGGCTCCATTATAATGCTATATTTAAGGTCCATGTACAGAAACCGTGTTATATTAAACCTCAACCTAACTCTGTGAAAACCCACCTTCAACTAAACATATCACAAAACCCAGATCTGGGGTCCAATATTGGACCACATTATAAAGGAGGGCACTGTAATGAATTTCATGTTATACAGAAGGGCACTATAACGGATCTATGATTCACTTAATAAGTGACATTTGCAATGCTTTCAAAACTATACTTTTATTATCAAATAAAAATGAACAAAATACACATCAAAGTAGAGTGTGAAGATAGTAATATTTAAAGTTGCTCTTTCAATATTCATTGTCACTATGAGACTCTGCACAGGTATATGAAATAATTATAGATTTCCTCAGGTTTCCTTCTTTTTATCTTGACATTCCTACACATTATTGATTTGTTTCCCTTTTTTGCTTGTATTATCAATATTAGTGCTGCAGCAAATTTATAAGACCTTGGGGGAAAAAAAGCAAAACACAGTTACCGTATTATCTTGATTAGACACACCCTTATTTGACCTTCAATATAATTTATGAGAATGAAAAATAATAAAAGGGGCATAACTCCTGACCTAATTGGCCGATATCAGCCATAATCAAACTCGATCAAATGATAATAGTCATAAACATTGTCATAAAGTTTAAAGATGATTGTTTAAAAAAATGAAGACGCTAGAGTGTAAATAAAATGAAATCTGGCATTTTTTTTTATTAAAAGGGGCATAACTCCTGACCTAATTGGCCATAACTGAACTGGATTGAAAGATTATGGTCATAAACATTGCCATAAAATTTGCTTAAGAAATGAAGATGTTAGAGTGTTAACACTAAAATTGTTGACGATGCATGTCATCTGGACGACAGACACTCAATGTATCACAAAAGCTCATCCTGGACGTTGCTCAGGTGAGTTAAAATCTGTAACAAATTTCAAAAGATTTTAAAAACAGTACCTGTAATTTAGCCTATTTATCTAAATGCATGCACATGTGGGGAATTAAAAAAAAAAGTGTTTTAATTTCATATCATGTGCACATGTGATAACTATTGCATACGCATTTGGTAAAAATCTAATTCGCATGCAGAAGATTTTGCATGCACATGTGATAGCTATTGTGTGCGAATGCAATAATTTAGTTACCACATGGGAGCCCCATAACTACTGCTTGCAAACACTGTGGTTATCCCGTTCACACATGATATAAAAAATATCTTCCATGTCCCCATTATTCCACCAAATGCTAGCAGGTTTGATATTCAGGGAAAATCTATTTTGTGGGTCCTTTTATCAAAAGCTGGGCACATATCAATACAGTAAAATAGCTAACAGCTACACATAATAAATGTTCACAACATTAACATCACTTTTTTGTAAATACAGGTAAACTACAACAAATGCTGAGACTTTAAGATTTTTTTGTATGACAGATGTTTATATATATTATATATATAAAATAAAAAATCATACCTATTTTGCATGTATGAGACTTAGTAATCTTCCTCCTATAATTTAGATGGTAGTTTTTTTTGGAATTGAAAGAGGAAATAGGTTATGTATAACTTTATTTTAAGTTCTAATAAATATAGAAATATAAGAATAAGATATTTAGGTAATACATCTTGGCTAAATTCACATACATGTATATTGAGAATTGATTTTGTCAATATCAAGAGCTAAAAAATTAGGAACAACATGATTGTCAATCTATAAAAATAAAAACAATGAATATCTGATTAAATACCCTGATAAATTAAACTGTTTCCTAAATTTGAATCTATATTCACTAATATACAATATAATGTAGCAAGTTATAATAACACTGTTTTGTTTGTTTACTGTCTTTGCCATCAGTTCTTTTGCACATGGCATCAACAGCTGATACGCAAATAAACATTGATCTTTGAACTGTTTTTTTTTTTCCTTTGGTAACAAAGGTGTTAAAACAACAGAGGTGCCTAGCTATTTCACATCCTTAATCCAATGGAAATGGAAACTGCAAATGGAGTCCAACTTAATCCATTTAGTTCTGACGCCTTAACAAACATAGAGTTCCTTTCAGGAGCTGTCTGGCTAGGGTCTTCTCTGTTCCTAATACAAAAGCTCAGATTCTACACAGTCTGCACAGTAAACATTTCAACAAGAGGGCCATGATGGACCTGAGTTGCTCACCTGAGAACCAGGTATTAGTGGGAGGAAAAGAAACAGCAAATATCTTATGATATTATGGAAAATGGGCTCTGCCCTCTGCCAGTCATAAATCGAGTGAGTACTTTAGGAGAAGAAGAACTTTCAAATTTGTATTATATTCATATAAGCAAAACGGGCTCCATTCCCTGGTGGCCATGTTTTCAACGGACCAAAATAATTTGGCCAAAAACTTTGAAATCGCGCCAGTACTTTTGGAAGAGAAGATATTTGAATTTCTTACTACCGGTATATACATATAAGGAAAACGCGGGTTCTGCTCCCCCCTGGTGGCCATATTATTCAACGGATCAAAATAATTTGAACAATATTGGTAGAGAGTGACCCAAGGAACATCTGTGCCAAATAACTTTGAAATCTTGCCAGTAATTTTGGAGGAGAAAATTTTCATATGTTTTTTCTTTCTGTTGCCATGGCAACCAGAGTTCTGCATGGAATCAAATTCTTTGAACAACTATGGAAGGGCTTCACCCAAGGAACATTCCTATTAAGTTTCTTTAAAATTGGCCCAGTGGTTTAGGAGGAGATGTCATTTTAAGTTAAATGTTGACGACGGACACCGGAAGACGGACATTCATCACTCATAATAGCTCACCTTGAGCACATTGTGCTCAGGGGAGCTAAAAACAAGACCTGATGGTATTGTGGATGGGTTTTTTGGGCTTTTTTCATCAAAAGTAGGTTAAAGGTCAAGCTCATGGTCTGCTGCATAATGAAGAGGTCCATCCACTTAAGCAACTGTCCAAATATTGAAGCAATCCAATGAAGCACATAAAAGCTATAGCAGATTAACCAAAAGGTAAGCCTGTCCAAATGCTACTTTTTTCATCAACAGTAGGTCAGAGGTCAAGGTCAAAAGATCAACTACATAATGTAAAGGTCCATCCACTTAAGCAACTGTCAAAATATTGAAGCAATCCAATGAAGGACATACAAGTTAAAGCATATTAAAGCAAGAAAATTCCAACAGACTGACAGACCCCCTGAGTTACCACCCATAACACCACCCCCTCCCCAAAACTTCATTTGGCGAAGGTACAAGAAAGGTCGACCTGAGTTATATCAGACACCTGCCTAAACATCATCAATTTTTTTGTTTAAATACCCGTTCAAAAATACATAGTTACCATTTTAACTTCAATAAATCAATATAATGGGGTATGGACATTTATTAGAGAGTAAACAAAGTAATATTATTAAATATTCCTTACTTAACATTAAACTGCTGATCTACAGGGAATTATTTTTTAATGAAATGGGAAAAGGCAAATAAAATATTTTTTTTAAGTTTTTTTTTTTTTTAATAGGGCGCCGTGGTCCAGTGGTAACGTATCCGATTACGGATCCGAAGGTTGTGGGTTCGAACCCCGATGGGGGCAAGAATTATTCATAACCTTCCCAGGCGCAAAGTACTGGTCCAACCCAGGAACCGTCGAGAGGGATTAGTATAAGTTGTAAGAACTTGTTTCCCAATCGACGTAAAATAAATAAGTTTAAAGTTTTTAAATACCATTTTTTAAATAACAGTATGTATTTTTTTTAATCAAAACAACAACTAGTTAAAAAAACACATAATATATATATACATGTATATGAAATCACCATACATGATTATGGCAATGAATTGATATTCAAGTATTGATAGTTCTTGCTATTGTTTTGTTGGGTTTTACATATCCCATCATTGCATCTCAGTCCTTTGGAAATATAGAAGTACATTTGTACCACAATGTAGTATCAAACTAAACACAGCAGAAGTGCTATGTACATGACATACCAGTCATAATATTCTCACATCAGTATCATCAGACCATCCTTAAATGATGGGGGCTACACTAGTATGGTATCTTCTTTAGTTAAATATCTTGCAACTTGGGAGTCCATTTCTTTACCTAAAATGGCTTTATATTAAACATGTAGAAACGAATTCTCCGCCTTAAAAATAAACTTCTCTAAACTGAGAGAACAAAACAACAACAACAACAACAAAAAAACACAAAAAAAACCACAAAAAAACAAAGATAACTTTTGGAAAGGAAATGATAAATTCATCACTGCATATAATTTCCTGCTCCTAATGACTAATCAATAATACATAAATGACATTGGACAAACAAGAAGTGGTGACTCTGGAGGAAGCACTCTCCACAAGGATGGTACAGTTAGTCACTGGAGGAGAGGAGATCAAAATGGCCACTGATAAAATATTTATAATCTACAGACACATAGATCAGCCTAATTTGATAGTCAAGCAAGGAAATTCTCTTATATATGTTGATACAGAACATTTTTTACTTTAGATGCATACTTTAGACTTAAAACATGTGGCTTATATATTTATAATTGTGTTATTTAGCAGAACCTGAAAAGCACCGACACATGTAATGTAATGATATAGCATTTCAGAAAACATTTTGACTACAATGCATGAATGCCATACAGGGACAGTTAACATTTTCAATTTCTAGTTTTGAAATAAACTACAGGACTACCCATCCCATTATCAAGAAACAAAATTTGTAAATATTGATAATTTTTCTTACTGTCAGTATAATAATGGAACACTGAGTATGCCAGATGTGCTTCAATCATCCTAAACAGATATTCAAACTAACTTTTATCCAGTTAAAATTTTAAATCTCCATGTGAATGTTAAAATAAAAAGTTGGTATGTTCACCTTATCAGTAAAAAACTAGAACTGCCATTTTCAAAGGGCGAAAATACCTTTTTTAAAATGACACAAATGAGGGTGACAGTTCATGGGCACTGCACTTCCCTTTAATGAGACCATATATACTTTTTGAGTTATAGTCCGGACTAAAATTTAGTATATAAAAATTTACAAAGGGCAAAACCTCCAATATTATGGAACAGAGAGTTGGTTGGCCTTAAAAAAGTATGAAAATTTAGTTACGAGACAAGAGTTATGGTTTTTGGTAACTGCACTTCCCTCAATGAGATCTATTCACACATGAAGTTTCATCTTGATATCCTTTTTACTTTTTGAGTTACAGCCCGGAAATTAAGTAAAAATTTAAAGGTTTTCCCCCAATTTTGAGTTATAGTCCAGACAAAAATTAAGTTTAAAAATTCAAATGGCAATAACTAAAACATTACGTGACAGAGTTATGGCTCTTGATCACTGCACTCCCCCTCAATGAGATCTATCCACATACAAAATTTCATCTTGATATATTTTATACTTTTTGAGTTATGGTCCAGACAAAAATAAACCTGACAGACAGCCAGATGGCCGGACAAACAGACAAGCATACCCCTCTTGCAACTATGTTGTGCAGGGGCTATAACAATGTAAACAGCTTCGGACCGATTCTATTTCTCAGCAACAGATTTATTCAACTGGCTGAAAAAATACTGGACATAAAACTGTAATATTTCATCGTTAAGAATTCTGCTTGCAGAATTACATTTCTCATAAACAAGTCACATCGGATGTTGCCTGTCATTTCATTGCAAAGATGTGGCAGATAGCGTCCAATATGTTCCTTGGGAAAGGATATGACTCTCGCGATGAAGTTTTGTATCAGAAGATAAGATTCAATAAAGCCAGCTGGTACCACTGTGTATGTTAAACAAGGTTTAAGGTTTTAGATGGAGGAGAGAAAATTCTGGCAAATTTAGTATGTCTTGTTTATATTGCCTAAATACTGAAATTTCATTATTTCCAGGGTGTAAAATTACTGAAACATTGTTACATTTTTCCTTCCCAGGGTTCATTTTTAACCTTCTTGATAAGGTATAAAACCCAAAGGATTTTAAAGGAGCTTGTTCACAGATGGTCTTTGACTAAGAATTAGATTTTAGCACATCTTATGATTATGTTTATATACCATTTGAAGTTAAGTAAATCAGACTCATGAATATTCATGAGGTAAAGACTTTAGTGAACAAAAAGAAACCATTGAAAACAATTTCCAGGTGCATTTGTTTGTCAAGGTCTTGAACAGTTTTCATTAAATCAACAGTTACAAATATTTACTTTAAAGACAGTCTGGTGCTTGATCAATTATTTTTTACAAAAACAACTCTCCTCTTCTGAAAATCTTATGGCTGGTACAAAAGGTGGTGGCTTCCCTAGCGTGGGAGGAAACGGAAGTGTCTCAAGTCAAGTTGTCCCAACTTGGAGCAATGCACCAGATCGCTGAATTTCAGCAATGATATTTTCCTGATGCATGATCATTTTTCTTTTTTCTTAATATGGTGAACCAATTTGACAAAACTAATAATGCCTTCCCATCCTCAAATTAAATCTGCAGTGAACAAAACAGTGTTAACAAAAACTACCTTTCCTGTAATGCAAGGCATCCTCAGTTGTACAGGCATTCTTTTTAATTGATTCTGCCATAAAAACAAATTTTCAGAATAATACAAAAGAAGTAATAAATATGTCATCAGATGACATATTCATTACTTCTTTGATTTGAAAGACTGGGGAAACTGGTAATTTCATCTAAATCTATTTTCCCATTCCACATATCCATACACCTCGATCTGTTTCATAAAAGACATTTGTTGTTCACTCTGTTATCTTCAACATTTGTCCATTCCATATTTCATTTCTTTCACATCTGTATTAGCTCTTTTAATTAAGAATTACGACATAGAGGATATCTGATAATTTCAGTGTCAACATATTTTCTCTCATGTATGGTCATATAAAATAGTTATTCTTCTTAAGGCCACTGTTAAAAGAAAATATGATTTTAAAAGGAAAATCAACAAATTTATGTTTATGTTATATATAACCTTTCATGCAATTTTTTTAAATTTTCCATATCTTCCTATTGTGGGAGGAAACCGAACCATCCGGATAACACCTACTTGTCCGAACAGTAGACCATGGTATTCTCTCACATACATGACCATAGACCATAGATAGTGAGCAACCCTACTTTGGTGTTAAAATCCGGGGAAAAGGTTGATTTTCCGTATATTGTGCGCAGGTCAAATTCATAAAATCTGCCAGCTGCCAATTTGGAGTCACCCTTTACCAATTCATCTCTACATCGCAAGTCTCCATGATGATCTTCGCTCGATTTACTGTGGGTAATTGTATAACACCTTTCATAAGTGTTTGTTCTCAATGCTTCATTGACAGAGAAATTAACGATAATTAAAATTAAAACCAACTGGCGGTGAAGATAATTTAACATTTAATGAGCACCTTGTGAGTACTTACCTGGCACTATTTAACCCTTTCCCTCATAGAGGAAACCATGAAAAGACCTATGCGAACAGCATAAAACCAGATCAGCCTGCGAGTAACTCGCAGGCTGATCAGGTTTTGTGCTGTTCGCTGCTCCTCAGTGGTCTGGAAATGAGGACTTTATAATTAAATTTGGTAAGGTTTAACTGTGGTTTTCTGCAGATCAGGCTTTATGTGGTACCTATTGAGTGCGTCAAAATGAGTCGATATGAGGGAAAGGGTTAATACTGATTGATCAATGGAAAACAAAACAAAATGTGTGAAAACCTCGTCACTATTATTATAGCATTATGATTAAATTCATTTATAATAAAAAGTAACCTAATTTATACTATAAATTCAATAAGATTAAGACATATACAATGGTAATTATGATGGTGGTAACATCGCGGTATGGTTAATGAATGATGAAAAGCCGTTTGTTTACCTCCTGAATCAAATGCATTGCTATTAACGATGAATACAAGTCATTTAAATATTTTTAATAACTGACATGCTCCTTTTATATTGTCATATGTATGAATTCAACCACAGATTTTAAACAGAATTGCCATTATATGATTATCAATGGTGATAATATCTTGCAATTGGATTTCTCTGGCGGTTCAGGTAAGAATGGGAAAAAAATGAAAAAATAAGTTTCTATAAAAAAATGCTTTTTAAGGTAATCCATCCATCATCAAGTTGTGATCATGGTCCATCAATAGATTGTGGTAAATTTATAGTACATGCAAGCCTTTATAGACTTAGGGCAAAAAGCCTGTAAATGAATGCTTGCATCTGCACTAAAGTCTTTTGATGTATTTGAAGGACCATGATTATAATTTAATGATGGATGGATGACCTTAAGAGAAGTGAAGCATGTCACTACAAAGCTAACCATAGTGATCTATGACAGGCCAAAATCACCAATATTTCCAGTGACAGATATCAAGAGGTAAAATGAATTTCGGTTTTTCATTTATTTAATTTGTAATTTGTTTGAATTCCAATTTGTTTACATTGTAATGAGAATCAGCTGTAATAACTAGTTTCCATAATGACAATAATTATTTACCCCTATATAAACATGTTTAAACAGCTTGACAAATAGAGTAGACAATTCCTGAAAGATCAGCTGTCTGATCAGGGTCTTGTCTGTTTGCTTATACAATATCATAGCTCATATTTTATACAGTCTGCAAAGCAAAAAAAAAAATCCTTGTTTCATATATTATTTAGTAAAGTCCAATCTAAAGTCATAAATTTGTACATGAATATCCATGAGGTTAAGGGCTAAACATAACTGATTTTAGGATGAAGTTTCCTATCATGTAGAAAAGGTTCCGCCAAAAACAAATTTGACCAAATTTTCTAAATGTGAAAGTATTATCAGATAAAGTTTACCAAGTTAAAATTGATTTCCCATCACATTTGTTTCACAATATAAGCAATTGTTCTAATTACCAAGACACTCAGCTTCAACTGGAGGGTAAATTTTGTCTTAGACTGAAATCTAATTTGATTATTGAATTAAAAAATTAACAGAAAAAAAAATTCAAAAAATTTCACAAAGCTCTGAATCATATTTTTTTCTTTTTTTTTAAGGGATTTCAATGACAGCTTGTCTGGCTTTTCTTCATTCAAAACATTTTTGTGTCTAATTTATTTGAGTATTAAATTCAGCTGAATGTCAAATTCAGACTTTTGAAAACAGAAATGCGTCTACTGGACAACAATGGCTCCTACATTACAATACTGTTTTATGGGTTATAGGGCTCAACATCCCGCCGACAGTATTTCAGTCAGTTGGAGACTATTTAAGAAAATTATATACAGTGCTGCCACACTGCAGTGACATGTGGCATGATACCACACCCAGTAAAATTATCCTGACACCAGGCAAATCAGTACTGGAACTACTTTTACTAGTATAAATTTAAACACTTTTTGTATATTGAGATCAGCGATCAAATCGTATTACAATTGCTTTATCAAAAAATTATTGAAATAAATAAAATGAAAATTAAAAAGAAAAAATGAAAGTATTTGTTAAGGTTGTTTTAAATGTGACACAATGCAGTAATAAAGTATTTTAAAATGTTTTGGGCTCTATTTAAAAACAGCATTCTTGAGCTATAGATGTTTAGTATGTTTTAAATATAAGTTTTTATATATCCATTATTTCATGTTAATTTAGATTTCCTTCCGTCAGATTTAAATCAAAGTCCTATTAAACAGGTTATGTTATATGGTCAAAACAATAGAAAAGATTAAAACTCATTCAATTTCATTTGTGTATTAAATCCCAACTAGATTGATATGCTTTTTTTTCTCTCTACAATATATTGTAAAGTCTTTCAGGAAAAAATATAATTTTCACCATGGTTTCGTATTTCATTGATCTCCACCTCTTTCACTGGTTCCAGCATTAAAAGACTGAAATTCAGAAGCTTACTTGATGATGTATCATAAATAAATGACAAAAGAAACGTTGATAGTATTCAATAATGATCATGTGATACTGTGTTAGATTGATTAATGATTTCTTTATATCAAAAATAAACAAAAGAGTAATTACTGTTATTTATTTGATCATTAAAATTCTTTATTAGTGAATAACTTTGGTATATATGACATAAGAAATTCAAAAGACAAAGTTAAAAATTCAATATCTGGTCAAAAAGTTCCATTAGTTACGATGAATTTACCGTTTTTATTCACTGTGTCACAAAATTACAAGACCATTCCCAAAAATAACTTGTTTTAAACATATTTATGCTTGGATTCTTGATGTTGAAATGATATTGGGAAATTTATCATCAATGCAACAAAATATGTTTCAGCCATATAGCAAGGTCAAGCTAATTATCATGGAGCACACAGAGGCATCTTGTTAGATCCAAAGATCTTCTGCAAGCCAGCTGGAAGGCTTCCTCATATGAAAAACTGAGTGACTCTGTCAAGATTCAAACCAACAGCAATGTGGGACAAAGTTTAACAGACCTATGTATTTTTTTTCATCCCACCAACAGTATTTCAGTCATTTTAGAGATAATGTCTACCTGAGACAGATATAGTGTTGCCACACTGCAGTATGAGGCCTTAGACATGTGGCATGATTCCACACCCGGTCACATCATCCCGACACCATGCCAACCAGTCCTGGAACTACCCTTAAATGCTAAGCACCAAGCAATGGAGCTACACATTACCAAATTTAATGACTTTTGTATGTTGCAGCTGGGGTCAAGCCCATGACCTCTGGCACCGGACTGGTACATATAATGAAATTCTCAACAATGATAGGCTGTGTCTGTAAAGAGCAATGATAATTACAATCAGCGGCAAGTTCCTGCTATAATGAATCTTTTATTGAACTTTTACATCTCACTGGACTAAAGAGCGAGCATCAAAATACTTTAATATGGACACAATATATGCAATATTGACATTTGATTGCTGAAACAACTCCACTGCTAGTTAGCAAACAATACATGGGCGTGTTTGTTAATGGATGATGCCAATATTCTCTCCATTATGATAACAATGCTATTTAGCAAATTGAAATACGAGTTACAAAATGAAAAATATATTTGCTGCTCTTGCTTTATTAAATGTAAAGTTTTGCTGAATTACAAAATAATATAGTCAACAAAGTATAATGTAATTTGAAGCTTACCAGTTGCAAAATGCATTATTTGTTTGCTTTTTTATAAAAAAAAAAAATATGAATATATATTGATCTATTACAATATGCTCCATTTATTCTGATTTTATTTTGAATACATAAATATTAAAGGGCAAATTTAATCATTATTGTTTCTCTTACAAAAATTCCCAAATATTTCATTTCTTGACAAATATTGTTATAGATATAATAACTTGAATATCTCATTAAACAGGAATGATGAAATGCCTTTCTACCTGATATAAGAATTAAAGTATTACTTTGCGCTTAGTACTGTAAAATATATTTTTGCTAAAATGTAATCAAAAATATCAATTAAAGAATGACCAATTCAATGACAATTGAAAATTTCACATAAAATGACAACTGAAATTCACATAAAGGAAACATAAATGAAAACAAGTAACTGGTGTTACACGCAACACATGAGTCCCCTACCGGTGAGGTGTGTAATTTTTCCGTTACCATAGCAACCAGAATTTTGGTCCAAGGAAAAAAAAAAAAGAGACGTGCAGAATCTCCATACTGCCATCTATTCATATACCAAGTTTCATTATACATGTATAAATATTATCTTAAAACCTTTTATCGCAGTATCCAGATTTCAAGATGGACAAACGGATGGACGGACCGACGGACAGAGGGCAAACCTATAGTCCCCTCCAGTGTAAACATCGATAGGGGACTAATAAAACTTTGTTCAAAGTCTGTTAATATAATGCTTTTTGTCTTACAGAAAAAAAAGAAATAACCAGTCTGTTGCTGTCTGAACCAATTAAGCGCTCACTGTACAATTAGTAGTTTCAAGTCTTTTTTAATTACCATGATAGGATATATACCTAATGGAAAGAATTTATCAGGTCAAGAAATTTTTCAAGACAACCTTGTTACATTTCCTGCTGATTTCACCCTTTTCATGCTAAATTTCTGAATTGGACTCATCCTTCCTTCAATTTGGACTGTACCATAAGTTGTTTTTGTGGATGCTCGCTAACAATCTATAGACTGAATAGCGAACAGGAGAGACCATGGTAAGACTGCACTGATCTTGGTCTAAACTGGTCACAAAGGCAGTCACAAGTGCCTATAGCATTGTAAGAGTTAAGGAGTAAATGAAAATCACGACAGACTCAATTCTTACATGATAGGGAAAACCCTTAATCAGTCCAAAAGCTTTGAGCTCAATGTCTTAATTCTGCCAAAGTGAGTTACTGTTCCACACTGTGCACATTACATTAAACTAGACAGTAATCAAGCTTAAGATGCACCTAAACGAATTATCTCCCCCTGTTATATTGCGGACATCATGACTGATTAGCCGCAGTTACTGGCGTGAAGATTAATGATACAGCTGATCTTCTCAATAATGTGGATTTATGCTGTTACTGGGCACTTTATCAGAGAGGATTTCAATGAACGCATTATAAATCTGGTTCATGCACTGGATTGTGGGATAGATCAATTTCCATAACTTCCATTACTGCCTGAAATCCTTCATGACTTTACATTTATCTTTTGATCATGACAAAATGTTTACACATATATGATTTAGACTAATGATACCAGGAGGGCTGGGTGCTGTATATTCTGTAAATGGATTACTGATGTCAAATTAGTTCCACTTTCAATAAACATTATTTGTGCATCTTTTTCATATACATGTACACACACACAAAAAAAATTGACAAAAAATACTTGATGCTAAAATGTGACAGAAAACTTTCCCCTTCCCATTTACAGAAATTATTTTATAAAACATAATTATAACAGTTAGAGATTGTCTTATTTACAAACGATTTCTTTCAACATTATCAAACCACGGATGCATAGATTACAACCAACATGGGAAGCAATTTAAACGTTTCTGTTCGAGATGTGTTTTATTGGCAACAATAATGTTTAATGCATGTAATCTAAATGATATTAAGCAATCTTCAATTAGAAAATCTTTTTTTCTTGAGGGAAGAATGAAATTCATTCTCCAAAAACCAGAAGAACAGAAATGCAATCAAGTTATCTGCATGATTAACAAGTTTAATAAACTTTAAATTGTGCCCTACATTAATCAGAGGTTAATTAGATTCAATACAGTTCACTATCTATTAATTGCCTCGAGGATGAAAGTACATAATTAACCCTTTCCCTCATAGAGGACACCATGAAAAGACCTATGCGAACAGCATAAAACCAGATCAGGTTTTATGCTGTTCGCTGCTCTTCAGTGGTCTGGAAATGAGATTTTGTAAAT
This sequence comes from Solen grandis, assembly GCA_021229015.1. Taxonomy (NCBI): domain Eukaryota; kingdom Metazoa; phylum Mollusca; class Bivalvia; order Adapedonta; family Solenidae; genus Solen; species Solen grandis. Next base: position 11,897,227 of record CM037788.1, on the reverse strand, counting down.
AAATTTGGTAAGGTTTAAGGCTGAGTGGTTAGAATCTCTGCCCAATTACAAGGTATCATGTCTTTGAAAATAATACTTATTTATCTCCCTTGCATGGTGCTCATACATTAGGCCAGTTCCAAGACTGAGTGGCTAGACTGTGTCAGGATAATGTGACTGGGTGTGGTATCATGCTAATTGTCTATGGCGTGATATCACAATGAGAGAGCGCTGTATTTGTGTCATGAAACAAGGTCCCCAAAAGTTGTTGCTCAATGCAAAATACTGTTGGTGGGATGTTAAATTAAAGCAAAGCACAATTAAAGCAAATGATTTGAGTTTCGTGGAGTTGAGGGTCCTCATTTGTTGCCACTTCCTTGGAACTATTTCAAGAAACATGTCTTTTAAAAAGAACAGGTCTCTCAATTATAGAAGAAATAATCATGTGACAAAAAAGTTACCATGGAAACCAAATTAGAAAGTGTAAAACCTGCAATCTGGGCAAATAAAGTACAATAAAAGGGACCTGTGGTCCGGTGGAAGTGCACATGACTGCCAAACTGTTTGGAACCTATTGAGAGCAGAATCTTGTTGTTGTTTTTTTATCAATTTCAATGTTAAGTACTAGTCCAACCCAGGAGGGGTTCACATTTGTTACTCAATTGAAAATCTTCCATTTATACGAGTACAAAATTGATTTGGTTAGACTTTGCACTGGACAGAAATTAATCTTATAACCTTTATAATATAGACTCACTAGCAAACAGAGCAGAACCCAGTAGAAAACCTCCTTCCATGTCTCCATGGTAATCTCTACTGAGATCCGCTCTGGTTATTTTTTTCGTATTAGCCTCCGCTGCAAATACGAAAAAAATAACCGGAGCGGATCTCAGTAGATATTAGTCTCCATGGTTACTCATCACACAATATTGTAGTTCAGATTCTCGACAAGTCACAGCAAGGAAAATACCATTTCAATTTCAGTAAATGAATATTCATCAAGTTAAAAAATTTCACATGAATATTCATGATGTGAATGGTTAAAAAGTGCTAAAATTTTCTCTTCTGTCTAAATTTAATTTTCCAAAAATTTTCCAAGGAAGATTTATAAATTTTCCATACCTGATGTCTAGAGTTTGTATATGAATATTCATTCCTGATATCTAGAGTTTGGATATGAATATTCATTCCTGATGTCTAGAGTTTGTATATGAATATTCATTCCTGATGTCTACAGTTTGCATATGAATATTCATGAGGTAAAAGGTTAAGACATTATGTCCGCAGCACATAAATATTTGCTCAGTAATTTAATCTGGCCAATAAAAAAAAAATCGTTTCTGGTCGCCCGACTGACCCTCTTTTTTGACCGACCCAAAAGGGATATTTTTACCTTTCCACTTTTCAAAAATATTTCCTATTTTTTACCTTTTGTTTCATGTAAAAAATTTATTAAAAATAAGTAAAATCCCAACCTACTGACCCCCTTTTTATTTAATTGTTGGAGATCAGAACAGAACTTTTTTTTCTTTTGGCCGCATTGAAAATACTATTTGTCTATCAACCCATTCATTTACTTCCTTTGAGTAATTTCTCTTCATCATAAAAATGAAACCGTTTAGTAATTTCAAACCATCATATTAAGTAAACATTTATCCCTGTTACACTGCCTTGACTCAAAAAACATGAAACATTAGAATATTCAAAATAAACACAATATATATATAGCAATATATAGGTCAAATATCACGGTTTTTGTGCACTGTCTGTCTCCTCCATGAGGTCTATCCACCTATGAAGTTTTAAGTTTATATGTCTAATGGTACATGAGTTATGCTCTGGACAAAAATTAAGTATGAAATAAAACAAAGGGCAATAACTCCAAAAATATGACATGCAGAGTAACAATTCTTGTGCACTCCATTTCTCCTCCATGAGATCTATCCACCTGTGAAGTTTCAAGTTAATAGCTTTCACACTTTTTGAGTTTATATGCTCTGGAAAAACATTGTGACGGACGAACAACTACATAAAGATATCATTCCCAGGCAGGAGGGAATTTGACAAACACTATAGTCTCAAGTCTCATGTGAAACATTGTCCATTCTGGACCTTGACAAATTGCTATTGCTTTAAGGTGGGGATTTTGACTTAAAAAAAAAAATTACCCTGGGTCAGCTCACCTTACCTCTCCTGGGGCAAAATATTGACAGGTGCATAAATACATTGGTTTTTCATTATTTCATCAGTGCTGGATGAATTTACCAATCTGTTAATGTAATGACCAGCTGCTTTTTCATCCCTTCTGACCATTCAACTGAAATAATCATTATCTATCCCAAGCTGCGAAAAGCAATCTAAACAATAGTTCGCATAATTGTTTCATGACGTTATAGAAAGCAAACATCAACTTTGTAATCCTAGGACACTTCCTGGTGTTCACTTTAATTAAGTCTTTTATTTGAATAGTATTGATTGACAATAAAGATGAAAAGCTGCACTGTATAACATATATTTCTATTGTTCAGAACAAAAGGAAGGGCAATAACTGTATTGAAATAACTACATATTTTCTTGCTAGAGTTATCTCCCTTGCAAGTGTTTTAGTATTGAGTTATGATGCAGGTCTGAGTTCTGTGGACTTAGGGGTCATTCTCCTTTGTAATTTAACCCTTTCCCTCATATAGACTCATTTTGACGCACTCAATAGGTACCACATAAAGCCTGATCTGCAGAAAACCACAGTTAAACCTTACCAAATTTAATTTTAAAATCCTCATTTCCAGACCACTGAGGAGCAGGCTGATCAGGTTTTATGCTGTTCGCATAGGTCTTTTCATGGTGTCCTCTATGAAAGAAAGGGTTAAGCTTGTTGTCACTAGATATCTAAAATACAGACTCAGAGATGGTGAATTCCAAAGCAATTAAAACTCTTCTCTGAAAACCCTGATGATTAAAAAAAATGTTACTTCTGCAGATAAATCAAGAGACCTTAGTGAAATTAGTGAGACCATCCTTAAATTATTTAATAATGTTAGAGATTTTTTTCACACAACTGCCACAATACACTGAAGTTTCTCTGACATGAAAAGATTAATCTTTTTAAAACCACTACTTTTTCAAACCATCATGCCGATTTGGAGTGGGGAAGATGTCCCTTTGGTTTCAAACAACAAAGGAAAATTCTCATCAATATTGGATTAAAGTCTCCAGTGCCCATACCATTTTATTTTTATTTCTAAATGTTGAACGGGAAAAATACCGTAAAACAACTGCTGGTGAAAATAGTTAAATTCCATTTTAATTGTAAATAGTGATAGAATATAGACTACATCAAACCTTAAACATCTAGACTACATCAAACCTTAAACATCTAGACTACATCAAACCTTAAACATCTAGACTACATCAAACCTTAAACATCTAGACTACATCAAACCTTAAACATCATGTTATTAATTAGCTTTATTCAATTACTTGCCTCTAGAGATTCGAGTAGGGTAGGTAACTCCAATGAATATCAGCTTCTATTTTCACTACAATTGAATAGCGTCACATCTGACAGTGTAGGCGACATCTGTCACTATCATTAGAGAATCAAATCGCTGGTTATTCTCGTAAGACGTAAGTCTAATAAAAAGTAGAGAAAATTCAAGAAACTCGACAAGGTCAAATAGTGCGCTTGAGATTTTGAATAACAAGCCTCCATTGTTTCTTGGTATATAACTACTTGTGTATCATACTAACATCAGAAAATGACATCACTGCATATTAATTTACCCTTTACCTCATGAATATTCATGTACACATTTCGGATTTGATGAACAGTAATTTTCTGAAATCTAGATGGTTTGTTGAAACAATGGAATTTTCTTTGCCACACAGAATATGTAAAATCTAAGCTATAATATTGTATGAACCAATAGATGGAGCTGATCAGGGTCTGGCATGTTTGACAATGTGTCAAAATGTATCTGTATGACATTAAAGATGTAACTGAACAGACTTATTCATGGACTTCCCAGGCACAAAGTACTGTTCCAACCCATGTACTGTCAAGAATTTATAGAAGTTTTTCAGATAACATTTCGTAACTGACATAAAAAGAACTTCATCAAATATAACTTATTCATGCTCATACAAGAACGTCATGTTTTCAAGTTGTGACAATTTCACTATCTGAATCAACATTCAATTCACCAGTTTCTTCCAATTAAAGATTCGGAGCACTCACTGCCAATGGAAACACATGTATTGATTACACATGTACAGACTAGACAAAATCCGAGGCTACATTTACTACCTATATGCTCTACAAATCTCGTGAGACATGTTTAACATCACAGATTTTGTCCCTCCATAATCAGAGAGCACTGCTAGACCTGAGAAATGTGAAATAAACATTCAGGACACAAACGTAATTAACACAATTCTCATGGTGTGTGCTATTTACCATGGCTTCAAATTGCCGATACACATCTCCTGATACCAATTCAAGGCAATATTTCAGAGTAACGACAGTGGGCATGATGTATTGCTCTGTAAGAGAAAATTAGTGAAGCCAGATTTGTTTTACTTAATGCTTCCTAGGCTAGTATCTGAAACAGCAAAATTGAAATTTTCTTCTCCTCAAAAATCAGAAATTTTGTATTGCTATAATGTCAATGAAAATTATACTCTTTGAACGCACACTTAAAATAACATAAAATTCTTAAGTCAAGAAATTTTGAAGCATCTAAGTTCAGGAGTTCAGCAAATCTCATCTTGCAAGTAACTTCCACATATCACGCTCAGCACTTTGTAATATTCTAACCTTTAGAGTCATTATTCTAGCTCCCTTACTAGAAATACGGTAAATATTTCAATTCTTAAAAATTGACGTATTTCAAAGATATGCAAAGCATGGTTTTGGAATTTGAGTTTGGTGAAAGTAGAACACTAACGAAAGTCTAAACATATTAAAGAATGTAACCAAACGTCTTATTTCGATAATTTTCTCCCTCATCAATAACACTATCTAAAATCAAACAGCAACATCATGACACTCTTTACTCAAGGGAGATAACTATGCCACAAAGTGCATGCTCTGTTACATATTATGAAATCCTCAGATCAAGAAATAAACATGCCGTAAAATGCATGTACTGTTAACCTTCACTCAAGGGAGATAACTATGCCACAAACTGTATGCACTCATCGTATTTATAGTACAGTTCACCTCTAAACTTAACCCTTTCCCTCATATAGACTCAATTTGACGCACTCAATAGGTACCACATAAAGCCTGATCTGCAGAAAACCACAGTTAAACCTTACCAAATTTAATTACAAAATCCTCATTTCCAGACCACTGAGGAGCAGCGAACAGCATAAAACCTGATCAGCCTGCGAGTTACTCGCAGGCTGATCTGTAACTCGCAGGCTGATCTGGTTTTATGCTGTTTGCATAGGTCTTTTCATGGTTTTCTCTATGAGGGAAAGGGTTAAGCTTCAATATTAACATCAAGTGTTTCTATTCTCTGACTGATTTAACTGATGCTGTATTGACAGTAATTATGCTCTAAGGAGAAAAATGGGATTTTTAGGAGTAAACAAGCCAACAATTTTACCGGAATGACTTCATTGGAGGTCCTCATGAAATTAGCCTCACAGAATTTTATTGAATCAATAGTAGATGACGTAGGAAAACCTGATGTGAACTGTGAAATGAAATAACTGTAAGACAAAGGAATTCTTTTATAAGATTAAAATGCAATACCACGCAGTGGAGTGTCTTTTTCCTGTGCACAAGTTCATTTAATGCCTTACAACCATTTAATGCCTTACTTGACGTGAATAAAGGTGTCGCAGATCCCATCTAGCCATTTATTGATCTGTGAGAATATGAAGCATTTCAAAAAAGAAATATAAGCTAAAATATTATTAAAACAGGAATTTTTTATTTGAGACTAAAATGTTTATTTTATAAATATCAATGAGAGAAAATTTCTAGGGCCAAAATATGTGTTCTGTTGATAATTATATGAAGCAAAAAAAACAACAATTTCAAACTCCTACGCAATGGTTGCCTTCCCTTGTGGCAATCATTTATAATAACAGAAACAACTTTTTTTTCTTTTTTTTTTGTGACAGAATAATTAGGTTTTATTTTTAAGGAAGAATCTTTTTTCTTTCTTTTTTTCTTAAAAGTTAAAAATTCTATTGTTCAGTATAAATTAAACCCTAAAGTCATGCATCAATCATTAAATTATATGCAAAAAAAAAAAAAACTTCAGAGCAGATGCAAGCATCCACTGACTTGGAGTTATAGGCTCTTTGACTCTAAGTCTATAAAAGCTTGCATTTACTATAAAATCTGAGACAACAAACACATTATGGACCATGATCACAATTTAATGATGGATGAACAAAAATATCTTCTCAGCAGTCTTACAGTTTTCAAATATTAGTCAGGTGCAGAGATGTCTAAAATACAAGTCTGAGAAAAAGTTTTGAGAAAGTCAATAGCCCTGTTTTAGACATATAGGGAATGCTTTCAGAGAAATATCTGCAAAATAAAGGGTTTATTTCTTGATTTATGCTCCTAAAACTGTCGATTTTCAGTAGTGACTGAAGAAGTTCAGAATGCATCTTTTGTTTTAAAAATTTTCCCAAGGGGTCTGGTGGGGTCAGGGGCATGCCCCCACACAACTAGCATATAATTATGAATCCAAAGGAATGAAGTGCTAGCTACGCCCCTGTAGCCTTTCCCCCATTTCTCAATATTAACCATCAAGTGATAATGATGTCATATCTCTGACTGCAGAGTGAGCTCTGTGGTGGGAAACTACAAAACTCTATAGACACCTTCGGTAGAAGAATAATAGCTTGTGTCCATTTCTTTATCAAACAAAAACAAAAGAATATAGACAAGAACAAAATCCAAGGGCTTGCAAAACTAAATGAAACTGCTTCTTTATTTGTATGTAGTTACAATAGTTTTGAACCAAGCCCTCCAAGAAATGCAGTTTGAAGGGTGGGTGTAAAACTGTTGTAAATGATTATTTATTTATATGTAGTTACAATAGTTTTGAAACAAGCCCTCCAAGAAATGCAGTTTGAAGGATGGGTGTAAAACTTTTGTAAAGGATTTTTTATTTATATGTAGTTACAATAGTTTTGAACCAAGCCCTCCAAGAAATGCAGTTTGAAGGATGGGTGTAAAACTGTTGTAAATGATTTTTTATTTATATGTAGTTACAATAGTTTTGAACCAAGCCCTCCAAGAAATGCAGTTTGAGGGGTGGGTGTAAAACTTTTGTAAAGGATTATTTATCTATATGTAGTTACAATAGTTTTGAACCAAGCCCTGATAAAACCTGATCAGCCTTTGAGTTACTCGCAGGCTGATTTGGTTTTATGTTGTTCGCATAGGTCTTTTCATGGTTTCCTCTATGAGGGAAAGGGTTAAAAAAACGTTATAATTTTAGAAATAGAATGGCGTATCTTTTGTATCCTACTTCTCAAGTATGATAAGAAATTAGCATTAAATATCAAAGTTATATACAGGAGGCACATTTAAAAACCTTCAGTATATTATGACTAAAGATAAAATTAAGCGCTATATCTTGTACAATCATAACAGAATGATGCTAGAACCAGATAGTTCACATGCTTTTATGAATTAAATTAAAAGCTAAATCCATTTCATTTGCTGGTGCATGTGTTTCTCACTATGTTGGAGACAGAAATAACAAAAAGTGCAATCCATAATTCTTGGAAATACAAAATAATTTTGAACAATTCTAACAATTCATCATTACTTTCCATACATTTTCCTTTCAGAATTGGCAATTATATATGACATTTACGCAAACAATTTATTTGAAAGTCTCGGAATGTCCTTCAGTCATATTCAAATCAAATTCAATCATAGCTGAAAATTGTAAGTCGTTATCATCAATCTTTCTGAACAAGATTTTAAACATTGTAAAGCATGAATGATTTTACCATAATTCATCTTTGTTATCTTTACATGACAATAATACAAAACAAAGAATACGGTAAAACTGCAGTAATTTAAGGACCGAAGGGAAATATGAAATCCCTGTATAATGATGAGGATCAGACAACCAAGAGAACAAGATCTTATCATTAGTTTCATGGTAAATGTGAAGGCCATTTTCTAAATTTGTAGAACGATTTCTCTAATTTTTAAGCCAGAATAAAAATATATATTCTTCTCATACAGGGCCAGTTTAAACCTTCTCCATTAGATTGGTGACAAGGGGTGCATGTGATCTTTGTGCAAGCTGCATGGGGTTTTAGGACACACAGTTTTATACACTTAAGCAAAAATCTAGCTTGCGATATGGACAAAAAATTTGTCTGAGCAGAGGGCGTATTGTAAAATTTCTGTACAACTTTTAAAAGTAAGTAAGCAAGACAAGCACAGCTTGGATGTCTGTTGTCAAAGTAACCATACAAAACACAACCATATAAGGACTTGAGATGGAAATTAAAGGCAAAATTAATACTGCAATATATTAAAATATTTTTTATGGTACTGTAATATTTACCAATGTATTTGTCAAACGTCATACTCTGATAGAAATAAAATATACTGGTATACCGTATTGCTCCATTTAAATGTCGCTCTGCACTAATGTTCACTTGCCATGACCTACTTATCGCTTCGAGCACATTTCACGTCTTCTGTATTATGCTTGTAATTAATTATTACATGATGTGTGTATTGTATTGTATTGGGGTTTACCGTCGCTGCGATAGTATTTCAATCATATAGCGACGTCCAGCTAATTACAGGTGGAGGAAGACCCCGAGTACACAGAGGTACCCGGATAGAACCACCGACCTAGCGCAAGCCAGCTGGAAGGCTTCCTCACATGAAAAATCCGAAGTCCCTACTGGGATTCGAACCCACAGCGGTGAGGGGCTGAGAGATTTGTAGTCCACAACTGTAACCGCTCGGCCACGGCGGCCCCTACATGGTGTGTGGGAAAAGTTATATTTAAAGTTTATCTTATAAATATGCAACTGTAATATGAAAAACGTTATGTGTAGTTAATGCAGTAAATTAGTGAACCGTCGACCTGTGTAGTGCTGTTGAGATTTTGTTCTTTAAATAACCTTATTTGCCTCATAGGCTTACGGTAGTGGAGTTAGGAGTGCTCGCTCAGTTGGCTTATGGTAGCGGAATTAAGAGTGCCCGATCAGTATTTTTTTCCTGCAAGAGGTCGAGAGTTTTATTCCAGTTTTCAATTCTTTTCGGTAGTTGGTAGGTTATATTTTAATATTTTAATAGTAGACCTATGTTTTAAATGCTAGGTTTTAAACATTTATTATTTTGTATTGTATTTGCTTTCTTGTTATTTACATCATAGATCCTGCAGGACCCTGATATTAAAAAACAAGAGGGCCATGATGGCCCTGGATCGCTCACCTGAGTACCATTGCTACAACTGATTACAAGGTTTTTAAACAGACAAGAATTCTGATATAACTCAATCTTAAACATTTTAGCCCTGACAATACTACACACCAAATATATAAGCACTGGGCCTTATGGTTTCAGAGGAGAAGACTTAGTGCGGGGTCATTTATCTCCAAAGGGCCACCATTTTGAAAATCTTGATAATGAACCATTAGATGATGCTACATACCAAATATCTAAGCTCTAGGCCTAATAGATTCATAGAAGAAGATTTTTAAAGATTTTCCTATATAACTCTATGTTAAACAAGTGACCCCTGGTGCGGGGTCATTTATCACCATAGGGCTATGATTTGTACAATCTTGGTAATGAACCATAAGATGATGCTACATACCAAATATCTAAGCTCTAGGCCTAATGGATTCATAGAAGAAGATTTTTAAAGATTTTCCTATATAACTCTATGTAAAACAAGTGACCCCTATTGCGGGGGCATTTATCACCGTTTGGCTATGATTTGAACAATCTTGGTAATGAACCATAAGATGATGCTACATACCAAATATCTAAGCTCTAGGCCTAATTGATTCATAGAAGAAGATTTTTAAATTTTCCTATATAACTCTATGTAAAACAAGTGACCCATGGTGCGGGGTCATTTATCACCATAGGGTCATGATTTGTACAATCTTGGTAATGAACCATAAGATGATGCTTCATACCAAATATCTAATCTCTAGGCCTTATGGATTCATAGAAGAAGATTTTTAAAATTTTCCTATATAACTCTATGTAAAACAAGTGACCCCTGGTGCGGGGTCATTTATCACCGTAGGGCTATGATTTGAACAATCTTGGTAATGAACCATTAGATGATGCTACATACCAAATATCTAAGCTCTAGGCCTAATGGATTCATAGAAGAAGATTTTTAAAGATTTTCCTATATAACTCTATGTAAAACAAGTGACCCCTGGTGCGGGGTCATTTATCACCGTAGGGCTATGATTTGTACAATCTTGGTAATGGCCCATAAGATGATGCTACATACCAAATATCTAAGCTCTAGGCCTTGCAGTTTTGCAGAAGAAGATTTTCAAAGTTTGCATTTTTAAAATCTATTTTTAGCTCCTGTGACCTACTTTTTTAACCAATCTGAATAATTTGTACAACTTTGATAGAGGGCATCATAAGGATGATTCCTGTGAAGTTTGGTCAAAATCCCTTCAGCGGTTCATGAGGAGATGTTGTTTAAAGCAAATTGTTGACGACGGACGGACGCACGCACGCACGCACGGACGACGGACGACGGACAAAAGGCGATCACAATAGCTCACCATGAGCACGTTGTGCTCAGGTGAGCTAAAAAGAAGGAGAACGTTCAAGAAAAAAATCGAAATCTTTTTATATAAATGATATATAGAGAGGTCAAATTCATTTATTTATTTTTTGACTAAGTGTAAGGCCCGTGCATAGACAGGGTAGATTATAAGGTCAAAACAGCAGAAAAGAGAAAGAGAGGGTGACAATATGCTTATTTTAAGCCATCCATTAAAACATATTGTTTTAATCTTTTTCTTGTTCATAATAAATACACCATACTGAAACATCAATATAAGAGACTAAGAATGACTTATTTCTGCCCTTTTCAAAACTTATTTAAGGTCGCAATATACCAATATCTAGAAAAAAATCTTAATATGTTCCCACCATGGATATCAATACCAGTATATACAGTAAACTGGTACCACATATCATTTAGTATGGACATCACTGACAAGAATTGGGACATTTACAAAGAACTGCGTGAAATGCACCATGTTTTTGCCTTTTTTCTACATTTAAAGCGGAAAAGTCTCCAGGAGCATTTAAAAAGAATTCAAGAGAACAGACTCCATGTGAAATCTGATGAACAAAACCAACGACAATCAACAAAAACCACATTCCAATTTCAGGAGGCTGGAATGTCATTTACATTCAATTGACCTTTGTACAACAGCCTTCATTTCCATGTATTAAATTCCAATGCACTTTTTTTCCACAATCAAACAATTATCAGATCGTTTCATCCATGTGATTAAATTCAGCTAGACAGGGACATGTCTCTCTGGGCTTACTGGCAATGGTAGACTTTTTACTTGTTAGTTGGGGCTTTTTGGTGTCCTTTTTACTTGTAAGCGGGGCACTTTTGTGTACTTTTTACTTGTAAGGCGGGGCACTTTGGTGTACTTTTTACTTGTAAGGTGGGGCACTTTGGTGTACTTTTTACTTGTTAGCCAGGGCACTTTGGTGTACTTTTTACTTGTTAGTTGGGGCATTTGTGTACTTTTTACTTGTAAGGTGGGGCACTTTGGTGTACTTTTTACTTGTTAGCCGGGGCATTTGTGTACTTTTTACTTGTAAGCCAGGGCACTTTGGTGTACTTTTTACTTGTTAGCGGGGCACTTTGGTGTACTTTTTACTTGTAAGCCAGGGCACTTTGGTGTACTTTTTACTTGTAAGCCGGGGCACTTTGGTGTACTTTTTACTTGTAAGCCGGGGCACTTTGGTGTATTTTTTTACTTGTAAGCGGGGCACTTTGGTGTACTTTTTACTTGTAAGGCGGGGCACTTTGGTGTCTTTTTTAATTGTTAGCTGGGGCACTTTAGAAGACTTTTTACTTGTAAGCTGAGGGCTTTGGTAGACTTTTTACTTGTTAGCCGGGGCACTTTGGTAGACTTTTTACTTGCTAGCGGAGGCACTATGGTAGACTTTTTACTTGTAAGTTGGGGCACTTTGGTAGACTTTTTACTTGCTAGCTGAGACACTTTGGTTGACTTTTAACTTGCTAGCTGGGGCACTTTGGTAGACTTTTTACTTGTTAGCTGGGGCACTTTGTTGTACTTTTTGCTTGTTAGCTGGGGCACTTTAGTGTACTTTTTACTTGTTAGCCAGGGCACTTTGGTGTACTTTTTACTTGTAAGCCGGGCACTTTTGTGAACTATTTACTTGTTAGCCAGCGCACTTTGGAAGGCTTTTTACTTGTTAGCCAGGGCACTTTGGGAGACTTTTAACTTGTTAGCCGGGGCACTTTGGTGTACTTTTTACTTGTTAGCCAGGGCAATTTGGTGTACTTTTAACTTATTAGCCGGGGCGCTTTGGTAGACTTCTTACTTGTTAGCTTGGTCACTTTGGTGTACTTTTTACTTGTCAGCCAGGGCACTTTGGTAGACTTTTTTCTTAATATTCAGGGCACTTTGGTAGACTTTTTTCTTAATATTCAGGGCACTTTGGTAGACGTTTTACCTAATATTCAAGGCATTTTGGTAGGCCTTTCAATTAATGGCATTTGGAACACCATGTTTAACTTTTTTTTCTTTCTTTTTTTTTTGAAGTCGTTAGTTCTGTAAACATTCACTTTCACCTTCATAGACCTGGACTGTCAGGTCTATTATTTCCCTCCCTGATGTGTATACTGTTCGCTGACACCCAGACAACAATGGGATTCTATTTCAATCTCTTTATGAAACAAAATACAATCTCATTCTTCCACACAATGGCACTTGCAAGATTAGAAAAAGCGGATTGAATCTACATCAAAAACAGAACTTTTGGGGCTTTTGGAGATAAAACACATGGTTTTACGAAGTATTCATATAATGATATGTGACAGACATTTTGTCATCAAGCCATGGAAGCAGTACATCTTTGCTTAACCCTTTCCCTCATAGAGGAAACCATGAAAAGACCTATGCGAACAACATAAAACCAGATCAGCCTGCGAGTAACTCGCAGGCTGATCAGGTTTTATGCTGTTCGCTGCTCCTCAGTGGTCTGGAAATGAGGATTTTGTAATTAAATTTGGTAAGGTTTAACTGTGGTTTTCTGCAGATCAGGCTTTATGTGGTACCTATTGAGTGTGTCAAAATGAGTCTATATGAGGGAAAGGGTTAACTTCATAGAAAACATGTCTGGAAATCTAACATAGGTGTTGGAACTGTAAAACAATTTGCTTTTGCTTGTAGTGATGAAAAACAGTTGCGGAAAATGCAACCTTCAATATCTGATATAAATCATAGATTGTACTTAGCGCAGAATTATGAAAATGTAAAACAGATCCCATTTCAAACTCAAAGAAATTAGATCAACATCCAGTCCATTATGATGATGACTGAAACCAATAGCAGATGACAAAAGATAACATTTATTCTGACGTTTATTCCAGGAGCTTCCGCTGTATATAATTAGACCAAAGCATAATATCTTTCTCCATTTTATACCAGGATCAAAAGCAGTATGACTGTCTACACACCCTAATCTTCCCCCAAGGACAGGAAATGCATATTTTGCAAAACATACAAAGGAAATACCAAATGTGCTCATTTCACTGGCCACTTTCTTGTTTCCCGGAAAAGCCGTCTGCTGTTAGTCTCCCTGTTCAAGGACACCATTATTCAAAGGTCTGTATTGATTTAAACCCATTTGTAAACAGATCTTTACTCTTTGTGTCTATTTAGCTAATTTGATGAATGCATACAAATTCCAGACGTCATGAATGGACACTTGTTAATACCTTAATATAATCTTTCTTTCAGGAAAATTCATTCAGACAAAACTTGGAATATTACTCTGCTAGACAGAAGAGAACATTTTAGGACTTGTTAACTTGTCACCTCACGAACATTCATTTGAAAAGTTATAAATTGATGAAAATTGATTTACCGGAACTTTAAATGGTATATCAAACAATGGATCTTTTCTTTGCCATGCAGACTGTGTAGAATCTAAGCTTCAACATTGTATGAGCATAGAGAAAAGACTGGTCAAGCAGCTAGAGGAGCTATCTGGTCCGTGTCTGCTTTGTTTGCTCAGGCATCAATAGAGATCTATATATATATAAGATTTAGGGAAAATGAAAATTTACATGCTAATCAGGTTTTGTCTTACCAATATTCCACAAGTATAATGTATATGTAAAATGCAGTTATTTATTGAAAAATAAAGTTTCTGACTCAGAAACTCAGTCTGATTAAAAAGGGTGCCAGGGTCCATTGGGAGAATATCGACTGCTGAGCCTATGGTTGTGGAGCACTGGGGGCAAAGGTTTTTCATGACCTTCCCAGATTTAGAGGGCTGGTCCAACCTAGGAATCGTTGAGAGGAATTAGTATAACTTGTGAGGACTTGTTTCCAAACTGACGCAAATATAAGTTTTAACTGGCCTAATTTTGGATTTTATTATTTTAAAATGGTGCAAAACATGCCATAGCTGTATACTTAAGGTTTAAAATACATTTTAAAATCAATCTGCGCCTGACTATTTTAAGTAAGAGACGGCAAAATGACATTTAACTTTAACAGATGCTGTATTGCCATGATCTATACCATCCGAGTTCTGTCATATACCAGTCCTGTAATTTCTTCCTCACAACAGCAAAGAATGCAATCAATATTTCTATCAAGTGGAGATAATTGCTTCATATTGCGTTTCATGCCAGACCAGATATTAAAATCATACAGCATAAGTAACTGCTGACAAATGGGGGCTGTAACAGATGCAGTTTACAAAATTGTCCTGGTCTTTTCTCTCTTTTTTGTTTTTTACAGTTACATTTTTATACACGACTTCATAAAGGTCGGAGCTATATCCAGGGCTTGGTGCAAAACAATTGTAACTGCTCTTAATTCATATGTAGTTATAATAGTTTTGCACCAAGGAATTATGCTTGCAAGTCCTGTCCAGTGCCGTCCTGTCCTACAACCACGTTACATGAAGACAAGATGGGATGCTGGGGGTGTAAATCCTCTATAGTGATAGTACTAGTTCTTTGCAGATGAACATAATTATAGGGTATGAAATTGAAAAAATAGACTTGTCGCTTTTCTTCTGAACTGTTCAAGGTGCATTATTATAGAAGTATGTACAGAGAGTGCAAAGATGAAGTGCAAATACAGAGTGCATGAGAATGATCATTTACTAAAGTAAAGAAACTGAAATTGAATTTAACAAATGTGTTTAAATGTTCTTAATGTTAAATGGAGTGTTTAACAATACTGCAACGCATAAAAGCTTTTTTTGTTGTTGAAATCCTCTCGACCTACCTCACGGTTGTTTATTGCCCCTTCATATAAATGACAATTATGTTTTCCCCTGAGAATAATGCAGCTGTATTTTACGATATTGTATACTCAAGTCACGTAGGATGGTCTTCATCAATCTGCAGTATTTATTGAGTCTCGAAAATGAACATTTCATGCGCAAAAGCTTGAAAATAATTACATTCCTTGTATTATCAATGTGTGTAATCAACAATTTTTGTTGATTCTTTAAAAATAAATTGAGAAATATTTTGATGAGTATGTTTGCAAGATGCAGGCTTCCCTGGAAATATTAAGTATGTCAAGAATTCATACATCAGTATCCTCAGTACGGACCATTTCCCCACATGAAATTATCTCCGATTTTATGTCCCACTAACGATAATTTGGTCATTTCTACAATGAGAATTATAGAATGCTGCTTTCAGAAACCCTTGATACACAGGCAGTGTTTATAAATCTTTATTTAACCGATATATTGAAAACTGCTGCCGATACAGGAAGCCAAATTTGCTGTTGTAAAGAGATTAATAAATCTGTCAAATGACTTTAAGTGTCAGAACCCACGTTTGCCATTGTATCGAATGATGTATCGAGGGTTAACTGTACCAATCCAGTCATATACCCCGACATCCAGTCAACAAGCCCTGGAACTTTAAACTTTCTGTGATGACCTCTGACATCAGTGAGCTCAAAAAGTCCCCAAGAGAGGTTGTTAAATAGAGAGGTTTACCAGCTCTATAAAAATATTCAGTCAAGCTATTTACAACTGAAGGAAGACCCCCAAGTGTACAAAGGGCATTGAACAACATATAGAAAACAAGAGTGTTCTTTAGAATACATGTGTCACCTGCTGAAGCATGACGGAAAAAGTTTGTCAGACAGACGGATGGACAAAAGATGGAAAAGTGATTCTTATGTGTGACACCTCTGCTTACAGCAGGTGACATAACTAGCTCCCTTCTGGAGAAAACTAAATTACCAGACCAGGCCCTATGTTTTCAAAAATACTTCAATATGATCTCAAGCTGAAATCTGAGTTTGAGCCTGAGTGCCTAATTGAGAATGTTGAGAACCCCTGTCCAGATGGGTGTCAGGACTTTGTAAGTGGTCAATCTGAATTGAAATTAAATTTCTTTTCTGTTGATTTACAAATGTGTTGCAAATTATCAATTTTCTATGTGAAACATGTATTTTCTTTAATTTCTTGTAAAACAAGAGGGCCATGATGGCCCTGAAACGCTCACCTGAGTACCATTGCTACAACTGATTACAAGGTTTTTAAACAGACAAGAATTCTGATATAACTCAATCTTAAACATTTTAGCCCTGACAATACTACACACCAAATATATAAGCACTGGGCCTTATGGTTTCAGAGGAGAAGACTTAGTGCGGGGTCATTTATCTCCAAAGGGCCACCATTTTGAAAATCTTGATAATGAACCATTAGATGATACTACATACCAAAAATTTAAGCTATAGGCCTTATGGATTCATAGAAGAAGATTTTTTTTAAAGATTTCCTATATAACTCTATGTAAAACAAGTGACCCCTGGTGCGGGGGCATTTATCACCATAAGGTCATGATTTGTACAATCTTGGTAATGAACCATAAGATGATGCTACATACCAAATATCTAAGCTCTAGGCCTTATGGATTCATAGAAGAAGATTTTTAAAGATTTTCCTATATAACTCTATGTAAAACAAGTGACCCATGGTGCAGGGGCATTTATCACCATAGGGTCATGATTTGTACAATCTTGGTAATGAACCATAAGATGATGCTACATACCAAATATCTAATCTCTAGGCCTTATGGATTCATAGAAGAAGATTTTTAAAGATTTTCCTATATAACTCTATGTTAAACAAGTGACCCCTGGTGCGGGGGCATTTATCACCATGGGGTCTATGATTTGTACAATCTTGGTAATGGCCAATAAGATGATGCTACATACCAAATATCTAAGCTCTAGGCCATGCAGTTTTGCAGAAGAAGATTTTCAAAGTTTGCATTTTTAAAATCTATTTTTAGCTCCTGTGACCTACTTTTTTAACCAATCTGAATAATTTGTACAACTTTGATAGAGGGCATCATAAGGATGATTCCTGTGAAGTTTGGTCAAAATCCCTTCAGCGGTTCATGAGGAGATGTTGTTTAAAGCAAATTGTTGACGACGGACGGACGCACGCACGCACGGACGACGGACGACGGACAAAAGGCGATCACAAAAGCTCACCATGAGCACATTGTGCTCAGGTGAGCTAAAAAGCAACAAAAAAAGACAAAAAGTTGAAATACAAATCTTAGTAATTTTCAACTGAAAGGAAAGGCTAATGCTGTCTGCTGCTTTACTGCAAATCATTATTCATTTAGAAACAAAAACACACATTCTGGAAAAATCTATGCTGTGAAAACTTAAAGAGTTAATAATCACACCATAAACAATATTTCCTCTCATTTTTTACAATAAATCATATCCGAAAATATTCCTTCAGATTGAAACATGACCAGCACAGTTATATCAAAATCTATCGACAATTGCCCAATAAAATAACGCCAGTTCAAAACATCGCAAAAGCAATCCATTAACATGACGAGCCATTTAGAGATTATCATGCACTCTGGATAACTAAGTCTCTTTTGAGGAATGATTTGAGCATTTCAACCAGAGTTTCCAAGATACCATTAATCTTATGATAATATCATTTTTATTGACTGAAATTCTTGTTTGGCTTTTACCATTTTAAACCTGATCTGTTCCATGAAAAAGCAAAAATAGATGACGCAAGAAATTTAAAACCAACACACACTATATGTTTCATAAGAAGATA
Organism: Solen grandis; assembly: GCA_021229015.1. Taxonomy (NCBI): domain Eukaryota; kingdom Metazoa; phylum Mollusca; class Bivalvia; order Adapedonta; family Solenidae; genus Solen; species Solen grandis. Next base: position 11,878,896 of record CM037788.1, on the reverse strand, counting down.
AAACCATAATTCACTGATAGAGCACAAATCCTCGAGGGCCCTTGCCTCTAATATCGACAAAAATACAAAAGTCCTGGTAAGTTTAAACAGAACTATTTAGATCCATTACAACAGGATGCATTAAAACATAAATGCCAGAGCAACACGATTCCATCTGAAACCTCAAAATTGTTGATTCATTTATTTTTCAGTGTAATAAGAGCATGGTCCAGTATGATACAATACACCGATTTGGATCCCGAAGAGAGTCATAATTGATCGAGTCACTGTATGCAGTTTGAAATCATTTTCACATGAATAAAATAACATGTGGTTTATAGTTGTGAAATTGTTTATGTAGTTAGAACCATATTAAAGTATTCCGACCATCACTGAATTATAATCATGGTCCCTCAAATGCTTAAAATATTACTTCAGTGCAGATGAATGCATCCACTGACTTAGAGTTAAAAGCCTTTGCCCAAAGTCTATAAAGGCTTGCATTTACTGTAAAATTCCCATGATCACTTGATGGACCATGATCACAATTTATGATGGATGAATTACCTTAACCCTTTCCCTCATAGAGGAAACCATGAAAAGACCTATGCGAACAGCATAAAACCAGATCAGCCTGCGAGTAACTTGCAGGCTGATCAGGTTTTATGCTGTTCGCTGCTCCTCAGTGGTCTGGAAATGAGGACTTTATAATTAAATTTGGTAAGGTTTAACTGTGGTTTTCTGCAGATCAGGCTTTATGTGGTACCTATTGAGTGCGTCAAAATGAGTCTATATGAGGGAAAGGGTTAAGAGAAAACACAAAATAGTTTGACATTTTTATATCATTGTTTTGCTGCAAGGCCTCATTTGGACATAAACAAAACATTCTGCTGCAAAACCATCACATTTGAAGACTCTAACACATCACAGAGAAAAAGTCACAGTACAAAGGGCCATAATTATATCTTAATATTTCTTGCACATTTCTGGATTATCTCAAGTCAAGACAATTCAATTACTTGTCCCAGTGTGACGCACGTAATGTTATTAGGAAGCCATCAGTAATTTGGTATCCAATGTCCAGAACCACTATGACTCCATAGCATCTGTAATTATATACATGTATCAATACAAATAAGGCTTCATAGTGACCTCGTTTTCACAAGGTCAAGGTCATATCAAACATAATTTCAAGAAATATGGTTCTGAAACCATGTCACAGCCAGATTTTCAATTTTGACACAGGCACATTTGCAATAGGAGGTTGAATTTTACCCAGAATAGAAAACTTAAAGTCATTTATTTTTTTCCCTGATATTTGAACTGGTGACCTAAAATTTGATCCCAGACAACTCTTACTCACAAACATGTTAAGTCATTATGAAAATTCATTCAATGTGATCCAATTTCATGAAGATCTTATCATAACAGTTTTATCTGTCAAAATTAAAACTATTATTCTGAAAATCTAAATAGAAATTAGTTTTTCCTTTAATTGTTATATGAAACATTTTTTGTAGTAAATCATGCAGACTTAGATCTAATTTGCTATCAATACAAATAAATGTCCATTTCAAGTTTGCTCATAGAATCACCTTTATTTCATTAAAATTAAAAAATAATGTAAAAAAAAGTTGTTGTTTTTTGTACTCAGTTGATTTTAACATTTTATGCTTGATCAATTTAAATCTGATGTGTTAACCTCTACAGTGTCTTGCAATGTTTGTGCTTATATTTCAAATTCTATCAATTTATTTATTTTTTCTTTGTTAATACTCTTTGCTGAAGATAGAGGTCTAATACAAGATGTCTAAAACAGGTTAGAAAGAATAAAATACAATCAAGAAATATTGTAACGAAAAATGTGCAAAATAATATACAATATGCTGGCCTTTTTCTGAAACATTTATAGTAATGAATGACCATAGATCTAGCAAAAAAGAATTTTCACAATTAATACAAAGCCCTGAGTGAATATAGCAATATCACATGATATATCAGCACAAGTAACATAAATGTATGATTTAACTATACATCAAATATTCACAGGCATTCTATTTATTTAATGGACTTTATCTTCTACCTTTTTCAGTAATTTTTGTGTCTAGTGTCTTTGATATATCTTGTAAGAGATTCAAAGCATATTGTTGCTTAGGCCAAAAAAAAAAAAAGTTACATTTCTAGTCTCCTGCAAATAAAAAAGAGGGTCAGTAGGTGGGATTTTTTTTTTTTACATGAAACAAAAGGTAAAAAAAGTGGAAATATTTTATTTCATAATATCTAACTATGGTAATTAAACAACATATTGGTGGAGGACAAACCTGCCATGACAACTAACTATCACTATGAAAATTTACATTTTGATGGCATTTATTTTTATCATTAATGGCAAATGATAAGATTTGTATTCATACTTTTTTAAGTCTTTCACTCAAAAAACAAATTCAAAGCAACATTTGCTGAAAACAACAACTTAAACTCTACTCTTTACAAAATAAAGAAAGGGAAAAAAATAGGAAAAATGTAATGTCAGAAGAAGAAAAAATCTCCAAAAAAAAAAATTAAAAAAAAATAGAGAGAGAAAAAGCTCAGATCTTAATCCCAAAACTCTTCACATTTTTAAATTTTTTTCAATTTTACAGTTTTTCAAACACTGACATTCATCAATGAGAATGAAAAAAAACAACTCATTTTTTAATCAAGGTTAAAAAGGGTGTCAAAAGATGAAGGACCAGTCTTGCAGAAATGAAGTAAAAAAAAAATGAAAAAAGGAGGAAATAAGAAGAAAAATTACATAATATTGTAGCAAAATATTCAAACTCTTAAATTGAAAACTGAACAACCATTTCTGATGTCGTGCTTTAAAATTCATCAATAATTCATGAAATCAAGCACTCTGATATTTTAGTGTTATAAATTCCATGCTCTGCACATAAACAATGACTTGAAATAAATATTTACGATTCCCATATCTTATATCATGCCGGTTTTTTAAACTTAATTAATCTCCCTTGTTTTTCGACACTAATTTAAGGGGCATATCATGCATTATATATTATTTTAACCAACACTGATCAAATTTAAAATGGAAGCCACTGAAAAATTCAGGATAGAAAATATCAAATTATCGAAATATTGTGGATGCCGAATTTATGAGTGTGTTTCAGAGTGGGTTTGGTGGAATATAAATAATGACTGGAATTTTTTTTTATCAAAAACTGCAAAAGTCTGGTCTTTCTTCAAATGAAGTGAACACAGTAGGTTTTCTTTTTAATAATGACTATGTTTACCTGCTTGTTTGGTATAATGTTGTTGCGGTGAAGTATTTACCTGATTGTTTGGTATAATGTTGTTGTGGTGAAGTATTTACCTGCTTGTTTGGTATAATGTTGTTGTGGTGAAGTATTTACCTGCTTGTTTGGTATAATGTTGTTGTGGTGAAGTATTTACCTGCTTGTTTGGTATAATGTTGTTGTGGTGAAGTATTTACCTGCTTGTTTGGTATAATGTTGTTGTGGTAAAGTATTTACCTGCTTGTTTGGTATAATGTTGTTGCGATGAAGTATTTACCTGCTTGTTTGGTATAATGTTGTTGCGGTGAAGTATTTACCTGCTTGTTTGGTATAATGTTGTTGCGATGAAGTATTTACCTGCTTGTTTGGTATAATGTTGTTGTGGTGAAGTATTTACCTGCTTGTTTGGTATAATGTTGTTGCAGTGAAGTATTTACCTGCTTGTTTGGTATAATGTTGTTGCAGTGAAGTATTTACCTGCTTGTTTGGTATAATGTTGTTGCGGTGAAGTATTTACCTGCTTGTTTGGTATAATGTTGTTGTGGTGAAGTATTTCAGTCATATAGTTAAGTCCAGCAAATTATGGGTTGGGGTGCCTCTATGCATCTATTTTTATATAATGGGTAGCTTTTTTTTTCAAAGAAGATTTTGCATATACCCCCTATAAGCTCCAAATTCAGTGGACACCATAAAAAATGTTAACTTTCCTTCCTTTAATGTATATAACCAAACTTAAGTATTTTCTTTGAATTAAGAAACAGCAGCAAATAAGAAAGAATGTTGTCAGTTTAATGAACCTTGTGCATATTCATTACTCTATCCAATACAAGTTTCAGAATGGATTAATTGCACAGCAAAAATGTTTCTCAAACAAATTTTACCCACCAGAATTTAAACAGAAAGTAAAGTTTCTAGGCTTTCAAGGAGTAAACAAGACCATAACAGGATGAAAGACAGTGAAGGTCAATATAAAGACAAATAAGTGTTCTGTAATAAAAAAAACACCTTCTTTATACTGACATATATTACTAGGGGTGTCAGAAATAATTAAGGTAATCCATTCATCGTTAATTTATAATCATGGTCCTTAAAATGCTTAAAAAGACTTCAGTGCAGATGCAAGCATCCACTGACTTGGAGTTAAAGGCTCTTTTGCTCAAAGTCTATAATTTTAGGCTTTTATTTACTATAAAATTCCCATCACCACTTAATTCAGAAAGTGTTGTTCAGCTTAAATGATGGATGGATAACCTTAAAACATAATAGCAGATGCATGGAAAGAGATGTGAAAGACTTTTTTGAAATGTTTGCAAAATACTCAAATGAAAAAGATGTAATAAAAAAAGATAACTTGATATTCTGTGTCAAGTCTAATCATCATCATGTCTAATGCACTATACTGGTCTAATCACTCTTTAACCCTTTCCCTCATAGAGGACACCATGAAAAGACCTATGCGAACAGCATAAAACAAGATCAGCCTGCGAGTAACTCGCAGGCTGATCAGGTTTTATGCTGTTCGCTGCTCCTCAGTGGTCTGGAAATGAAGATTTTGTAATTAAATTTGGTAAGGTTTAACTGTAGTTTTCTGCAGATCAGGCTTTATGTGGTACCTATTGAGTGCGTCAAAATGAGTCTATATGAGGGAAAAGGTTAACTCTTAAATTCCCTCTTTATATGTTGTGTGTTTGAGGCCTTGGCAAACAGAGCAGCCGGCTTCTAGAGGCACTGAGCTGCCTGATCAGAGTCTCCAGTTTGCTTATACAATATTCAAGCTCAGATTCCAAAGTCTGAAGATCAAAGTAAAATCTATTGTTTCACTTACTATTTAAAGTTCAATCATTTTAATTTTAATGAAGTCATACATTTGTTCATGAATATTGAAGCAGTGAAGGGTTAACAGACACAAGAGACCAATAGTAATTATTAGAGTTGTCACAAAGGGTGATTGATGAATACCCCAAGACTGCGCTTTGTCTGAGGAGATGCATATTATGGCCCTAAGATAAGGTTAAGCCAAATTATCTCTGATAGATATAATCTCCCAATGTGCACATCTGCATATAATGTCTGTGAGTCCATCAAATATTTAGGAGGATTTGCGCTTGGTCAATGGACAGGCCGACGGGTTGATTCCCAACTACTCCCAACTTGATGTGAGTGGGAAGGGGGGGGCTGTACAAAGCTCCTACAAACAAATGCACGTGAACCTAGCTTTCAACACTTGCTTTTGTTCAACAACCTTCTACAAACATCCAGAACATCTGGGGCGGCAATGTTTGTTTTGGCGTCATGTTAATTGCAACACAAGAACTGTTTCCTTTTCTTAATTATTGAGAGAGAAGAGAGTACAATCAGACCAGAGTACAATCGGACCAGAACTTAAGAGAGGGGTCTCATGCCTGGATAAAAACACCATTTACAAACCCAAAATGAAATAAATTTCATGTTGTTAGTTAATGAACCATTTTATGAAACACAGACAGGGCCAATGTTTGGCGCAGAATCTCAGAAAAGTAAGACAAACCATCACAGATACTGATGCAGACATCTTCTTGAAATCAGATCTGTGGAGCACCAGCGAGGTCACACACACACCGGAGAAATGTGAAGCGGGTCTGTCAATGGCAGGCTGGGATAACTGACTAATGTCTGTGATGATTTATCAGATGCTTACCCCCTCTAAAGCTCTGCCTAGAATCTTCTTGCTTTTTCTAGGAGCCTGGAGGTGAGGTCAACAATAGAAATCTGAAAGCTACTTTTTTTTCTTTCAATACTGTACGAAGATCCCTCTCTGAGGTATTGTGTGTATGTTCTTGAGTGTTGTGCAGCATTTAAAAGCGCAGACTGATTAAAATACAAAACTAGTTAAAAATTGATAAAAAAAGAAATGGTAGAAGTGAGGGCCTCAAGGCTGATTTAAGCAGTGGCTTGGTACTAGAGAGGGAAAGGATGAGACATCTGTTTGACAGAATGGGACATGGAAACTCATAAATATTCATGAATAAATTATGAATTGATGAATATCATTTACTGAACACTAAATGGTATTTGAAACCATGGATTATTTTTTGCCATGCATTCTATTTAGAGTCTGAGTTACATTATTAACTGTACAAACAGAGAGGACTGCCGTGTTTGTGTTTATATAAGGTATATAAACAGTGGTGGTAGAATGTGGTCATGCCATGGTTCACAATCTAGGACACTTTCAGAACTAATTACTCTCTTACTCTCTTTCTTTCATGTACAGACAACATTATTACTCTCTCCCTCTGTAATATACACATATAAATCATCAACAAGAAAATTCTCCTTTAACCCTTTCCCTCATATAGACTCATTTTGACGCACTCAATAGGTATCACATAAAGCCTGATCTGCAGAAAACCACAGTCAAACCTTACAAAATTTAATTATAAAGTCCTCATTTCCAGACCACTGAGGAGCAGTGAACAGCATAAAACCTGATCAGCCTGCGAGTTACTCGCAGGTTGATCTGGTTTTATGTTGTTTGCATAGGTCTTTTCATGGTGTCCTTTATGAGGGAAAGGGTTAATCATTCATGAGCTTTAATATTTATTTTCAAAGTTAAAGACATGCACAAAAAGGTTATATGCTAATGACATGTGAGAAAAATGTTTCATTTTGAGGACGAAATATCAGCGTTTTTTAAAATCTAAGGATCAATGTCCGATTAATGAATAAACAAAGTACTAATTTGCTTAGATGACTTGAAAAGCTGCTTTAAATTTCTCAACTGACATTTAATTTTCATCAATTATTCAGTGCTTTAATTCCAGAAAAGGGAAAATCATAAATAATAGATGTTGGACCAGCAAACCTTGACAATTCGAATCTTTCCTGAAGGAGACTTCTTCAGGCATGCCACCACAAAATCACTGTCCTAGTTAAACCTTTCCCTCTTATAGACTCATTTTGACGCACTCAATAGGTACCACATAAAGCCTGATCTGCAGAAAACCACAGTTCAACCGTACCAAATTTAATTATAAAGTCCTCATTTCCAGACCACTGAGGAGCAGCGAACAACATAAAACCTGATCAGCCTCGAGTTACTCGCAGGCTGATCTGGTTTTATGTTGTTCACATAGGTCTTTTCATGGTTTCCTCTATGAGGGAAAGGGTTAAACCAGTCTAAAATAGATAGAGAATAAGTATGTTATGAGGCCTTATGCTAGCAACACCATCCTTCCATATCAGAAAATAAACTTCAGACTAATGGTTTCATAACAAATGTTGTTGTTGCTTTGAAGTTTGTGACTCTGACAGTATTTATGACATACAGCTACTTTCCACTGATAACATGTTCGCCCACAGAGCCGAGCAGGCAGACAGACCCTAATTAAGCAATGTTATCAGTCCACTGATAATAAACAGAAAAGGGATGAACCAGAGTGCAAAGAGGCACCTGGGTAGAACCAGCTAGGCGTACGTTCTGTATGCCAAACAATATGCATCTGCATGCTTACTTTAATACAGTCAGCTTTGAAGCTACCTGTGTTACCAACCATGATTTTCATGTATACCTATGTACCACATAAGGTATATGTGAACAGCATGGTATATATATATGGTCATGTAATACATTGCATCACTGATGTATTATTGCTTTGAGAAATCTTTCTGACGGTATGTGGATGAAGTCACTTGATATGAATTCACACACTGAACACTTGAAATAGTCTGATTAATTCATATCATTGATAAAACCATCTGCTCAAAAGCATTAACAGACAGGATTTGTGAGGACATAACCAAGCTTTATGTTACAAAACAACACCAGTCAAGTAAAAAATGAGATATTGACCTATCAAATAGTGCACTATTTTGCAACATTGCGGGGAAGTACAGACTTTTGTGTAAGAGGGCCAAATAATCAAATGTACAGAGAAGCTGTATGCGTTCACTGTGTAAGTCAGTGTTTATAACCACTGAGCCATGGAGGCCTCTCCACATACAATTGAAAATACAGTCCATTTCATTAATCAGCTTGAAAACATTAACCAGAAAAAAAGTTCTTGGCATTAAAAAAAAAAAGAAGAGAAAAAACCCTCAGCAAACTGTTACCCTAATACCTTTAAAGGAAACTGCAATCTTATTAAGTTTGAGTCTCATATGTCATACTTTCAAAAGACAATGCAAAATTATCATTGTTGTAGTCTCAGAAATTTGCCATAACCCTTTCCCTCATAGAGGACACCATGAAAAGACCTAAGCGAACAGCATAAAACCAGATCAGCCTGCGAGTAACTTACAGGCTGATCAGGTTTTATGCTGTTCGCTGCTCCTCAGTGGTCTGGAAATGAGTATTTTGTAATTAAATTTGGTAAGGTTTAACTGTGCTTTTCTGCAGATCAGGCTTTATGTGGTACCTATTGAGGGCGTCAAAATGAGTCTATATGAGGAAAAGGGTTAATAAATCATTTAAAATCTTTAAGACTTCATTTACATACTCATTGACAACATATGAAATAAACATAATAATACAATATAATCAACAAAATCCTTATTTTTTTAAATTTTAAATCCTTTTTACGTCCATATTCTGTCCCCAAAACCTTAAGAGTTGATCTACATGCATTCACTGTAGTTTGATATAACATTTAATTATTTCACTCAATTTAGAAATTGAGAAATGATTTCATCATCATCATCATCATCATCAATTTTTAATAGGTAATTTCTAATAGAGATTATAATGAACATAAAAAGTTAATCAATTAAATCTTCAACTCATTGTATAATTCATTCACAAGCTGTTGACTATTCATATGGTGAAATAGCATTTTATCATTTCACTCAAGTTACTGTAAAATGATAAGAAAATCTCTTTTGCAATATTTCTTACTCTATCATCTCAAATCATAAATACTCTAATAATTGTTTTTCCAATACACAAACTGTTCCATCATAACATATTGACCTTCCTTCATCATTAAGTTGACTTAATAGCAGCCATTATATCCTGTGCTGACATATCAAGGGTTGACTGCAAAACTCTACTATCTTCTTCTATATTTCTATATCTGTTGGCACTTAGAACTACTTTATGGTCAGCCCTTGATATGTATGTCTATCATTATCACTCTTACTGGACAAAAAGGGTGTTTCATTACCGGTGTAACAGCCCAGATTTTCCCCCCAGTCAGTTTCTTCCCCAGGGAAGAAACTGACTGGGGAAAAACCTTACTGTTACATCGGCACCTTCAGAATCATTTCAGCTAACATTTATTTAGGTCTTGTAATGCTTTATTTCCTGGTAAAATATCTAGAAAAAGCTTTTAAGCATTGTTTATTACTGTTACTGATTGCATAGATACATCCATGTGGTCAAAGCCTTTTTTCTGGCATACAATGGTATGAGATCTGACAAGCCGGTTTCTGGTTTGTGTAAATCAGTATAATGACATAATGCAGAACTGACAGGCTGGTGTCCTGTTCTTGTACAGTCATAAGTGTACTGACATTTTCAGCACTCGGGTTCCGACTGCTCTTTCTATTATTAGTTGCAATATTTGAATGGACTGTAACTAGGTTCCCATTTTTTGTAAATTGATTGTTTCTATCATAAAATAATGGAATCTGAATCTGGATTTAAAAAATAAAATTATACATGTATGCAGTAAAAATATTATTTATTTCTACATTTTCTTTTTCATTTGGGTGGTTCCAGGCTATATTTCAGACAACATTTTCAGGCTTAGAAATAATTATAGCCTTAACAGAGCCTGAGAATCCTATCATCAAACTGGTTCCCTGCGTGTTCTTGCAGGTCATGTGTGTGTCAGGAGGTAAAATGCACTGGTTATCTTGTGTAATCGTAATGGAAACAAGGATTGTTGGCAGCTTTTCCTGTCCTCCAAGTGCGAAGATCTTGTTATTTGTGGGTAGAGGCTTAATAAGCTGTCATAATATACTAACCTTTTATTGCAGGCCAGTAATGTGTTTATGTAAACATTGGCAAACTGAGAAGATGGGAGGATGTCAGTTTATTTCCCTTCATCCCATTAGTGCTTAATGAGCTCACAAGTGACCTTTGTGTGACCTTCATAAAATTATACTAACCTGCAGGTTACTTGCATGTTGTCCTTTATTTTCACACAGGTGCTATTCATTAGTTATAGGAACACGTAGATCTGCTAGTAGGGGAGAATAGCAATGTTGTCAAAATATTGAAGCAATTACATTGATATTTTTGATAGATTAAAATTACTGTTGCTTCATATTACAGTTAACCCTAATGCTGTAGGCACTTATGACTGACTTTGCGATCAGAGTTGACCAAGATCTGCCGGCACATTCATTCAATAAATTTTCAGTTATCACCCCAATAAACGACCAACAGTACAATCCAAATTGAAGATAGGACAAGTCCAATTAATAAATTGAACATGGTAAGGGTTAGAATATTATAAAGAAAAAAATTACAATTTTCTCTGAGTAGCTGAAACTTCTACAGCTATCCGCTTAGAATATTGCTGCCCACATTTGACTCACAATTAAAAAATCACCCCTGACAAATGTAACAAAAGCAACAGGCAGTGATTTTACACCATAGTTTCCACTATTTTAAATACCAGCAGTACTAGGCACAAGTATACATCTTAATTGATACAACACAATTTACAGAAGAAATGAAACCAGTAATCCAGGATCCCCTGAGATGAATGCTTTATCAAAGGACATCTTTTATGGCCCAGTTTTAACTACAGTGGCCTTCTGCAAATGAACAGTTCATTGAATGCCTGTAGGGGGGCCATTATCTCTCCACATCTGGTACGAGGTCTATATGGCAGAGTCAGATGTCACATGGGATTGCTTTATTTATGAGAATGAAGCATATTTTTTTTAAAATTCAAGATGGCTGCCAGCTATATGACAGGCCAGCAGTAAATACCAGGCCAATGGGTTTATACAGTTATAATCAGTCACTGCATCTATTGTGGAAATATTGATCTCTAATAAATTCCTCATGTTCCTCTTTTCATTATGTGTAAAACCTGTAAAGTGAAAAGCCGGAAATAACTGAGTCCCATTTGAAACATTAAAGATTATCAATTTGAAATCAACATTTTCTTTTTTCAAATAAAATTCTAATTACATTTACAAGTTCAGAACATCCTGATGATGTAGAAGAGTACGTTTCCCTCAAGACTTAACTTTAAATGATTGTAAATGATTTCTTATCTTGGTTAGACCGCAAAACCAAGGAATGTTGCCAGAAATTTCAGGGAAAACGAGTGATAAAAAAGAGGATCAAGTATATTAAATTAGATAAGACACATATTTAACGATGGTTTAGAAGAATGAATACAAGGCAAGCCATAGGTGCTCGGTTATAACCGGGTTTCCCTCATATAGACTCATTTTGATGCACTCGATAGGTACCACATAAAGCTTGATCTGCAGAAAACCACAGTTAAACCTTACCAAATTTAATTACAAAATCCTAATTTCCAGACCACCGAGGAGCAGCGAACAGCATAAAACCTGATCAGCCTGTGACTTACTCGCAGGCTGATCTGGTTTTATGTTGTTCGCATAGGTCTTTTCATGGTTTCCTCTATGAGGGAAAGGGTTTATATCACACTTAACCACAAGAATGAAACTGTTATTTATGAAGTATATATTCATGCCAACTTCTGGTAAGTGTCTCTGATAAACTAAAACAAGAGGGCCAAGATGGCCCTAAAGACGCTCACCTGAGAAAAACTTCCCTTATTGCCTGTACAGTAAAGCTCACTTTTAACGAAATCATGGGGACCTTGCCAATTATTTATCTATCCAAATTTCGTCTTATCCATATAAATGTTTGCATATAGTGAAATTTTGCTATACATTGTCTTTCAGTTCTTGCTACTAGAATGATTAGGGAGTAATACCAAATATAAATGAATAGTTACATAAGGGAATAAATTATGAGATAAAAACTTTATAAAATGTATATTTCCGTGTTTGATATTCATTATTCAGTATGTATTTAAGAACTTTTGAAAAAGTCACTGATTTTTGTTTGTTTTGAGGCTCGTGTTTGTAAAATACTTTGTTCAACGACATGAAGTGCTGAGAAAACACTTTCTGCAATGTCATCAGATTTTTCCAAATAATGTCAAACAGTATCAATGTTATACAGAGCAACCTCTTTTGTTATGCATGAAATAGTGGGTGGAAGAGCAAAATTTCTGGATGTGCTGCACAGTTATTGACAACAGAACAACAGAACCTAGTGATTAAAAACGCAAGGCCAGATATTAACGATGAAGTTTTAGGAAAATTTTTCAGCCAATGAATTGCGAGAATACTCTGTTTTGAGTCATGCTATTACTGAAGATGATGATAATAATGATGGTGATCACCGAATATAAAATGCTAACATTATGTATATAATCGTCAGAAGATGCCATATTGTTCTGTTATAGTTACTCTCCTTGAATGACCCAGTTTTGCTTTTTAACCATCTGTACGGTATATGTGTTTATTAGAAAGCAAAAATCAACGAAATCTACTTACCTTTCGTAGGTTAGGGTTATTAGAATATAATACATGTATGTGGGTGACCTGCGTTTATTATTCACACAAACTGCCTTTCTGCTGGCTTAAATTGATTACGTAACAACGTACATATAGTTGGGTGCTGTTTACCCGCCCAAAGTGACAGAAATTTGTGACCAAACCATTTCACAGGTAAACTTAAGTATTGAGACCTACAAATTCTTTTGTCTTAGCCAATTTTTCATTGTATCCGATTTTATCTTATGCTGACTGGGGTCCATAGAAATTATGAAGGAAGTAGTCGGGGAATGACTTTTATTTTGTAATAAGCGGTTTTTTGTTTTATCCGATTTTTTTATAAGTGAGCTTTACTGTACAAGTTATTAAATTATAGAAAAGGTGTAGTGAATACATAATCCATGAGATCATTTCAATTCCACAAACTAAACAGTACCTGTGGTCAAAATTCGAAGTCAAACTTGACCGAGAGATTATGGCTATAAACATTGTTTGTGAATCTTCAAAAATAAAACAATGCTGCTGCTAGAGTGTAAACAGTGAAATCTAGCATTTTTATTAATTAAAGGGCAATAACTCCTACCTAATTATCCGATATCAGCCATAGTTAATCTTGGCCTAGAGATTATGGCTATTAACATTATCAGAAATTTTGAAAGATGCTAGAGTGCAAACAAAGTTAAATCTGGCAATTTTTAACATTAAAAGGGGATTTACTACTAACATAATATGTTGATATCAGCCATAATCAATTTTGGCCTATAAATTATGGCTATAAATAATGTCAAAAAGTTTGAAAATGATTGCTATAGAAATGAAGATGCTAGGGTGTACACAACATTAGAGAAATCTGTCATTTTTTAATTACAAGAACAGTATGGTTGTTGGACATGAACAAACATGGTTCATGTAAATTACCAGAACAGTATGGTTGTTGGACATGACCAAACATGCTTCATGTAAATTACAAGAACAGTATGGTTGTTGGACATGACCAAACATGGTTCATGTAACTTACCAGAACAGTATGGTTGTTGGACATGACCAAACATGGTTCATGTAACTTACCAGAACAGTATGGTTGTTGGACATGACCAAACATGCTTCATGTAAATTATCGGAACAGAATGGTTGTTGGACATGAACAAACATGGTTCATGTAACTTACCAGAACAGTATGGTTGTTGGACATGAACAAACATGCTTCATGTAACTTACCAGAACAGAATGGTTGTTGGACATGACCAAACATGGTTCATGTAAATTATCAGAACAGTATGGTTGTTGGACATGACCAAACATGCTTCATGTAAATTATCAGAACAGTATGGTTGTTGGACATGACCAAACATGCTTCATGTAAATTATCAGAACAGTATGGTTGTTGGACATGAACAAACATGCTTCATGTAAATTACCAGAACAGTATGGTTGTTGGACATGAACAAACATGGTTCATGTAACTTACCAGAACAGTATGGTTGTTGGACATGAACAAACATGCTTCATGTAACTTACCAGAACAGTATGGTTGTTGGACATGACCAAACATGGTTCATGTAAATTATCAGAACAGTATGGTTGTTTGACATGACCAAACATGCTTCATGTAAATTATCGGAACAGAATGGTTGTTGGACATGACCAAACATGGTTCATGTAACTTACCAGAACAGTATGGTTGTTGGACATGACCAAACATGGTTCATGTAAATTATCAGAACAGTATTGTTGTTGGACATGACCAAACATGGTTCATGTAAATTATCAGAACTGTATGGTTGTTGGACATGACCAAACATGGTTCATGTAAATTATCAGAACTGTTTGGTTGTTGGACATGACCAAACATGGTTCATGTAAATTATCAGAACAGTATGGTTGTTGGACATGAACAAACATGGTTCATGTAAATTATCAGAACTGTATGGTTGTTTGACATGACCAAACATGCTTCATGTAAATTATCGGAACAGAATGGTTGTTGGACATGAACAAACATGGTTCATGTAAATTATCAGAACAGTATGGTTGTTGGACATGAACAAACATGGTTCATGTAAATTATCAGAACAGTATGGTTGTTGGACATGACCAAACATGGTTCATGTAAATTATCAGAACAGTATTGTTGTTGGACATGACCAAATATGGTTCATGTAAATTATCAGAACAGTATGGTTGTTGGACATGAACAAACATGGTTCATGTAAATTATCAGAACTGTATGGTTGTTGGACATGACCATTTTTAACATGCTTCATGTAATTAACAGAACTGTATGGTTGTTAGGCATGGCCAGAAATGATAACTTCATAGCAGTGACAATTTCTACATGATCCTTTTATAATCAAACTCTATGGTGTGCTGCATTGCAGAAACATTCTGAAGCTTTTCATTACATTTTCGCAATGAAAGCATGTGAAAATTGGAATTGTTTGGGAACATTTCAACCATGCATCACCCTTGGATATTCTCAGGTAGCCATGCCATCAATCAAACCATACTATTAATATCTGATTTCACATACAGAAATCACTGACACACCAAACACAAAGATGAGGTCATATTCAATATCAGTACAATTGCAGAGATTATCTTACAGGAGGGGAGACACAGAATATTATATCTATGACAGGGATCAACAAAAGGTAAAATCAATAACTCCAAATGGTTTCTAGGTTAATGTCCATAAAAATTATCGCTGATTTCTGAATCAGCGGTTGATGCCATTGATGAAAGAAACATATATTATTATCGACAGCTTTGTACCTTATGACACAAGACCTTTGGAATATACAGAAATAATGATAAGTGATACTGGTCCAAGCACTCATCTGTTAAAATGAGATTTTTTTTTCTTTTATAATGGGTCTAATCTTATAGCTGCCATAAATCTGAGATATATATAAAAATGTTTATATATCAGCCATATTCAAACCTGGTTAAAGCAGCCAATCTATGGGTTTAGCCATTTTGTCTGTTTAAGGCAGGTGAGCATCTAAATCAGGGGTCTAAATCAGGGGTCTAAATCAGGGGTCTGAATCAGGGGTCTGAATCAGGGGTCTAAATCAGGGGTCTAAATCAGGGGTCTAAATCATGCCCGGGTCTAAATCAGGGGTCTAAATCACTGAGCCTCATAACTGATGGAACATGGTGTACAGAGCATTTAATCTTCAAAAGTGTATAAAGATATAAAGCTATTTTTGTTTATATAAATTCATTTATACTGTTCAAACTTTTTTTGTAGATTTATCAATTAATCTGAATTCATTGCCCTTACTGCGAGAACAATGTAGATTCAAAGATATGATAGTGGATTTACATACAGGAGAATATAATTAATCTCTGGTTGACAAATGGAAATATAAAGCTTTATACTTAATGACAAGTTTTCAAAAAAATTCTAGCTTCTGATAAAGTACATATTTTTCACCAAAATACACCTTGCAGAAACATTTTTTTGTGATTTTTTTGGCAGCACTGATGACAAACATACTTTAAGGGAGCAAGTGATCATTGTAAACAATAATTTTGCAATGCAATTTAGATTGATCCCATTGAATATTAATCGAGTAATATTAACCAAGTAGTGCTTGCTGACAGATAGAAAGTTTGCAGACAATTACTGCGTTTATGGTCAAGATAATCATCCATCATTAAATTCTGACAATGGTCCATCAAGTGATCATGGGAATTTTATAGTAAATGCAAACCTTTATAGACTTTGCACAAATTAAAGAGCCTTTACTCTAAGTCAATGATGCTTGCATCTGCACT
>CM037788.1:11812210-11862210 GCA_021229015.1 Solen grandis | reverse complement strand
GAGGTCTTTTTATGATTGCAATTTAATGATGGATGGATAACCTTAAATATGAGACCTAGACACGTCTGACACCTGGTCCCTAATGGATATATGCATTATGCATAATAAACTGGTGCACTTATTATTATGGTTTCATCCAGAGACATGCAGCACCTGGCCACAATGACCACTGAATAGAGTGTAATATTACCATTAGAAATACCATTTTTTTCAGCATAGCTGTCTAACCTTGCTTTTGACCAATTTACAGATTATGATGCAGGATAAAACCATATGAATATTTGAATGATTTTTGGTTGGCAGAAAATGCCTATACTTAGGAAAAATGGTTATGCACAATTGTTTGCTGTGATGAAACTAGCTGAAATATGAGCTTCATATTCATGAAACATCAATAAAGTAATCAGACTGAATTTCAATTTCGTTATTTAATATATAGTCGTTTTATTGAAAAACTTCTCTTAGATGCACACTGAAGCCCGTAAGAATGTGCCAAACATTATAAACATCTGCAGTTTATTATAGCCCATTTCACCCTCTCTGTACAACTGAAAGACGGTCGTAGTGCACTTCATTACTATAAATGTTTTCTCCGCCAATTGTGGTAGAGGGCACACTTTACATTCTTCAATCTCCATAACTTTAATTCCAAAAAAATCCACATATTATTAATAAAAGATTTTTCTTTTTACCTTCTGCTGCTAAAAGACAGAAAGCATGACTGTTGTCTACTTATAGCTGTGAAAGAATACAGTGATTTCTCAGGGTGGGGATGGACTGGCTTAATGATTGTTTTCCCTGTTTATTCCTATACCAAGAACATAAGAACACTCTATCGTATCATAAAAGGTGTATTCATACTTGAAAGAAATTAATACAGTTTTTATCAATGAAAGTTCTAGTTTCTATTTCTGAAATATGGTTACTATAAAAAAAATTCTCAATATTCTTTGTTGTGATGGAAAAAGTGTGACAGACAGACGACAGAAAAGTGATCCCTCTTGCAGCAGGTGACACAAAAAGGAAACTGCTTCTTGCAGAATTTATCTCATCTCTTTTCCTCACACCAACATGACAAGTCAATTCCCTGCGAGGAAACATTCACAGGAGTCATTACAAATTGTAAGAACCTATTTTCCAATAAATGAAAAAAAATAATTTAAACTCAACTGAAATGCATATAAATCAACACTTGAGATGCATTCAGTCACACAGCCCTCGACTAAGTTTGATGTCATTCTGGAGGCCCATTTCACCTAACTTTGTATGAAAATATCTTTATAAACTTGTAAAATAGCATTTTTCCTGCACTTTTTCCTTCAAAAAGTGTTTGTATAATGCAATGATATGGGTCAACTTTCTTCATGTTTTAAAGTAACAAGAGGCCCATGATGGCCCTAAATCGCTCACCTGAGATAAATAGGTTGACCCAAGGCCAGTAGTTTTGAAGAAGATGATTTTTAAAGTTTTCATATTTTTTTTTCTTTTTGTAGCCATGGCAACCAGAGTTCTATATGGATCAAGTTTATTTTACGAACTTTTGTGAAGGTTGACCCAAGGATCATTCCTGTCAAGTTTAATCAAATTCAGTCCAGTGGTTTCAGAGGAAATGTTGATTAAAGTTTTCCCTATATACATATAAGGCAAATAAGCCCCGCCCCTGGCGGCCATGTTTTTTACGGATCAGATTTTTTTTTAGCAACTTTGGTAGAGGTTGACCCAAGGAACATCTGTACCAATTTATTTTAAAATCTGGCCAGTAGTTTTGAAGAAGATGATTTTTAAAGTTTTCATTTTTTTTTTCTTTTTGTTGCCATGGCAACCAGAGTTCTAAATGGATCAACTTTATTTTAGCAACTTTTGTGAAGGTTGACCCAAGGATCATCCCTGCCAAGTTTAATCAAATTCTGTCCAGTGGTTTCAGAGGAGATGTTGTTTAAAGGTTTCTCTATATACATATATGGCAAATAAGCCCCGCCCCTGGCGGCCATGTTTTTTTACGGATCGGAATAATTTTAGCAACTTTGGTAGAGGTTGACCCAAGGAACATCTGTACCAAATTATTTTAAAATCTGGCCAGTAGTTTTGAAAATTTTTTTTCTTTTTGTTGCCATGGCAACCAGAGTTCTACATGGATCAACTTTATTTTAGCTACTTTTGTGAAGGTTGACCCAAGGATCATCCCTGCCAAGTTTAATCAAATTCTGTCCAGTGGTTTCAGAGGAGATGTTGTTTAAAGGTTTCTCTATATACATATAAGGCAAATAAGCCCCGCCCCTGGCGGCCATGTTTTTTTACGGATTGGAATAATTTTAGCAACTTTTGTAGAGGTTGACCCAAGGAACATCTGTACCAAGTTATTTTGAAATCTGGCCAGTAGTTTTGAGGGAGATGATTTTTAAAGTTTTCAAATTATTTTTCTTTTTGTTGCCATGGCAACCAGAGTTCTTCATGGATCAACTTTTTTTTAGCAACTTTTGTAGAGCCTCACCCAAGGAACATTCCTGCCAAGTTTCATTTAATTCTGTCAAGCGGTTTCAGAGGAGATGTCGTTTAAAGCAAATTGTTGACGACGGACGACGCACGACGGACGACGGACGACGCACGATGATGGACGCCGGACGAAGGGCGATCACAAAAGCTCACCTTGAGCACTTTGTGCTCAGGTGAGCTAAAAATACAGAATCTGGTGGCTGAGTGATTAAAGTGTCCGCCTCAAGAGCAGGAGGTCGTAAAGTCGTAAAAAATGGCACTCAGCATGTAAGGGCAGTTTCAAGACTGGTTGGCCTGGCGTCAGATTAAGCCCCCCCTCCCATCCACCCCAAATGGGTGTGGTATTATGTCACACAGTCTGATACTGCAGTGTGGCAGCACTATATCTGTCTCAAGTAGACATCGTCTCTAAATGACTGAAATACTGTCGGTGGGATGTTTAACCCAACAAACAAACAAACTAGTGAAAATAAGACTTTATTTGACACTTAATAATGTAGAACAACACACTTATAACTAAGATCAAATTTGTTTGTAGTGTAACAAGTTTCAAGTTTCATTCCCCATTCCTCTCCATGAATGACACAAGCGCAAAAATGATATTTATAAACACCATGTGCTTCTGAGCATATTTCTAGTCAAAAAGGTTTTAATCTTAATGTTTAATCATCAGTATTCGATCCTCTTTAATAGCTGGCAATTTCTAGTGAATTTACCAGCTAAAAGTACCTCAGTACCAGAGAGCTTGTGCACTAAGACATCATAGTCTTCTGAACCAATCAAAAGAAACCATAGCATATTAAGCTATTATAAGGAAACTGATTCTGTTTGGCAAATATTTTGTCCTCAAAATGACTGAAATACTATTGTCAGGAAAATAAATCCAAGCAAACAAAATTAACATACAAGAGGGCAATAATGGTCCTGGATCGCTCACCGGGTATCATTAAGCTATGTTAAATCAAGTGACCCCTGGGGCAGGGCCAATTTTGACCCCAGGGCCATGATTTGAACAAACTTGGTAGAGGTCTATTAGCCCATGTTACATACCAAATATCTTAACTCCAGGCCTTGTGGTTTCTGAGAAGAAGATTTTTCAAGTCTTTTCCTATATTAGCCTTTGTTTAATCAAGTGACCCCTGGGGCGGGGCCAATTTTGACCTCAGGTTATGATTTGAACAAACTTGGTAGAGATCCACAAGACAATTCTACACACCAAATATCTAAACTCCAGGCCTTGTGGTTTCTGAGAAGAAGATTTTTCAAGTTTTTCCTATATTAGTCTATGTAAAATCAGGTGACCCTTGGGGCAGGGCCAATTTCGACCCCAGGGTCATGATTTGAACAAACTTGGTAATGGTCCATAAGACAATGCTACACACCATATATCTAAGCTCTAGGCCTTGCGGTTTTGGTTTCGGAGAAGAAGATTTTTAACTTTGACTTTAAAAATCTATCTTTAGCTCATGTGACCCAGATATGCAATGTACTAGAACCATTTGAACATTGAGTGTTTTGCATAGTATTATTGGGTCATAAACTGGATAGCTTTCATGTTACATGCTTCATAAAACAGTTAAGCAAATAATTTGATAGGGTAATTTATTATCATCAAGTATCACGGGCCATCAAAAAGTGCAAGACTGACAGAACTGAAGATAACGTTTATGACCTTATCACATTAGGTAGCATTATCCATTATAAACTGGTGTCGATTGACACTGTACATCACCTTGTGGTGGTCATGTGGGACATAAATGACTAGCAGCCATCCAGACAGAATATTGCTGTGGACAATATTGATGAGACCGTGAAAGGTCAAGGTCAAGTTATGGTCGATGAGGATGAGAGAGACAGGGGAAGTATTGAATTGACATACTTGAGATAATTATAAAGGAAATGACCTTTACAGCTGCATGAACCTGTGGATAACTTGATGGCTTTTTATATTGTTTGGGGTATCATACAGTTCTATATGCACCACAAAGCTGAATCATTCCTCGGTGATTTAATCAAGTGTATTATCGCAACTTACGTGGAGGATCACCATAGGATCATCCATGCTAAGTTTCATCAATTTGTTTTGTGGTTTCAGATGAAATATCATTTAAAATAAATCCCATACAATGGGCGCTGCATGATTGACAATAGATGCAGGATGATCACAATAACTCACCTTGAGCATGCGGCGCTCAGGTGAGCTAAAAACGAATGACGTTGCATTGATCAAGGGTTTATCAGTGTTGGAAAGTGAAGCTTTCAGTAATATAGAGATTTTGTGAAAGATGTAGAAAAAGTACAAAGCCTTCTTAAAGGAACCGCGAACATCAAGAAAACCTGTCTCAGAATTAACATATTCTCTGTGGAACCCCATCAAGAGGGATTAGGAATAGATCTCGGAGATCGAGTGTTTTCCAATCAACATCTCAGAGAAATAAGTTAATGACAAAACAGATCTCTGCCACTGACAAATTAAATGCGATTGTAGGTCATCTATTGATTTCCAATCTGTAATTCTGGAACATATACATATCATAACCCTTTTTCCTAATACAGTGCAGATCTGTTATAATGCTCTCCATTACAACACATTCCATTATAACAAAGTCCATTATAATGCGGATGTAAAAAGGATAGGGTTCAAACTATGGACCCTAAATCATTGATATGTTCATTGTTGTCTTACAGTAACAATGTGGTCCAAAGAACAAGGGTGGGTCCCTGAGGTCAACCAGATAAAGTCACTGATCTATTATCACTTAGCTCCTTACAACTGGAGGGTCTGAGCCCAGGTAAATTGGATATTTCATGTGAGGAAGTCTTCCTGATGGCTTGTGGTAGGTCAGTGGTACTTTTTTGGGATCTAAAGCTTGATTCTACCCGGATGCCTCCGTGCATTTTGGGTCTTCATTCACCTGTAATTAACTGGACGTTGCTATATGACTGAAATACTGTTGAAGCGACGGTAAACTCAAATAGTCAAGTCAAGTCTAAAGCTTGACATTGCGGAAAATTTACTGTTGCAGCAAAAGTAAACTCCAGAATGACATATCAAATGAACATTAAATTTAGGCATAAAGTTGCAGCAAAAGTAAACTGGAAAAAAAAAAATATAGATAAAATTAATTCTAGGCATAAAATCACAGCAAAAGTAAACTCTGGAACAACATATCAAGATAAAATTAATTCTAGGCATAAAATCGCAGCATAAGTAAACTGGGGAACAACATATCAAGCGAACATGAATTTTAGACAAAAAGTCACAGCTAAGATAAACTCCTGAACAACATATCAAATGAACATGAATTTTAGGCATAAAGACACAGCTAAGGTAAACTCCTGAACAACATATCAAGTGAACATGAATTTTAGGCATAAAGACACAGCTAAGGTAACTCCAGAACAATATATCAAATGAACATGAATTTTAGGCAAAAAGTCACAGCTATGGTAAACTCCGGAACAATATATCAAGTGAACATGAATTTTAGGCAAAAAGTCACAGCTATGATAAACTCTGGAACAACATATCAAGTGAACATGAATTTTAGGCATAAAGTCACAGCTAAGGTAAACTCCGGAACAACATATCAAGTGAACATGAATTTTAGGCATAAAGTCACAGCTAAGGTAAACTCCGGAACAACATATCAATCAAGTGAACATGAATTTTAGGCATAAAGTCACAGCTATGGTAAACTCCGGAACAAAATATCAAGTGAACATGAATTTTAGGCATAAAGTCACAGCTAAGGTAAACTCCGGAACAACATATCAAGTGAACATGAATTTTAGGCAAAAAGTCACAGCTATGGTAAACTCTGGAACAATATATCAAGTGAACATGAATTTTAGGCATAAAGTCACAGCTAAGGTAAACTCCGGAACAACATATCAAGTGAACATGAATTTTAGGCAAAAAGTCACAGCTAAGGTAAACTCCGGAACAACATATCAAGTGAACATGAATTTTAGGCATAAAGTCACAGCTATGGTAAACTCCGGAACAACATATCAAGTGAACATGAATTTTAGGCATAAAGACACAGCTAAGGTTAACTCCGGAACAACATATCAAGTGAACATGAATTTTAAGTCAAAATGTTCGACTGATTACACTCTGTGTATTTGAGGTCTGCCTCTTCCAGTTATCAGTTGGGCATCACTGTATGACTAAAATACTTTTGCAGTGACAAAACAGCATCCATTATAGGTCTGGTCCCTCGATATGTCGGATATGCCTTAATTCACTTTACTACTCATATAAACCTAATACAAAATGGTATACTATAGAATGACTGACAAAAGACGAAAGATTCTCACATTGATGGAGTTTTCCAGTGTTATATACTCATTTCCAAGGTACTGAGAATCAGTCAACAGTATAAAACCTGAGGCGAGTTACTCAGACAAAAACTTACAACATTATATATTTATGTTTGAATTGGTTTTAGAGAAAACACTCAATTCAAGATGGCACCTTATGTAATCTATCTGCCATTAAAACAAATATCATTCTGCAAGATTAAGCAGATAGTCCATGCATTTGTCTGGCAAATGGACACTTTTTTTTATAACTCCAGACAGAAACGTCAAACAAAACATCGCTTTTTCCACATTTATAAATAATTTAGAATATAATCAAAGCACACAATGCACTGAAAGACTGTCGGAAGGCCTTACCGCTGAACTTTAACATGTAATTCTAACTTCAGAGTTTAATTTTACATGTTTTCCTGCAACTCTAGTTACTAGTAGTAAGTGAATTCGCTCTTCGTTTCATGATAAACCCGCAGGTAGTCTCTTTGTTTCATTACAATCATGAGTGTTGTTTCATTCATAAAAAAGGAGGGACCTTACAAAAAAAAGCATTGCATTGATATATGCTACTGGTCGCTGAGGAATACAAAACGGTTAAAATAGCTGTGGTAATTATGCAAATCAATGATATTTTTTATTTACGGATACTTAAGATTGGCAGCTACCGCCAGTCTAAAAAACCTTATCAGCCATGTTAGTTTTATTTCATTGCACAAGGAAGCTTTACTTTCTTCTACCTCGAAAATTCTTTTTGCGGCATCTGGCTGCAAAGAAATCAACAGAAAACAATGTCGCAACTAACTGGAACATTATGTCTAAGCAACACACCATTGATTAACTTACTTGCAGGCTGATCAGATTTAATACTGTCCTACTTTCACATCTCCAAGGTGATTAGAATTAATTATTATTTTAATAGCACTTCTAACCTCTCTGCTTGATAATGGGAAAGCCAGCATGTGACCGTCTCTAAATAGAAATGTTTCCCTCCATTTTCTCAACCTCTTTTATGAAGATCGAGGGTGGCAAGATTAGATCTTTAAATAATTTAAAATAATGATTTAACAACACAGCATGAAGCCTTGAAAATTTGAAAGTTACCTTTTTTTGTGTTTTCAAACTTAATTTCAATTTCATACTCAGTAACCTTGAAGCCAATTGCATGTGTGCAACAAAAAGAAAAACACACACATACACAAATTAAAATAGAATTGCTAAAAAATAAGTATCATAATATCACACAGCCTGCAGAACAGAAAAAATCTAGTGTTTCAAATACCTTTTAAAATAAGTAATGAATATTCATCAAGTTATAAATTGAATATTCATGAAGTAAACTTTACTATGTAGGCCACTATATTGCAAGAGCAAACAGTGTAGATCCTGATCAAATCTCTGTTTGCCATGGCAGCAAAACAAGAGGTACCTATACAAGTGGTTAGAACATCAATCTGCCCAAAAACAGGGAAGTTTATGGTTTGAATCCTGGCCTCATCATAATCAAAGTACTAGTATAACTCCCTTTATTTGTTTAGTTTTACTATTGTAAAACCCCAGAGACAGTATATGAGTCATATTCAGATATTGTGTATATCAGATAATATTTAAGTTCTGGCTCACTGCAATATTATGGGGTATACAAATCCCCTGCGAAAATGTTTAGAATCGTTCTAGTAAATTTTAGAATAGTTCTAGTACAATAGTACTAGAACTGTTCTTGATCCACTCCATGTATGTTCTAGAACACTTCTAGAATGTAATAGAACGTTAAATGGCACTATTTGTAGAACAACTGGTTCTACAAATGTTCTAGAACAAATGTAATGGAACAATTCTAGAACTATTGTACTAGAACTATTCTAAAATTTACTAGAACGATTCTAAACATTTTCGCAGGGGAACCCTTGAAGGACCATTGAAAGTCTTTATATACTAAATAGTGCAACCATTGAAACTCCATCAAAACACCATTGAAATTCAATTGAAACACCATTGAAACTCCATTGAAATGAGCCGAAATATGCAAATGATTTCTCCCTAAAAAAATTAAAAATTATTTTCAATGGTATCTAATGAGGGATTTTAATGGAATAAAATGGGTTTTCAATGGTATTTTGGTGGTGTCATTTTACATAAAATAATGGTGAATCAATGATTTAAAATGAAATATCAATAACCTTCAATGGTAATAAATGTAAATTTAATGGTGCCAAATAACTCATGCAGTGAGTATGGTGGACCAGGAGATTTAAATGGGCAACATGGCTGGATACAAAAATAATTTTTATTCATGTCATCACATCCGTATCAAGTCTAAACAATCTTTTTTTTTCAAACAAATTACAGTGACCAACATGGATACTGATTCCCCATGCTTAAGAGCAGTGTCCGGTTTCATCCTTTATTAAATTAATAATTTTTGTTTTTTCATAATGCACTATAGCCTATTTTCCAAGTCCTGAACAACCTCCTCTTTCTCCACCTATTGTATTAAAAACACTTATAACGTTTTAAAAACTTATTATGCCACCTGTTGGATGCCTTGAATTCACTGAAGTCCAAGTTCCAAAGCGATTTTCCTTGAATTCACTTAGATCAGTGGTCCTGATGATCCAATGCGCCATGGGTCAGAGATCAGTTTCCACTTTGAAAGAGGAATGTCCAAGTCCTTGTTGACATTCCTGAACATATGCTGATGTTACACATAAATTAACATTGAAATTCTGCTCATATTCTGCAAGGACTTCAGCTTCCTTCCTCCCACATGTCTGAAACTTAAAAAAAAAAGAAAAAAAAAAAAGTAAAATGATTTTAAAGTAAAATAACTAAGAAGCGCAAAGCCTATAGCCTGCCTTTGTATTTAAACAGTTATTGTTTACTCAGATTTGATCATTGATCCTTATTCCCATTCATACCACTATTAATAATAAAGATGAAGTTCTGACTGTGCATGCAAATGTGTAAAACCAAAATTTTCTCATCATTATAAATTCAAAATATTTTTCCATCTTACAATATGTCAGTTAACTAGGAGAAATTGAGTTCAACCACAATCAAACTCAGTTGCAATAGAAGTATGACAGCTATAATTTGAAAACTAAGTTTGAGAGATATAGTGCTGTTACACTGCAGCATCACACCATAGATAGTTGGCATGACACCACTCCCAAGTTGCATTATCCCCAACACCACGACTGGGACCTATTCTAATATGCTGAGCACCAAATAAGGGAGATACAGTGCCATTTTCCTTTTACAACTTTCATACGTTGCTGCTAGGGACAGGAACCCAAGGCTTCCAATTCCAGAGGCATACACCCTTACCACTGGGGACAGTGTTATGTAAGGTAAACTGCCTGTCTAATAAACTACCATGAAAAAGGTAAAGGCAGTAGCATTGTGGATGTCTCAAGTTGTTCTTTGATATGCGACACTTCAGTTTTCAAGGATCTTAGAAACTTTTTTTTTTTCTCAAAAAATGTATTCATTTCTAATAAGAGTCTATTTACCTTTTGTAAATCACCATGATTCAAAGTCTGTGTTGTTTACAAAGTGGACAAGAGGGGGCATCATCCTTGTTGAAAACATGATTGGACATGTTGCTAAAATAAAAACAAAAAAGTTGTGTTAAATTAATCAGATTTCATTTTATTACAGCAATGACAATGGACATAATATAGCTGAATTTCATTCAGCATTCAATGTTAAAAAATTCCAAGTCACTGCCAGCAGTTGGTCATGAACAAATATTCCAACAGAAATTCTTGTATATCTAAAGGAGTAAAACAATAACGTTATTTTTCCTTAAATTTTTATAGATCTACATGTAAGATAACCAAGCGATGATTAAGTGTAAACCAAAATGAGTTTTATTGCGAATCGCACATTTGTTAACAGAATTATTGTATATACAGTGATTTTTCACCAAGGCCTTCCTTTTTTTAAAATTAAGTACGATGCTAACCGTGGACGATATGACCTGCGATCGATTATTTTTCTTTTAATTTCCTGAAAGGTTAATTTGCACATATTGAACACATACATATATATATATTCTGGAAAGCAAACAAAAGAAATGCGATTCAACTAAACCTTGTAGGGATTGTGTTATACATCGACGGGCAGAAAATAATTTCATCGCCATTTGCAGACGAAACAAAGTCACGTATTTTTTTTTATCGATAAATGGAAAGTAATTTCATTACAAACATAATTATAATACTCATAACTTTATTGAATATTCTTACCTTCGTCATAAAATGGATGTCATCTGCGAAAATATTGCGAATCAATAACGTTATCACCTATTGTTTACACTGTTTGTTGTTTGTCGTTCTTTTCAAAATGGCGGATTGATGCACCGCTGCGTTATTTTCGGTTTTCAAATTTAAAAGAGGGAAAGTTAAGATCAGTTACGAAACAAAAACTGGGTTTCGAAATAAGGTTTAAAGAGTGGGTTTTCCAAAATAAAATATAAAATATAAGTAAAAATCATTGATCTACGTAGAAATTAGCGTCAATTTTTCGGCACTACTTTTCCTCGTAGGATTGTCCTACAACCTTGCAACAACTTCCGAACTTTTATTCGGGGCGCGGTTTTTTCGAACGAAAACCATTCGTAACCTTTTTTTCGATGCATAACAGTTTTCAAAAAAAAAAAAAAAAAAAAAAAAAAAAAAGGAAAAAAAGAAAAGTAAATCACCTAAGATTTCTGTTAAAACATCAGTTAAAAGGTCATAGTAATACATGCAGTTATATGTAGTTAGATTTAATCGTTTTTGTTTCAATCTAATATTCAATAAGCTTTTAAGCTTTCGATTTAATCCTATTTTGACCTCTACAAAAATTTGTTCAAATTGTTCTGGTTAGATAAATAAAAAGGTCACAAAATCAAAAGGGTTGTTTTAATGTAAATCTTTGAATTTCTTGTACACTTGTGAAACCATGTCTTTATCACAGTGTTGGTAATTTTTTTATGGTGTCTTTTTTAAACCCATTTAATTTTTCCTGGTACCATGTTTGTTATATCCATGATCGACCATGGTCATAACATGGCAGACCATGTTCAATCTATCAAAGCTTATTTCTACCATGGCTGACCATGGCTGCCCATGGTTATACCATGGCCGACCATGTTTGATTTCATGTTATTTGATGGGCAACCATGATTTAACATGGATGACCATCAAAAAGGCTCTATAACTGTTCCATTTTTTATTTCTTCAGAATTTTTGTAGAACTTTTGTTGAAATTCATTTGATTCTAAAAAGACTCTATAACTGTTCCAAAACATTTTATGTTCTTATTTTATGTCTTCAGAATTTTTGTAGAACTTTTGTAGAACTTCATTTGATTCTAAAGAGGCTCTAGAACTGTTCCAGAACATTTCAAGAACCCATGTAGAACCTTTTTTTTTCTACAAATTCCTACAAATGTTCCATTTTGTCCCAGATTAATGTTATAGAACAGTTCTAGAACAACTATTCTAGAACATGATTTGGAATATGTCTAGAACCTTTCTATAACGTTCTAGTATAGTTCTAGAAATGTCCTGATTTGTAGAACTGAGTTTCGCAGGGGATGTCATGATACCACACCCAGTCACATTATCCTGACACTGGGTCAACCAATACTGGAACTACGAACTACCCTTATATGTTGAGAGCCAAAACATCATAATTTAAAAGTTAATCAGGTGACAGTCTGTCAAACATAACTCTTATATGATTAATATTTTTTAAATAAACCCTTAATGATACTAAGGTGATCTATCATTGATCATGGTCCATCAAGTGATCATGGGAATTTTACAGTAAATGCAAGCCTTTATAGACTTTGAGGAAAAGAGCCTATAACTCCAAGTCAATGGATCATGTATTTTACATTGAGGTCTTTTTAAGCATTTGAAGGATCATGATTATAATTTAATGATGGATGGATCACCTTAAATCAATCAAATTTGCATGACATCTGTCACAGCATTGATTCTCTCGAAGTAAATTTGTTAGAGAGTGAGATTTATATAATATTGTAAAGCATTGTATGGAAATAAATGTCAACCTTAAATTATTGAGATAGCACATGTATCAGTCAAAAAGCGTAGGTGTTTGGTATATGGCAAGAAATGCCAACAAACAACCATTAAACCAACCAACTGCATAAATCTCCTCAAAGACAGAGAAGCCATGGATATGTCTTAATTAGGGAGGGATGAAATCAATTAGTTTGTACAGCTGGTTCCCTGAAGTGAAGATGTTGACAGATGATGGGGAACCGGCAGACAGTTTTATCAGAATTGACTGGGCTCCAGGCAATTGTTTTATCTTAACTCTTGAGACTGAAACTGCACTAAAGATTTATACTGTACGGAGAAAACACAAAAACGTAATAACCTCAGTGGCCAATATCAATATTTCACCATCTGACTTCACTGTTAACCATATTAGACCAGTCCAACCTCATTTTTGAAGAGTGCTGTGGTCGACCCAGTGGTGATGTCCAAAGGTTTAGGGTTCAAAACCCTGCTAGTAATATTTCATGACCTTCCCAGGCGCAAAGTAATTGTCTAACCCAGGAACTATCTAGAGGGACTAGTATAAGTTGTAAGAACTTGATTCTCAATCAATGTTATAATACGTAAGTTTAAGCTAAGGAGATAATACTTCTTTTACAAATCATTTTTGTAGTTTTCATACCATTATCAAAATAATCTATATGCTGTTAAAATCTGTCTCTTGATCGGTACAAAAGCTTACCCTGCATTTCTTTTCTCTTCAGTATATGATTCTCCCATGTGTCTAGCAGATCATAAGAGTAACTCAGTATAATTTAATTATCATATACCTGGCCCTGTGTTCTTGAAAATACTTAAGTACAATCGCATGCTCAAATATGAGTATTTATTACCCTATTGAAACTAATGGCTATAATTTGAGTACCATATTTATTTTCCAGGTCATAGGACCAGTACTTCTGTTTGATTTTATTCTTCATACCATATAAAATATTATGAATTTCTGAACTACAATGTATAATAAAGTAAATTAAATAAATGAAACAGTAAATTTTCGAGAACTTGGCATATAAGTAAAGAAACAGTTACAGTGGTTTTGCACCAAGCCCGCAAACTGTATTTCATCTTTTCAGAAAATCTTAGTAAATCTGCCCAAAGGAATCAAATTATACAACCATTTAGGGCTTGGGGAAAATCATTTTAAAAACAAACATACATTATAAAGCAGATGGCCAGCTTAAAATTCAAAATGGTTTCATTGGTTGAAAACAAATGTCAAATTTGTTGTTATAATGACCATTTCTTAGGCTGGCATTAATTTACAAGTTGAGTGACATTATCATGAAATATTGCAACATTGATAAAAACATAATTTTTGAGCTAGCAATCAATTAATTCAAAGTTCAAAATTGATTTTTATTAACAATTTGGAGATAATTAGCACTGACTATAAACTAGCACGACTGTGTGAAACTAAACCAAAAGAGGCGCATCTATAATTGATAAATGACAGTAGCTCTTTACCGACCAAATACATGTCTATATATGGTTTTCCACATCATAGAATCCTGTATCTTTTCTGCTACTCAACATAGTAAAGAGTGCTAACTTGTGATGTTTAAATTATTGCTAAGTTGCCGACAATGGTTGGTAAATACAAGGACATTGATTAACGATTATGAATAGGGACAACTGCGAAGCTGTGATGTATCAAACTGATCTACAGTATATTATAACTACATGTATTATGTTGTTCCTACGATGTATGTAATTACTGTCAAAAATTGGCAGATACTGCTTAGTCAGAGCTACTGTAACCATGTCAGAAACAGTCTTTACACAGTTGAATGATGAAATTAAAAAACGGCAGAGCTCTGATACACTTATACACGCATCGCTTAAGGCACTGACATGACACTATCTTTCAGTTTGTTATGTTCTTCTGACAACTGGAAACATTCATGTTTGCCATTGGAGATATAGACAAAACGACTAATGACCAAGAAAAACCCAAACTCACAATGGAATCACAATATGGAACTCATATTGATTTCCCATTACAGAGATTAAATACACGGAAATTGGCATAATCAATTAGTAACTCTGCATAAACAGCTTCTGATATAAAAATGTGTCCAAGGGTTTTTAACCCTTTCTCTCATATAGACTCATTTTGACGCACTCAATAGGTACCACATAAAGCCTGATCTGCAGAAAACCACAGTTAAACCTTACCAAATTTAATTACAAAATCCTCATTTCCAGACCACTAAGGAGCAGCGAACAGCATAAAACCTGATCAGCCTGCGAGCAGCGAACAGCATAAAACCTGATCAGCCTGCGAGTTACTCGCAGGCTGATCTGGTTTTATGTTGTTCGCATAGTTCTTTTCATGGTTTCCTCTAAGAGGGAAAGGGTTAATAATCCAGGGCAGAGCGTGATATCTTGATTTTATCAAGCTTGACATTCTCCTGTATTTGTCATAATATTGCCTTATCTTTTTATTGTCCTAGTATTCAATAATTCTAAACAATAATGTTGTATGTTTTGTCATCAATATAATCTAGAGGGAGATGTTAAACTTATTGGGTTTAGTGCCCACCTGACAGTATTTCAGTCATTTGGAGTCTATGTCTACATGTGACAGATAATTGTAGTGCTGCCACACTGCCGAAGACATGTGGCATGGTACCACACCCAGTCACATTATCCTGACACTGGGCCAATCAGTCCTTGAACTACCCTTATATGCTGAGCGCCAAGCAAGGGAGATATAACAGTACCATTTTTTATAACTTTGGTATATCACAGCTGAGGATCGAACCCACAACCTCAAAATTCCAGAGCAGACGCTCTAACCACTCAGCCACTGCGACACAAGATTAATTGCTGCAAGACAATAGAATATTTAAAGATATTTTCTGAGGCCCAAAAGTCAGTTTGGAAGAGAGCCATGGTCCAGTGGTAACAGATCCGACTGCAGATCCAAAAGTTGCAAGTCCAAACCCCCTTGGGGACAAGAAATTTCCATGACCTTCCAAGCACAAAATACTGGTCCAACCCAGGATCTGTTGAGAGGAATTAGTATAAGTCATAAGAACCTGTTTCCCAATCAATGCAAAATAAATATGTTTAAGCTATAAAGTAACATTGCACAATCTTATTTTCTTTTGCAACACTTCATTACTGTGACACATTTATTCTAATTCATAATTCAGAAATATTACAGAGTGGCCATACAGAGTTAGTTAGTTTTTGTTTCCTATTGCGAAATGCACATTACTAATAATGTTTTCTAGAATGTTAAGAAATACTGTACATCTGATAAAATAATCATATCTGAATTGAGGCAAAATATGCTGCTTGTGACGGCTTTAAGTGACATCACATATCACATGGTATGGCAACACTGATTATGATATTATGTTGAAGGTTAGAATTACCAAATACAAATATATTATTATGAAATTCTATTTTGTCTTACAAAATAACACCTATTATATGTTTTTTCCTAACACTGGGTTTGTAGTATTTTACAGACGTCAGTTTATGAGAGACGCAGTAGCAGACGACGAAAATGCGTCAATGTGAATCTCAACATCTCTTATACAGGGGAATAAATCAATACAGTATATCCAAGTTGTGAATGAGCGATTTACTACAAATTGCAAATGGAAAAGCCACAACCTCTGTCACCTGAAACTACAAGAGTGTTCTTTAGAACATGTGTCACCTGCTGAAGCATGATGGAAAAAGTGTGACAGACAGATGGACAGACAGACGAATGGACAGACAGACAATGGAAAAGGGATCCATATGTACATGTGTCACCTCTGCTTACAGCAGGTGACAAAAAAATCTAATGCAAACCAACATAAAACATCTCTATCGATTGCTACTGAAGCATCATCATACCAAAATACGTATATCTCCAAAGTTTATGTGAGGAAATGGAGGCTGTTGAACAAAATCAGCCATTTGAAGTATTACGTTCACATGTATTAGTTTGTCCAATCTTTGTAACTTTGCATTGGCTGAACTGATATGCATATTCATTTTGAGGCAGTTTGGCATCACGTTAATTGTGTGCTCTAGCAAACAAAGTTAAATTACATAAATGCGATTTTGATATATTCCACTGAGACTGTCATTTCTATAAATATATGAACATAAAAAGAAAACGCAGAAAAAAAAATTGTTAATGTTTTTTTCTGTAAACTGAAAAGTCTGGTCATATATTTCACATATGGGAACACTTTTAATAACATATTTCCATGTGAACCACTGATTCATTAGGAATATATTGACAAAATGTACAGAAATATCTTAGAAGTTTGTCAAAATCAGTGGAATCCTGCTCTAAATTTATATATTGTAAAATCATTAATTTTTGAAGATATAAAATTTTGTTGATTATTTACTTAAGTGACTTCTGTGGGTACATTTATTTTAGGGTTCATGTTGCAAGATACCCCTAAGGTCTATTAACCCTTTCCCTCATAGAGGACACCATGAAAAGACCTATGCGAACAGCATAAAACAGATCAGCCTGCGAGTAACTCGCAGGCTGATCAGGTTTTATGCTGTTCGCTGCTCCTCAGTGGTCTGGAAATGAGGATTTTGTAATTAAATTTGGTAAGGTTTAACTGTGGTTTTCTGCAGATCAGGCTTTATGTGATACCTATTGAGGGCGTCAAAATGAGTATATATGAGGGAAAGGGTTAACATTTTTTGTGGGAGATTATATTCCTTGATAATACCCTCCATGAAATAAACAAAAACAAGTGACCCATGAGAATTAATGATTTCACAGGGAAAGGGTTAACAAATACAGTGTTATAATGGAGCTGCCCAGCAATATGTCATGGTCCCAAATACAGTGTTATAATGGAGCTGCCCAGCAATATGTCATGGTCCCAAATACAGTGTTATAATGGAGCTGCCCAGCAATATGTCATGGTCCCAAATACAGTGTTATAATGGAGCTGCCCAGCAATATGTCATGGTCCCAAATACAGTGTTATAATGGAGCTGCCCAGCAATATGTCATGGTCCCAAATACAGTGTTATAATGAGCTGCCCACAATATGTCATGGTCCAAAATACAGTGTTATAATGGAGCTGCCCAGCAATATGTCATGGTCCCAAATACAGTGTTATAATGGAGCTGCCCAGCAATATGTCATGGTCCCAAATACAGTGTTATAATGGAGCTGGATTCATTTTACTTAATCTTATTAAGAGATCTGATGGAATCATGCAAGTTTCTTTTTCCCTGTATTATACAGGTACCAGAATCATTTTAAATGATCAAGAAAAATGTTTGCCCTTGAATTATTTAATCCTAACATAATGTGGTTTCAAGAAGTTTTCAGACACCAATTTTACAAAAAAAAAGAGATTAGGTTCATATTTGATTACAAGACAATATGAGTCCCACTTTGAGAGACACAGTGCAGTGAGAGATCACAAGGCACTTCTGTTTCCATTATATTTGTTTTAAAAGAGCGTGTCTCAGGATCAAGGATTACTTTCGACTACATTAGATCGAACATACAAAAATGATGTGAGAGAAAGAGGTACTGAGTAAAAGGACAAGGCGGAATGAGATGAAATTAGAGAAAGAAAGAGAGAGGAAGAAAAATTTGAAAAAATAGATAAAGATACAGAAATATTATAGACATGAAATATTAGAGACACAGAAAGGCTATGCTGGACTATTACAGAATGTGAAAAAAAAATGAGAGAACAGATATTGGATAAAAGGAGAGAACCACAAATCCAAGCTGAGAAAGAGGAAAAAAATAAAGGATAGAGAGAGAAATTATTGTTGAGAAAAACATAAAAAGAAATGGTAGGTTTACAGTTTGTTAGGCAAACAAGCTTAGGGTCACCATGCATAGGATGTATAGCCATTCCTTCATCCCAGTCTCTTCTCCCCTGGAGTCATGGTTACCTTCCAGGGGTCATGGCTGCCCTCCTGGGGTCAAGACTGATAACTACATGATTGTACACATTCAATTACCAACCATATGGTTTCCTGTAAATCAGTTTCATAATTGCAGGTAATCAATTCCTGGTGAACAAATACCTATGATGAATGATATTTACATAAGGATATTTCTTGTACTGACCAGTGAGTAAGTTAAGAATGAACCATGGAAAATACAATGATAAACTACTTCATAACTATATCAGAGAAGAATGTAAAGAGAACATTAATTCTATTAAGATATCGTATTATTCTTGTTTTGGATATTATAAGTTTACTGTCACTGCTACAGTATTTTATTTATATACAGCAACACCTAGCTATATACAGGTGAAAGAACACCACAGGAAGACTGTAGTCACTTAGATATTGAACAACCAACTGAACACAAGCCAGCCGGAAGGCTAATCCTTGTATGTAAAATCCTAGAGTCTGACCAGGTCCCTTGTTCTT
Organism: Solen grandis; assembly: GCA_021229015.1. NCBI lineage: Eukaryota > Metazoa > Mollusca > Bivalvia > Adapedonta > Solenidae > Solen > Solen grandis. Next base: position 11,842,939 of record CM037788.1, on the reverse strand, counting down.
GAAAATACTTAAATACGATCTTAAGCTCAATTTTTTGCAGTCTCAAAATCCCATTAAAACTAATGGGCATAGCTGATTTTTTTGTAGTCTCAAAATCCCATTAAAACTAATGGGCATAGCTGATTTTTTTGTAGTCTCAAAATCCCATTAAAACTAATGGGCATAGTTTGAGTCTGAGTATGAAAATCATACTTAAGTACCATTTTTATTCTGAGAAAGGGGGACCAGGACTTGAACCCACAGATGTAAGGGGCAAAGTGATAGCAATTCAGCAAGTATGACCACACGGCCATGAAATCCTTAATTTATTTTTGTCTTCTGTGAGCAACTGCACTGTGATGGGGAATGGTCATCCAAACAGACTAATTTCTATACATACCAATCTTCTGACAATGTGTTCAGACTTGAGAGTATCAGATAAGCAGGGTATTTGAGTATTATCCCAATTAATTTTGGCAAAAAAGCAGTACACATAGTTTTCAGAATCATTGGGTCACTAAAAGCAAAAGAATTCTTAAAAACTCAATTAAAATGTTGATAGTTGTATACAAAATATACAGAATACCCAATTAAATTGCACAAAAACTCAATTCATATAAAAGTCATAGGGTAAATTATCCATTTTATGAAAATGGGACTTGGTTTGATAATGACTGACAGTGTTTATACATCCCAGCTCCATTATAATGCTGTATTTGGCTTAAAGTATAGATACACCACACATTGCAGCTCCATTATAACACTATGTTTAGGGTCAAAGTTTACGTGATACATTATATTGGTCAGCTTTACCCCAAGTCAACTAACTGAACAAATCACAAAAATTTAGACCACGGGTCCAAAGTTGAATTAGTGTTATACTGAATTTTGCATTAAAATGGAGTGAAATACATGTTAATGAAGTTACATTGTACATAAGTTAAACACTGCATGATTCCCCAGGTTGGTCACCTCTCTGTTAGATGAGAAGTAAACAAGATCTATAAAACTTAAGACTTTAACTTTAAATATGGAGAATCACATGAAACCTTTCTCAATGGCAATAAGGGTATAGCATGCAATCACCTTCATCTGTCATTTGAGATGTGCTGAAGGTTAGACTACATGACATCATTCAACAAGCAGTGGTATTTCACCAGATTTCAAAATACAGTATGTAAAGTGACTCAGGTCTCAAAATTTGCCTTAACATTTAGTAAGAATGGCTGAAGATTATTTTGGAGTTGGATAGCAAAATGTCACTACTAAAGAGGAATGTTTTATTCATCTGTAATATAGTAGTTCTGATCTCTCAAAAAATAAATTAACCCTTTCCCTCATAGAGGATACCATGAAAAGACCTATGCATAAAACCAGAGTTACTCGCAGGCTGATCAGGTTTTATGCTGTTCGCTGCTCCTCAGTGGTCTGGTAATGAGGATTTTACAATTAAATATGATAAGGTTTAACTGTGATTTTCTGCAGATCAGGCTTTATGTGGTACCTATTGTGTGCGTCAAAATGAGTCTATATGAGGGAAAGGGTTAAGAAATCTCTCATGCATAAAAAGGTTAAAACTAAGACCTTTTATAAGGTAATTCATATACCCAAAATACTAAAAAAAAAAAAAAAATTCATTATAGGAAAAAAAAAAGGATAGCATAGTATTAACATGAGATCTTCTTTAGGACATACTGCATGTGCTTCATATTAATTTTAAGGTATTCATCCCATAATAGCCATCAATTCCATCAAAGCCATGCATATTTAACTTTACAATTTAAGCTTTTAAAATGTCAAACAATGGAAATCATGGGGTAAATTATGGTGTTATGACATGTGACAGAAGTTCTTTTATTACCTCCTCTTGATAATTTTGTTGTCATAAGTCATCTCCAGATCGTCGAATACTCACAGCCAATTGACAGATCATCTATAGGCTATGGGATATTACGACTGAATTTAGTCATTTTATGGTGTGTCAAATTATGCCATTTCACGTTTTTAAAACCAATCGCAAAGACCATTTTATTCAGCTGACGGACGCAGTCATTTTTTTAATTGTTTACATGACTTTTAAGCCTTAACACTGAAGAGTGATGCATTTATAAGTCGCGTTTTCATTGGTCGATAATTTAATCAATAACTACTGTATTTCGATGGACTGCTTGCCTATTTTCCCATGGCATGATGTCATGTAGTGAAACGGAAATGAGTCAGCCAGGGGTATTCGACGATGTTATCTCCCCAGAAAACTAAAAAAAGAGTGACTTTCTTCATTTTCCTACAGTTAAGTTTAGATTTAACTCATGAAATCTGAAACAGAATCATACAATACATCTTTCTATCATGAGCTTTTCCTGAAAATCAAATTCAGTCTTTTCATATTCACAGAAATTGTATATATACCATAGACTTCAATATTAATTAAAATACAGATTATCTCCCCAACATGTAATAAAACTTGGAAAAAAACTCTTGGTGAAACATTTTTATTTTCGGATGTCTTCAAAGTGACAAAATTTCTTAGAAATATTACCATCTAGTGATATGGAATATAGCTATTATGGGGAGAATACCTTAGGAGTTCCATCAAATTACTTTTACTGAACTTAAGCCACTTGACAGTAGAAAACAAACAAAAACAAACAAACAAACGAAAAACTGTAAATAAACACAACCATAGATTTCACGATCCTCATCTGCACAATGTGTCTTGGAATGCGGTATTTCAAACTCGTTGTCTTTGAATAATGTCAGTTCATTAGCAGTGTGTAGCAGATAAGAAGTCTCTTCTGTGCAAATTTTACGTCTTTTTGCAGTGCGAAATTTGATTGCTTGTAACCTTCAAGTACTTGGATTATGGCTCCCTATTGGTGTGAATCGAGAAGACAAATAACCAACTTAAAATGTGAAATGTACATACTTATAGTTCAAAGAAGCAAAGATTAGACTTTCATTATCTTTTACTCATGTACAAATTTATGACTTGAAGACAAGAAATTGACTGAACTTTAAATTGAAACAGTGTATTTCTTCCAATGCAGACTGTGTAGAAACTGAGCTTCAATATTGTATCACCTTAATCTGACAGCTTCTAAAATGAGCACAGAGTCTCTGTTTACCAGTCGACATCACTGGTAAACCCATTTTAACAAATAATTTTCTGCTTTGACAGCAAAAGCTAGTTCTGCAACAAAACAGAAGTAACCTTTGCCACAACTTTTATTTCTCCTTTCTGACATTCTAGGTCAATGTTGCCATAGCAACATATATCACTGTATCTCCCATAAGAGAATCCTATGACGTGATTCTATTACTGACAAAGTCTTGCAATTATCAGTATCAGAACAATTAGAATATTCATCTTGTCACATGACACAACATAGAGGGATACTCAATTCAATTTTTTTTTTATAAATTTCAGATTTTTTCCTCTTAACTATCCTAACATACGAACTGAGCAAGATACTTTTAGTTTAACCCTTTCCCTCATAGAGGAAACCATGAAAAGACCTATGCGAACAGCATAAAACCAGATCAGCCTGCGAGTAACTCGCAGGCTGATCAGGTTTTATGCTGTTCGCTGCTCATCAGTGGTCTGGAAATGAGGACTTTATAATTAAATTTGGTAAGGTTTAACTGTGGTTTTCTGCAGATCAGGCTTTATGTGGTACCTACTGAGTGCGTCAAAGTGAGTCTATATGAGGGAAAACACAAAACAGACACGTAACACAGAAAACTTCACATAGTTTTTAGCTTTAAGATTTTATATATTGATAACTAATATTTATTTGTCAGGCATGAGGGCATCACAAGAAAACCTCATGAATATTCATGTACAAATTTATGAAATGATAAATAAATGATAATTTACAGAACTTTAAATGGCATGCTATAAAGACTGTTCAGAATAGAATGAGCCAAACAGAGGAGACCCTGATCAGGGTCTGTTATGTATATACCAATGTCAGGCATAAAATCAAGTCTTTTTGAGGAAAAGGGTTAATAAACAGAAAACAGATATATATAAACAGTCAGTAAATCAGTAAATAAAAATACAGTAGAAAAAACAAACCCTTAGATATGTAATTTACTTGGTAAGATCAAGTGCAAATGCACTCTGGTGTCCAAACCAAGATATTTTATTATACATTCAATAATGTATCCCACGTTGGGCACCAAATATAACCAAGTTAAAACCCTTCTCTCCCAAGCTGGAATCAAACTCGGGACCTTTGGTATGCAAATCAGAAACTTAACTATGTTGCGAAAAAACCTAGCTCTATAAGGCACAATTGTACAAGTGCAATTTTATACCTCTACTATCAATTTGCATAATTGGTTAATTAATTACACCAATTTGGGGCACACTAAGGTACAGCATAGTGTGGAGTTAAAAATTATGCTCATTTTACTGTAAGCTTTTTTTTATCTATCTAGATAATGGTACCTGTGATATTTTGACAGCATTTACATAAAAACGGATATTAGTTGGGAAATAATAGAATGGTACAAGTGCAGTGTAAATACAAAACATAAAAAAAATGGGCTTTCTGATTATTTAACCAACTTTTCGCACAATGAAAATCAATTTTTACACCTGGTTAAATGGCAAAATAATAAACAAGCTAAAATTACACACTAATCAATATTTCGCCCCAGGGGGTGGGGGGCGGCAGAAACCTAAAGGAATTTGACCTTTTTTTTTTAGTTTAAATCTCCACCCACGAGCAATGCCAATTTGTCAAAATCCCTAAATTCTATTTTCCAGGACCCAGTACCATTCTGTCTGTCAAATTCCAGTCTGTCAGGAATGGTTTTCTGTGAAACATCCTGTGTATTGCTCCGCCACCCTGGGGTAAAATATTGATAGGTGCATTATGACTTGATGTAACCATTTTGAAATAATATAGAACCTCTGTAGAGAGGAATGGTTACAGATCATGTGATTCCTAAACATTACCCACTTCATTTTATGAATTACTGTAAAAAAGTTAAGATTGAATCAACTTGAAAGGCATAATCATATAAGTCTTAAAATAGTTATAAAATTCCTATCTGTGGACTGTTTTCAATTTTAATGGATTTAATATTATCTACTTATCGTCTCATTTTTTTGCATTTATTTTCTTTTTTCATATAAAATTAATAAAACAAGATTTAGATTTTGAGCATCACTTATTTACTCTTATCTACAGCTTACAACTTGATCAATATTAACCTGCTCAACTTTAAATGGTATATGAAACAATGGATATTTCTTAATTGCCATGCAGACTTATCAACCCTTTCCCTCATATAGACTCAATTTGAAGCACTTAATAGGTACCACATAAAGCCTGATCTGCAGAAAGCCAAACTCAAACCTTACCAAATTTAATTACAAAATCCTCATTTCCAGACCACTGAGGAAGCAGCGAACAGCATAAAACCTGATCAGCCTGCGAGTTACTGACGCAGGCTGATCTGGTTTTATGCTTTTCGCATAGGTCTTTTCATGGTGTCCTCTATGAGGGAAAGGGTTAATAACTGATTGCACAGGTTATTTCTTGATAATTTAAGTGTTTAAGGTTAAGGATAACAATTCAACCAGACTTTTAGGTGTTTTCAGTTTGATTTGGTTTCATATGGTATAAAATGGCCTATCTCATGTGAATCTAGGATTAAATCATCTGATTCTTATCAGTCAGATCACCCATTATCTGTTCCGACCCCTGTGTTGGGAAGAACTACCTCCTGTTATAAGTTATAATGTAGCCCCTATTTGTTCCTCTACCTATTGGAAACCCCTACCTTTTCCTTACCCAGTGTTAGAACCCATATCTGTTCATTACCATGTTTTAAAACCCCTATCTGTCTATTCCCTGACCTGTAGGAATATTCCTACTTGTCCATTCCCCTGTTTTAGGGTCCCCTATCTGTCCATTCCCCTGGTTAAGGTCAGCCCCTAAACCTGTTCCTTCCCCTATTTTAAGGTCCCCCCTACCAGTCCATTCCCCTGTTTACGGAGTCCCTAAACCCCCATGCTATGATGGAAAGGAGACTTATTAATAGAGTTATCATGTTGTTATCTCAAATTCAAGCTGTTTATGAAGTAAGCAGCTGATGATGCACTTTGATATTCTGGAGGAAAACATACGGATGCAAATATATCTTCTTTTATCAGATAGTCAAGAAACATTTTCTGTGTAACTTCCTTGATTCTCCAAAAGATCTCTTGTTTTTACCAAGCACATCCGTCTGATTCCTACAATTACATACCGCAAATGATGTTATTTCCTTTTCACCGCAAGGCATTAAAATTGTGGAGTCTATCTTAATTTGACATAATTAAAGCTTGGTTAATTTCATTATTTTTTTATTTCCAGGCTGGAATATAAACATCTCTCAGTCTAAGATACTTGACTGTAGTGTGCTTTTATTTTCAGGGAATTTTTTTTCTCAGTATTTTGGGAATACTTTTACCTTTACCTTTGAATTATCCCGAACTTTAACATCGTTTATAACTAACTATAAATAACTATGAAATTAATTGTATATACTGAAAAGGATTTTTTATTCAGAAATTGGAAAAAAAAAAATTAAGCATCATTATAACCCAGTAACAGATATAACATATGGCCATCCCCTGATTTCATTGGAATAATCTGGATTTGACTGTCAAGTCATGAAGGTGGGTGTAGAACTATAGATTCTACACAGATACAGTTCTCGGGGTTCTTACTAACTCTAATTTTGAGGACTCCCAATTTTTGAAATTTTGGCAACTAACTCTAATTTTGAGGACTCTCAATTTTTTAAATTTTGGCAAGCAACATAAATATACAGGAGGATCAAGTACAATGAGTCCAAACTTTGTCGAGAACTTCAGGTTTTAGAACCCTAGTGTGAATCCTGGATCTTGTCAAACTCAAAACAGGGTTCCAACCCAGGAATTGTCAAAAGGGATAAGTATATGAGTTAGTTTTAAGAACTTGTTTACCAAACCAAATCAAATTTAAGTGGGGGAGGAGAGGGAGAGGCGCATGCTCCCCCCTGAATATGACCAAGACTATGTTTTTTTCATATGTTAATCCACAAGCAGTTCTTAACCCTTTCCCTCATAGAGGAAACCATGAAAAGACCTATGTGAACAACATAAAACCAGATCAGCCTGCGAGTAACTCGCAGGCTGATCAAGTTTAATGCTAATCGCTGCTCATCAGTGCTGGAAATGAGGACTTATAATAATTTGGAAGTTAACTGTGGCTTTCTGCAGATCAGGCTTTATGTGGTACCTATTGAGTGCGTCAAAATGAGTCTATGACGGAAAGGGTTAAACAAGTAGTATCCATGATTTGCTTATAATACCATCAAATATTACATGATGTTTGAAAAATTTTCACTTAAAGATTGTAGTGTTGAAACCAAACCTTTTCTAACAAAACGTTATATCTGATGCTACTATAAGCAAATCATGGATACTACTCATTCACAGATACTGTTTGCACGGTAATGCACCCTTAGTGATTCAAACTTTGAGGTTTTTGAGTTGGAAATCTCAAGTTGAGATTTATGAGCAGTATAAGTCAGTGAGTCATTGTATTAATGTCACAGATGTCAACAATGTGAGATTATCATATCTTTTCAAAGTTTTACCCTCTACCACATGAATATTCGTGTATGAATTCGTGAATATGATTTACTGATTGTTAAATGGTTTATAAAATGATGTATATGTCTTTGCCACAGATGACTGATGATTAAACCACAATATTGTATTAGCAAACAGAGGAGACCCTGATCAGACAACTCTTATAGGTGCTGTCTGATCTGCTCTGCTTGCCTATGCATCAAAATATGTCTTTAAGAAATAAATATCCATAATATTTAGGTTCTAACACCATCACACACTCACAATTGCATACAATTCGTCAGAAGATGCGAAGCCTATTTCTTTTCAGTAGAAATATGACAAACAAAATGCCACAATAAGTTATAAAATTGAAATACATACATTAATAGGCATCATGTGAGATTGCATAATTTAACCATCCCTAAATTACGAAATCTGTAGAGCTTCCGGGTGCATGCTTGAAGCCCCACCAGAGCAGATGCCCTGGACCTGCAAGACCCATTTTTGTGCATACATTCAGTTTTGGCCAAACTACGCCCCTGACGTAAGAGAGAGAGAGAGACTAATGGGTATGAAATGCATACAGAACTATCATAAATTTGTCAAATTATCAAACTTAAATTTTAACATATAAACAAAGATCTGGTAGAACTTTTTTTGACAGACAGGCAGAAAGAAAAAAATATTATACAGTTTGTATTATCCCGTCTATCGTAAATTGGGAAGAGATGCTTAGAATAAACCGGAGTGGCCTACATATCTTGCGATTGTTTTCAATCCTGCCCTAGTTCTTTTGTTTACAATTTACGAAAAAAAGTCAATAATAGTATTTGCCAGACGATGTAACATGACGCTGCACGTGCGGCGAAACTTACCTGTCAGAATCTCCGATAGTGTCACCTAAAATTAAATCCCTAAGTCGGAATCTGGGTGGTAATGGCGGAACCTGTGTATAACAATCAGTCTGCGACATCATGTCACTATGGAAAAACAACCCGCCGGCATTCCCGTTCATTTGTATATATCGCACACAGCACTGGCATAATACAAACTGGCTTCGGATGCTGGTCACAATCGCTTTAAATGAAATCCCCGCTTCCCTTCATTCGGTAGCTTCCGTATTGAATCATCGACAAATACCGTCGATTACCGAGCTGTATATGATTACAATAGTTATCTCCCTTAGGTTGGTTGTATATATATATATATATATATATATATCACACACACACTCTCTCTCTCGATGTTAATAGTGGATACTCATTCTTGTACATAAATTATAATTATTTACTAATTGCATTTATATATAAATGAGAGAATGTGCACCGAAATGCATATTTGTGTCACTTGATTAGTAACTTATAGACTAATTAAACCATTGAAATACACGTAAAATCAAACGTTAAATATGTTTATGACGAAAAAGAAAGAAAAAAATACAACAGGCCCGGATTGACCGGGGGCACGTGCCGGTCATACAATTTTCTAGGCTATATTTTGATGAAATCGCCGTGATCTGGGTTAATTTTTTGTGCTCTGTAGTGGAAATCCCCATTATGAGCCTCTTACTGAAATAAAGTTTCCCCACCCGACCAGGCACCAGGCCCCTGCTGTTTCAGAGGATCACCCGCTTCTGACTGCTTTAATCCGAATCAGTCTGACGCTTTCAGCTCCACAATGAGTATACAACAATTTAGCGCTTGAATGTCACAGACGTAAATTAAAGCTCGACGTTAACTTATAATGACCATTTTTTATTATATAATTAAAGAAAAATCTTGAAACATGTGTCTAAGTATTTCAATAAGCACATTGCCCCGCTTTCTCTCCTACAATTTTAAAGATTTATATGAGTATGTATATAAATAAAAAAAAAAATTGAATAACAAACGCACAAGAAAATATAAATCAATATATTTAAAATCTAATAAGAATACAACCCAGTAATGCTTAAGCCGCTTATCTTATTAAAAGTATCTGCCATGGTAAACGTCTTCTCGATGGAACCGCTGGTGGTATAGCTTAAGGAAACCCGGAGTTCAAAAAAGCTTTCTATTGCTACATACAGCGTCGCCGACGACACTTCCCGAGGATTGAACCCGAGTTGCAGCGTTGAAAAGTCAGTTGGTTAACCATTGGGCTATCCGGCCACAAAGCACACGTCAAAGGGTCCCAAAACTTGATGCTATTTATCATTATTGCAGTATTGAATATCTATGTAAACACATTTCTTTAATAGCAAATATTTAATTTATCTATATCATTATCAAATTTATTTTGATAAACAAAAGAAAGGCAACTTTATCACGTTAAAACCCCCGTTCTCTCAGCGCAATCAACGCTTTTATTTGTACTAAGTCCAGGTTTTTAACTGTGGTAATTATGCATAATTTCAGTGTTTACGGTCAAAGTGGCTCGCAACTATTTTCGGATTGTTCGGCAATGTTTATAGTGTTACAATAATCCGCAGGTATCTGAGGTCGAAAGCTTGATGTGATTATTTAGTATGTTACATGGCTTTGTATCGAACTTCAAGCTTTCTGTCTCAGATACCTCAGTGGGTTTTTTTTTGTAACACTATAAGCTGACCGAAACCAGCATATTTACTGTCCGAAAGTAGTTACCAACCTTTTTGCATAAAAACAAACTATATTCGTCCGCATGGTAAAAGCGCACATAGAAATGAAAGTTGCACAACATCATAGAAAATAAACTCTTCGTGCTTTCATATCACACCGTAGTTTTTTGGGGAGACTAAATATAGATTTTTAAACACTTTTGCTTAATCTCAGCATACCTGTGTAGTAGATTTATGCTTAATCGTTCGATCATTTTTACGAAAATGGGTGGGTTTTTGGTTTTCAAAGTAGAGTCGAATGCTCGGAAAGTGGGTTGCGAGTGATTACGTCACATACACCTAACAAATCAGTATGGAAATAAGTCGCAGGCTGTTCTCAAGGCTGAGAACCACGTGACCTTTTTTGGATAAAGTCGTGAAAAAATATGGCGACAGAGTGCGTTTTCTCCTCAAAATCGCGTCATTTGCTTCATTAACATACGGTTTTCATTAATTCAAGAGCCTATGTTCTAGAGTACCTTTCTCCGGACAAGTAAGCACAATTTTCATTGCATCGATTCTAGTAAAGTAGGCTAGGAAAACTAAAAGGATAAAGTAGGCTATCGTTTTCAGTTTCTAATATTGCTTGCATGTGCAAATATTCAGGTCATTTTACATCAAAGGACGTCGTTCTTTTTCTGTTAACTTTGTGTTTCAGGATCTTTGCTTACCGTACAGCGAAAACGAAGGTATATAACTCTATGAAACAGAAACGTGTATGTCCTGAAAGAAAAGTGCAACAATTTTTTTTATTCATGAGCAACTTTAAACAGTTATAATATATTGATGTTTCTTTGCAAACAGATATCATACGTTTGACTTGCTAGGCTTGGAGAAAGAAGTGCAACCACGTATCAACAAAACTGAACGCGGTATTGAGTGAGACGGGAATTACTCGAAAACGAATGGGGCTTACAGACATTAATGTGTGGTCACTGTATGACTGGTCTACTTAAAATGCAAAGAACAATTTATTCAATATATAAATTAAGTTTAAAAAATGTCAAAGCATATTCTGTGTTATTTTAGAAAATCATACACTAATAAGGTATTTTTTTTATTTCTTGAAATGTTGTAGTCACTAAACTTGAACATGCTGAAAACATTTATGAGTCTCCTATTAATAGCGAAGTGTCATTGGATTATTATCAATGGCCGCTAAAAAAATGAAAAAGTCTAACAATTTCAGCAAGATGTTAATATTAGGACAAGCAGATTCAGCTTCATTAATATTCGTTATGAGGAGAGAAAAAAAGAAGGCCAAGTTCGAAATGAAATCAATTCACGACACAGGCCAACGAACGACTAGCCAGATCTTATCTGAAGCACTCTTAAGTCTTGAAAATGTGTTAATTTTTGCACCTTTTTTTTAATGCAAAACCCAGAGGCAATTGTGGAGGCCTTCCCACAAACCACATATGGGTTCTTTTACCGGCATGAAAGTCCAGGTGGTCCTTTTGGTGACATTTTTCACAAAAATGTTTCCCACAAACAGGATATTTATATGATATTTATTGAATATCTCCTGTCGCAAATGACGCTCATCAGAGACCGCACCACATATGTTGTTCTAATATCCAAATCGGGAGCTACACTGTAGATAATTCACCTCTTTATCTCACCGTGCGTATTGCATCTAAGAAAATACAGATATAAAAAGCATTTTGAATTTTGACAGCACGATATTGAACGGTTACCTACTTAACCATTTTTACAAACTTACTTATTTTGGCGTTCTATACAACAATAGCTTAAAATATGTTTCAGAGCTGTTACAATATTTGATAAAAAAAAAATGCTAACATGCACATTAGGATTAAAAAACCTACTTTGGAATTTAGGGATCAAAACACATTATTTCGCCTATCTTATCAAGAATTCAGATGAAAAGTATTTCAGCTGAAGTAAACAACATACGCCAAATCAACGACATACACCATTTTAAAGTCAACAACATACACCATTTTAAAGACAATAACATAAACCATTTTAAAGTCAACAACGTATACAATATAATTATGCGACCACCTTTCCAAAGATATTCAATCGCACATTATAAATCATGAAGCCAACACTTGACCATTATTAATATAGAAAAATGCCTCAATAAAACTGTTGTCATGAAATTTGATATTTTCTTATCATATTACAATATGCTCTTAAACAGCTGTTTCCGGCTTTGTATAATCATCACGTATTTTGTTATACTTAATTACAACGTATACTGATCCCTCCTGGGTTATACCAGTATTTTGCCCCCGAGACAGTCATGGAAAATCCTTGCTCCCAAAAGAGTACGAACCCACAACCTTCGGATCCACAGTCAGGTACGTTAACATTGGACCCAGCGCAAAGTAATTGATATAGTTATAAACAAAATATTTAATCACTTAGATGATGTGTAATGTGTACAGTGTTGATGCAATACAAGGAGAGGGCCGAGCACTAATGTTGATATAAATTGTGACCCGATCCTTTTCAATTATATACAAAGATCTATATCATCTACATTGCTTAAAACAATTAAATCTGTAAACATGTTGTGAATATATAGTGAATAAATGATTAAACTAAACAAAGTTACGTCACGGTTTAAGTATATTAATATTTATTTTGATTAAGCTTGCGCAGGCGCACTTTCTCATCACATCTCAAGGATACATATGCATATACCATATATATACCATGCAACACAAGTGGTCCTGTATCAACACCGGAGGAAGAATACTAGTTGCATTGATGAGGTGATTACAGCAACACGGCTCACAATAGGCTACGTGAAAACATGGCCCAAAGTTATTTAATCATCTTGATTGTCATGATTTCAGTTCTAAAGGCAGAGATTCAAAGTGAAATGGTAGTCATAGAAACACCTGTTGGAAATATCCGAGGTCAAGTGAAAAACATTACACAAGGAAATACTGGCCACATTGTGACAGAGTTTTTGGGAATACCTTATGCAGAATCTACAGCAGGAAGTAAAAGATTCACAAAACCTGTGAAAAAGGCCCCGTTTTCGTTAGTGTTCAATGCAACAAATGATTTTATTCATTGCCCAATGGATGTTTTTCGAATGCCAGGCACTGAACATTTGCAATTTAACGAAGACTGCCTCGTTCTTAACATTATTGTGCCGGGGAGAGTTTTTGGAGAAGCATCACTTCCGGTTATGATTTGGATTTATGGTGGAGGCTTCCAAGCTGGTCTCCAGTATATGTATGTAGCACCAGGTTTTGCTGCGCAAAATCAGGTGGTTTTGGTTACCTTGAACTACAGAATGTCCATTTATGGATTTCTGGCGAATAAAGAGCTTGGTCTTCCCGGGAATTACGGTCTTTGGGATCAACACATGGCAATCCAATGGGTTCATGATAATATTGCATCATTTGGTGGCGATCCTAATCGAGTTGTCCTGTTCGGGGAATCTGCCGGTGCCGCGAGTGTTCTATATCAAGCAATGTACACAGGTAATAAAGGACTGATTCATGGAATCATTGCTCAGAGCGGCTCCCCAAATACTCCATGGGCATTTGACAAATCGCCAATGTTAACCTTTAACACTTTCTTGAAAAAAACTAGTTGTGAAAGTCAAGATGCTGATGAGTTAGTTGAATGCCTTCGGCAGTTGGAAATGAAGAGTTTACTGCCATTTCTAAGCGGGCATAGGATTTTGCCCGTTCTTGATGGTGATTTTATAACCATTTCTCCCGAAGAACTGTTCACTGATGAAAGAGGCAAGGCGATTGAAAGTCTCAATCATTTTCGTGATTTGAATGTGATGATAGGATTTAACAGTTATGAGATTATTCTTATTCAAAATAAGATTGATGGCTTCGATCTATCAGGAGGGCTATCCTTGAAAAACATGAATATATCTATTGCATGGTTCTTAAGAAACTACCTAAACCGTGAAGATGCCGCCATAGTGACAAACGCAGTTCTGAATCAGTATTATCCAGAACAAATTCCCCACAACAATCGTAGGACTGCTTTGTGCTTTTTTGACTTATTGTCAGACTCATTGTTCATCGTGCCAATTGTTGAAGTAGCAAACGCACATGCACGAGAAAAGGGTAACGGAAAACTGTATATGTACTTGTTTGACTATCGTCCAAGTTTCTCGAAAGCATACACATATGTGGATGGTGCAATTCATGCGGATGATATACCGTTTGTATTAGGATTTCCGCTTAGGTACCAGACAAGTCTAAAGTATGATGCACCTACTCAAGACGACATTGACCTTTCAAATGATATAATGTCTTACTGGACACAATTTGCTAAAACAGGGTGAGGAGTTTACAATAACAGTTGATGCACAAAAGTTTTGCACATAAATTGAATTAATCATCTTAGTTATTCAATGATCTTTGGTAACCTTTGTATAAGAAAGTAAGTATTTATTAAAGTAACATTAATTAGATAGAAATAATAACAGTTGAACACTGTTTCCGAGTATTAAAATGTCCAAATTATAAATGCATTTGGCACAAATTCTTGTCTCATTGCAAACCACCCTTATTGTACAAAACAAAATGACATTTAGAAATTGCCACACCAAGAGTAGATGCTATTAAAAATTCTAATTTAAAACATAATTTGTACCGCATATCCTTGCTTGCTTAGAAATTTCATTGAAACATAACTTTCTGAAAACAAAAATGTTAATACCACCTGTGAAAGTTCTAAATCTCTGTTTTGACTACTTAATACATAATCCTGACGCTGGGGCAATCGAAGCTTAATTGTTGCATTGAATTCATTGCTAAATAAAGGAAAGACTTGTCCAATGTTTCTAAAGGCGTCCTTTGAACCTATGTATAAGATAGAGTCTATTTAGATATTTATACAGACGCCGAAGCGAGCGAACTGAATGGTGAATTTGAATTTCAGAGCCTTTTATTGGCCGCATTTTCAGAATGGCTTATAAGCATAAGTAGTTCTTCTAAAGAAGAAACTTTGAAAAATTATCTTTGCATTAAAGGGTCAGAATTTAATTTTATGTTACATTGATAGTGACCTAACTTACATCTACTAAATATTATGCTCATTCAACTTACCGGCATTCCCCGGAGCAAAATATAAGAATTTCATATATGATGTATAGAGAAATTAAAAGAAAAAGCTCCATTTCTAAAATGAGTGGTTGGACTTTGGACACCGAAGTCCTACAAATAGCTAATAAAACAATAATAATTCCTCCTGAAATGTATAACCTTTTTAGTTCGACGTTTGTAGTTTAAATAATCTCTAAATAGAAACTTATATATAAATTAAACAATCCAAGTACAGTGAAAACTTGATAAATGTTCATATTTAAAGTGGCCTTTACATGTAGTTTGACGCTGATGCAGAGAAGAGATGCATAAGTTTTCAGTCGCGGACACATAATTATGGCCCTCTTTATATATCTAATGATGTTAAGATATTATCTTCTATTGTCGTTCAGTGATATCCACATGTTTACTTTAATCAAGAAATGTTTGTATTCGAAAGGAAATGAACACTCGAACTAAAATGCCCACTTAATATCATAAGTGAAAAAGGAGTAGGAATTGTAACACACACATACACACACACACACACACACACAGTTCATACCTTTTTTTATCAGAAACACGTGCCGCTTTACAAACAAGTTCAATATATTTAGTTATTGTGCGGTCTACGTAGTGAGTTCACTACATAGTTTGCAATTTGGAATTTTGTTTCATTTAATTAGCGAGAAATTTAAACCATTTAGTAATTAAATAATTTTGTTTATTTTCAGCAACCCTAACTCAGAAACCCTACCTGAGTGGATACCTTACACTCTCGATAGACAGAAGTACATCGTTTTCCAGGGGAACAAGACCAACTTTGATATCAGAGAAAGACCAAAAGCAAGAGAGGTTTACTTCTGGAACTCCCTTCCGAACATATCACCAGTCATATCTGGTGTTCCACACGCAAAGTCGACATGCTTGCTTGTCATCCTCAATATTTATGCTTGCAGCTTTATATTGGGTTAACTGTCGATGTTCCAACTTAAGATTTATATCTTAATCTAAATGATTATCTTTAACAGCTAATGGCGTCAGTGGCTTAATGGAATTAAATGACGGAAGTTTCATACTTTCTGAATATTTGATACCTTAATTAAATTGATAGCTAATTACCATTTACATTTTTTCCTGTAAGAAAATTGACGACTTGCTAATCAAACGAAACGGGAATGTATCTAGAGGTATATTCATTTGCAAAAAAGATTACATTAATATAGATACATGTATATAATTATTTCTTTCAGAAATACATTATTTCTTTTGATAATCATCTTTTAAAAAATAATATTTGACTAAAATTTTATGTATTTTTATATTCTGAAAAGTACATTGTATTACCATGTATGGGGACTGTGTGAAACCCAAATATAATATCTGAAAGAAATAATACATTGAATTAACGGAAACTGAGTGCACACCTTCTCTAGCAATTAATAATAATTTTCCAGAATCGAAACATTTTTTTACCGTAATAAACAATAGCATAAGTTCATATGTATATGAGTGTGTTTATATATACAGGTTATATGTGTTGATATGTATACGATAGATAACAATTCTGTCAGTGTGCATCACGTGTAGAACTATTGTAAATAGGTACGGCTTATTTCATATTATTTCATAATACTGCCCATATGAATGGACCTTACTATGTTTGTTTAAGTAACTTTGAACTTATGAAATTAATTTTGAAATAATTATAGTTAGAAAAGCAATGCATTTTATCAAAACCCGTTTTTAAAGTAAGAAAATATTACATGCAAATAGTCTTGAGTGCAGTGTTTTTTATTCATTTAATTTTCTTTATACTACATATCTTTTTTTACAACAGATGTAAACATATTAAAACCGCATTGCTATTTGAAGAATATATATCGCTATATATCAATTAATTAGCCTTATTCATTGCGTTCTTTAGAAATTCAAATGTCTGCATTATGTTGTACTGGTAATTTAAGTAAAAAAGCTTGAAAATAATGAATAATTTCCGGTGCTAATGTAAGTATTAAAGCATGAAAAGTTTTAATGATTCTTGGAATAAAACTATTTCGGTATAAGAACAATAAAATCATTTAATGCGTAGGAATGATTAGGCTTATAAAATTATCTCTAATAATTCGAACGTTAAAAGTTACACTCCGGTGTAAGGATACAAAGTTCACCTCATAAAATGAGGATCTGGAAATGCTTTCATAAAAAGCTACTAATGTAATATTAGAAAGTAACTCGTAATTACAGACTTTTGTTTCGAAAAACATGAAGACGACAATAAATATATACACATATTTATGTATGAAATTACGATAATAAAATATTCAACAGCTTTAATATTTCGCAAAAATGGAATTGCATTTTATAAAGTTAGATAAAGTTATCAAGATAAGTTAACCTTATCCTATACGTTTCGTTATTACGGAATACTATTTAATAAATACGTAATACTATTTGGTTTTCAACACTTTTCATTGTGAAATAATAATATTTCATAAAAGCAAAATAAATTTATAAATAAATAAGTCGCTTGAAAATAAGTGGGTAATGTTAATCCATCTAAAAATAGGGCTCAAGTTTCGATCAACAGACTGAATGTAATGTCTACATCACAGTAATACAAAGGGTTATATGCATATTAAGCGCAAGGTTATACATTCAAATTTCGTACATGATGTGCAGTCAGCCCGAATCACATATTTACCTACTAACTCAAAAACAATCTATATCATAGTTTATATTATAGTGTTGATCTATCCAAACGCAAATAACATAATCATATGCATGTATGTAATATATTTGACGATTATCTTATGTTCTAGACATTGCGACAGCTATACCTTTCTGTGTGTCGGTTATGTAAACTGTCTCGAAAATGGAATTTGCCTTAAATGGATAATTACAAATTCAGTGTTTCTTTAATTAGACATGCATTTTTTTTTATTCTCAATATAATTATTTCGAGATCCTTTTTTTCGGTCAAGAAAATATTTGAAAGTTGGAAAGTTTCACTACGCAGAACTTGTTAACCAACCTCTTAAATTACAATACATTTTTGTAAAAACGTATTTATGTGTACTGCCCATAAAATGAACACAACTTTACAAAATATCTATTATACCTTGAAAACAACACAGATTTTCATTTTACCTAGGTAGACATTGTAATAATTAAAGATATAATTATATATATTAATTTCTATATTTTTATGACTTCCTTTCATTGTTTGTTTTATAAGGGTGTCTGGATAGCGTAGTGGTAACGCGCCTCACTTCTCACCAATGCGTCCTGGGTTCGATTCCTGGTCACATACGTGAGAGGACACAGTGGTCACCTGTTCAGACACTTGAGTTGTCTCTGGGACCTCCAGTTTCCTACCACAAAAATTGCCACATACGCCTCCACAAGAGTCATCGAGAGTAATCAATATTAGTTGTGATAACTTGTTTCGTAATCGATGTAAAATAAAATAAATAAAGTTTTTTTTTGTTTTTTTTTTTTTATTCTCACATTATAGCCATGGTGTAATTAGCAGAAGTATAGCTTACCTAAGGTTTCGGTCAGTGAATTTTCTGAATTGGAACAAGATCTTACAAATTTGTTCAAACATCTGGGTGTTAGTTGCAACAGTAAAGACTCATAAGTGGAGTCGGGGCCATGACCCCCATTGACGCTGAACGATCCGGGGTGTGGGGAGTTGTAAAGTTGCTCTGCGTGAGTCTTCAAATAAGCGTCGCACGACAAATGACTTGCAAAGCTTAGCTTACCAGCTCTTAATCACTTAGTTACGCAATGTAGCGGGTGAGCATACGGGCTGGGTTAACTGCAAATATAGATCAGAATCATTTAAAAGATTTACGAATGCCCTATTTTCTAGCTGTGGTCCAAAATTGTGGGTCTTATCTAACTTACGTAAGTGTCTATGTTAAAGCAGTCAACATAGGGCATGGAAAATTTTGACCCAAGGTCCATGATTTGAAAAAGAAAAATTGATAAATGACCACTAGGCAATAAACACACACGAAATACCAAGACTCAATGCTGTACCATTTGTAAGAAGAAGAGATTTGAAACTAGAGTGTAAAAACGGCAAATCTGTGTGAATATTTGATATTTCAAGGGTCTAGACTGTAGACCTATCAATCCAATATCAATCATGATCGGACTCAACTGAGATATTGTTTGCCATAAACAATGAGTATAAGATAAGTAAAGATTGCTTAATAATTGCAGATTTTGATTTTTAACAAATGGCCATAAACAATGTCATAAAACTCTTAAGAAATTAAGACGCTAGTCTATAAACAAAGTGAAATCTGAATTTTTAATAATTAAAGGGCCATAACTCTTGACTTAATTAGACCTAATCACCCGATATTGGCCAAGAACAATGCCACAAAGTTTGAAAATGATTGCTTAAGAAATGAGAATGCTAGAGTGCAAAGTGAAATCTGACATTCTTTAATAGTAAAAGGGCCACTACTCCTTCATAATTGGACAATATCAGCCATAACCGATTATGGCTTCAAACATTGTCATAAAGTTTGAAGATGATTTCTGGAAGAACGTATATTTTAATATCCCTTCACTTTATTTATATTTATATGCGGAACAATACTATCAGCATGCATGTAATATTAACACATGGTATAAAAGAAAATTCTACAAGCTATCTACCACTTAAATTATTACAACCGATTTACACCGATTTTTCTTTGCTTGCTAAAGCTACCTCTTTGTCAAGATAAAATCATCAGTTTTACTTATACTGCAGGTGAGCTCAGTGTTTTAAATATAGTTTATAGCATTCGAAAGTAAAGTTACGACTTCCCCTTTAAATTTATTTTCATGTTTTCTCAATTTGTTAAAATGTCTTTCTCTCTAAGTTTTATATTGCTGCATTGAAGCTTGGCATCCCTGTTTTCTTAACCTTAATATTTTTTTTCAAATTTATGGTAAAATAAAACATGGCTGATACCCATGATAGCTATTTAATACATGTGTCATGGTTCTATATAAGGTCAGATGCCATGTATTCGTGTGTACATGAACACAAGAATATGATATTAAGATACTATTAAGTTATGAAGTGTTACAAATTTAAACACTTTGTCCCCCATCCGAGCCTTACCCTTCTTGGCCCTACCATAGAGGGTCAGATACGAAATAACTGAAAATGATGGAGTCAAGGAGATCGGGTGCTAAGTTTGAGTATAAAGCTTTGCACTTTCACGCCTGAGTAATTAGTGTACGTTTGATACTACCTTTGTAGCCTTTGAAGGTCCAAGTGAACACGAGTTACGTGTTACCTAAAAAGAATACAGCAAATTTTGAAAATGGACCATTTTAATATTAACACTGCTTTGATAAGGGCAGAGCGGTTCTTATCATTATTGGTTGTTGTTGTTGTTGTTGTTTTTGTTGTTTTGGGGTTTACCGTTGCTGCAATAGTATTTCAATCATATAGCGACGTCCAGCTAATTACAGGTGGAGGAAGACCCCGAGTACACAGAGGTACCCGGGTAGAACTACCGACCTACCGCAAACCAGCTGGAAGGCTTCCTCACATGAAAAATCCGAGGTCCCTACCGGGATTCGAACCCACAGCGGTGAGGGGCTGAGAGATTTGTAGTCCACGACTGTAACCGTTCGGCCAAGGCGGCCCCTATCATTATTGGTAGGATTAAAGTGTGAAATGGATGTCATAGAAACAACTGTAAGAAATATCCTGTCAAGTGAAAAATGTTACACAGTTAAACACCGACTATATTGCTACAGAGTTATTGGGAATACACTATGCTGAATCTACTGCAGGAATGAAAAGATTTACAAAACCTGTGAAGAAGGCTCCATTTTCGTTGGTGTTAAATGCCACACGAGAAGGTATTTATTGTCCAATGGATAACCACCATCCAGATCTAATAAATCTACCTTTAACTGAAGATTGTCTAGTTCTTAATGTCATTGTGCCCGGGAGAGTTTCTGAAGGCAGCATCTTCCAGATGAAAAATGCTATTATAAATCAGTACTATCCATGGCAAAGTCCCGAAAATGATAGAAGGGCTGCTTCAAGTATTTTTGATTTTAGGCTAGATATGGTGAACATCATTCCAATTGTTAACATAGCAATCGCACATGCACGAGAAAATGGAAAAGGGAAACTCTTTATGTACTTGTTTGACCATCGACCAAGTTTCTCGAAATATTCCTGGCTTGATGGCGCAACCCACACTGACATTATACCGTTTGTTCTGGGACTTCCTCTGCGGTACCAGTTTCTGCTAGGGAATACTGCACCATCTCAAGAGGACATTGCCATTTCAACTCTATTATGTCCTAATGGACACGATTTTCTAAATCGGAATGAGTACTTAGCACAAACAGAAATTGTAATGCTTGAAAATTGAAAGATTGCTGTGTTGTGAATACTTTTGCCTAAATGATATACCAGTGTACGTATTATTTACGTAAACGACGTAAATATGTTTTCGTTCATTTTTCTAGAATATGTAACATGCCAAAAAAAAAAAAAGGAGAAAACTATAGACATACTTCCTGTTACATGTATTTCTTTTAATCGAGTTCTATGATGTCTATTGTTTTCACAAATAACACGATTATTGCAAATTATATTTGCGACTCGTTCTTCTTTCACTTGTGTTAAATAAAGGTGATTCTCTCATGTTTTTCAGAAACCCTAACCCAGAATCCTTCCCTGAGTGGGTACCTTTCACTCTCGACAGACAAGAGTATATCGTTTTCCAAGGGAATAAGACCAACTTTGATATCAGATATAGGCCAAAAGCAAGAGAAGTCCATTACTGGAATTCCTTTGTACCTGAACTTTGGAACCAATGCGCAACTGACGTCACATCCGGTGATGCGCATATGCACTTAACAATTCATGTCTTTTTACTATATTTGTTAACATTATTTTTCTTAATTTTCAAATTCTGATTGATAAATATGGGCCCTTATATTTGGTAATGAGTCAGGTCAACGGTTTCAGAAAAGGACTGGGATGGAAGCTTGTAGTTTACTTAAAGCCCTCTCCAAGATCAGGTTTAATTTCACAATGCTATATGGTGAAGTAAAGAATGTTCAAATATTACAAATTCAACAAAATTTAAAGAATTCTAGATAGAAATCAATATAGCTATGAAATTCATCATAGTAAGAAAGTGTGAGAGTGAGAGAAATAAAGAAAAGTAGAAAAGGCAGAAAGAAGAAGTAGGTAATGTAAAAAGTTTATTTACGTATGTAGTTGTACTATATGTATTGTTTAATTCGAATAATTCGAATAATTGTTTTGTAAAATGTTAAAAATTTTCGCGCTATCACGTTACAAAATCAGCGTGTTTATTCTTGCGTTATTTTTCTTCATTAAGACAAACACATGTATATATACTCGTTATAATCAACGCTTCTTTTATTGTATAAGTAAAGTTGCGATAGTCTATCAAATAAACATACATATATTCTGTAAGATCATCATTTTTGTTGACTTTAAAAATTCGTTGAATCCATACTTAAAACAAGTTAGTAGATTTTTATATTTTTTGAAAGGCGGGGTCTACCTAATGAAGTACTTTGCGTGGGGTAAATAATCATTGATCATTGATAAGGTCATCAACGAAATCATCGAAAATTAGTCCCCCATGAAAATTGGTGATTTAAAAGTAGGACATGTATGTATATGGCACAATAAGGAAAATGAATTTGTGATGAAAACATGTATTTTTGTAGGTAATGGACATAATAAGTTTCGTGGCAATATTATTAATAATTGTTACAATCATGTTAAAATAAGACGTCATAATAGATATTGAAAATGAAATCTTTCTGAGAAAATTCAGTGACAGTTTTGCATGCATAAATGTTTTGTTAACACTGGGAAAAGAAAAGAAAATATTTGTATGATTACTGCATTACAACGTTTGTTATTACGTCAGAATTAATTATGCTTTATAAGAAAAAACATAATCGTGCATTCTTAGGATACTTAGTACCCTTGTATACATTGATTGGCTTAAATACGGCATACCAAGTATATATACAAAAGAGTAATGCAAGCATTTTTCAAATATCATGTTCAGGCGCGTGCCTAGGCTTACGCAAATACGCAGTTGCGTAAACTTCGTCCAGAAAATCGAAAATCTAAAAGTGCCAAAACTGCAATAAAATCTTTCGCCACGAGTTATGAGAGGAGAAAATAGTAAAATTATTGAGCATATTTGAACCAGAATTTACCCCCCAGATACCCCTCTGATCGCACCTACGGCATTCTAGCCCCAATTTTTTTTTCCGGGGGAGCAAAGTACCATCATATGTTGTTACGAGGGTCATCCGAAAATGAATGAGAGTTAAACATGTAGTTTGTAACTTTTGATTGAAACAAAATAAAGCCACGAAACTTGTCACGTAACTAAATTAACTCTCTGTGCGTAAGCGCACGTGTTAATAAGCATCGTCACGTTACATCATTTTTGATGACGTCATATCAAACAACGCAATGTCGGAATATGCGTTCGCGCTGACGCGAGAAGAAATTTATGCGTATATCAAGATAGAGAGTAGGCGCGGAAAGAAAGCGACTGAAATATTTAATTCACTCCAGGAGGTTGACCCGACATGTGCAGTTGGATTTAGGACTTTTTTTTAGATGGGTGAAGGATACAATAATGGACGGCAAGAGTCTTACAAGAAGCCCTCCTGCGGTAGGCCGGTGACAGTTACAGACGCCGATAACACCGAAATTGTTGCTTCTCAACTCTGATAGACGATTTACATGCGAGGAAATTACGTATGAATCGGGGATACGTAAGAGTTCCGCTCATGTTATTCTGACGCAGAATTTAAGCATGAGAAAGATTTCCGCGCGGTGGGTGTCGCACGCACTCTCAAAAACTGAAAAAGGCAAACGTGTTCAAATTTGCACTGAATAGTTGAATAGATATTCAGAGGAAGGTGAAATGATGCTGAATAGAGTGGTTGCTATCGACGAAACATGGATCCAGTCTGTCCGATCGCCAGCAATTTCATATCCGCTCTATATATTTGGAACGCTTGAAACACACTCATAATACTTGGGTAAATATGCAGAATTAACACTAAATATAAATAATACACCACGGCCGTGTATCTTTTTTAACGATACTTCTTGTTTAAATTGAAAAAGACATCACTTTTTTGCGGTCGCGGCGAGAGTATACGAGATTTTCTTCACATTACTGTATTTAGGTAGCACATCTCTTGGTCTTAGGTCTTTGCCGTATACAATAATGATAAACTTGACTTTTATTCTTTCATTTACACTGAAGTGCCGATTTATTATCTTCAACAACACAAAGAATTATAAATATAAAATTCCCGAGCCAGTAAATAAATCTCCCAACGTAGTTTCGACTTAAAATGCAAATCAATATTTCTCTTGGCGGGACGAAATCCTCCACGAAGTTTCGACTTTCGAGGCAAATCAGTAATTCTCTTCGCGGGGTGAAATTTTGCCACGAAGTTTCGACTTTCAAGTCAATATTTCGCTTGGCGGGGCGAAATTTCGCCACGAAGTTACTGCATTTCTCCTGGCGTCCTGCCAACACGAAACAACATTCTTTTTTCGTCTTTCGCTTCGTCAAGGCGCCCTCGAAATGGCATAAATTAACAACCATAAACTTGCCTGTAAAATTGTTATTAACCGGGTACAATTTCTGCCCTAAAAACAATTGTGTATATAAAGCTAAACAAGGAACATGTTTACCTTTATAAGAATTAAATTGTATATACCAGACACATGACATGATGTTACGTGCGCTAAATCAGAACCATGCAATGATGCAAAATACAATTACAAACTTCGAATCAGTTTACCCCTCCCCAACATTGTGTTTCCTCTATATACTGTCAGAGAGAATGTTTTAAAAAAGATATCGTCCGTGTTTGCCGTTATCTATCGCTCAATCTAATTTCCGCTGAGTCACTCTGACATGCTTAGATATCGTTATATTGTCAAAGGGGAGATAAGCAGTATCGAATAACAGCTTTGTTAAATCTTTAAGGTCTTAGAACCCTAACAGCCATCAATTCCATCAAAGCCATGCATATAACTTCACAAAATAAGCTTTTAAAAAGTCAAACAATGGACACCACAGGGGCAAAGTGACATGTTATGACGTGTAACAGAAGTTCTTTTATTACCCCCCTTTGATAATTTTGCTGTCACGAGTTATCTCCCCTCAAAACTAAAAAAATGATTTTCTCATTTTTTTTTTTTATTTAAAGTTTAGATTTTTTTAATGAAATTTGAAACAGATTCATATAATGCATCTTCCTTCCGTGGGCTTTTCTCATAAATCAGTTTTTCATATTCACAGAAAAATGCATATTTCCCATAGGCTTCAATGTTAACTTAAATACAGATGATCTCCCCCAAATTAGATAAATGTGGAAAAAAAACCTTGGTGAAATATTTTCATTTTTAATGTCTTGAAAGTGTCGAAGTTACGTAGAAATATTACCATCCAATAGCAAGATATAGAATAAGGCTATTAGGGTGCTAATACATTAAAATAACATTTGGTTCCTTGAGACGGACGATGGTGATGATGGTGACCAACCACCGATGGTGTTTCAGTGACTTAAAATATACCTTAATAGTTTCAGTGAATAAATTTCATCGGATGGCAAAATAGTTTTAAATGTATATATGTACACCCACTAACACGCCACTGAAGCACAGTAATAATAAAAATCCATAGGTCAAGTCTGTTTTGTTATTTTGTACATAAGGAAACAAGGCTACATTAGGCAGATAGCTTAAATCTCTGATAAGTATAACAACATTTTAGGCGTAAGCTGTATAAAATGACCTATTTCTTGAACCAATCTAATATTTGTTAACAACCGAAGGGTTAGAAAACACTCGTTTCATTGTCAACTGGCAAATAAAAATTTAATCTACCTATGCTATGTAAACATAAAAAACATCCAGTTGAAAAATTCAAACATAAAAAAAACATCCAGTTGAAAAGGTAAACGAAGCTTTAGTAAACGTATTTAACCTTGGTAATGGAATCGTCCATCTAAGTCGCAAAACTCCAGTGTACAAGCTATTTATAGTAACAGTCCCCGTTAAGTGCTCGTCTGCTAAACCAAGTGTCCCGAGATCAGATCATACTGACGGAACTTTTTATTTTCGCATTTTCGCTTATATAACATTTTTGTCGCTATTTTTTTTTTTATTCTTTTTTTTTTTTGTCACTGGCTAGTATATTACATCTCCTAAATCTAGCGACAAATACGTTTTCTAGCACTGTTTTAATATCACATACCATTTTAAACTTGCCAGCACTATTAAATTACATATATTACAATATAATATTTTTACTTTCTTTAATTTCACCTCTTTGTTTTTTCTTACGCCAATATTATCTTTTTTAAAATTTGCCGCTGAATAAATATAAACCAGCATAATAAACCATCAATTAAGGTTCTGTCTGATATAACAATTCTATATTTTAACGAAATTAGATAAATGTTAATGTAAAAAGCAACATAATTACGGATGAATCAATACTTTATAAAATTATTTTTTAATTTAAAATAAAGAAAAAAACTAAAATAATATCATAAATACACCATTTTATTTCTTTTGCACACAAATATCCGTATAGATATTTTACTATAATTTGATTCAGCCGACAGACCCAAAATGGCGGCCTCCATCGATCTTCCGGCCAACACAGCAAATTACACTTAAAGAAAGTTAATGTAAGTGGTTTGCCGAATCCAATATATTTCTCTCATTCAAGAGAAATGCATATTTGTTATTGATGTAAGGATTACGAAATTGATACTTTTTTTTTGGCATTTTCTGCTCAAGTATAACTATGCCAGGAAAATGCAGCATTTTGTAGTCTGTAGTTTACTGTGTAGAGACAGTGAATCCTGCAGGCAGACACAACGTGACCTACATTTCCTACGCAGAAAGATACTTATTGGGAAGAGTTGTGAGGAAATAGCAGTTTCCTAATTTCTTTTTTTTTTCTGTGCATCATTGTAAGCTTCTGTTTGTATATATAAAAAGGGAGATACAGCCTCTTATTATTATCATTACACATACAAGCCTTCCTAGGATCTCATTTTTTACCAGGAATTGGTGCAAATGTGGATAAATGTTACATTGCTGTCATTTGAAGATGTAATTGATTTCTACACAATAAAAATACTGTCATATAAGTCATAGATTTGTACATGAATATTCATGAAGTAAAGGGTTCATCTTTAAGTAATAATTTAAATTGGCCTGAATTCATTGGCAATGTTCATATGGTAGTATTGTGAAGTTTTCAAAACCTATTTATCTACATGATAGTTTAACCAGCCCATGTCTGTAAATGACTGCATCACATATCTTTAATTTTCAGATACAAATATGCTACAAGTAATAAGAATAGAACACAAAATGCAAATATATTTCAGGTGACGAAACTTAAGCAGTGTTTTTATTTTGTATGATCATTTTTTTTTTGTTATACAATAATCTATATTACTGCACCAAAGAGTTATACACACAGTATGTAAACTAAGTGATTTACATTGTATCATAAGATTAAAACAGATTCACATTGTCTCATAAAATTGTCCAAGGTACACATCCATTGCAGTTCACATCGTCCGAGGTTCACGGTTGGTGTGGGATACTTATGAATTTGCTTGCTGTTTAGTAATAGTAGATTCTCTGATTTGTATGCTGTACAATACAGATATGTATTTCATCATTGACCTGTTATATCATATATTTTCATGTACAAATAAATGATGAATATTTTAAAGGGTATATCAATATGAAACAATAGGATTTTTCTTTGCCACGTAGACTGTATAGAATCTGAACAACAATATTGCATGAGCAAACATATCATTTTATTGGCTGATGAATGATTCCAGATATGATGTCATGTAAATGGATTCCATTTTTTTTTCTGCCTATTTTGGGAAAGGGACCCTAGACCCCATCTGGGAATAATTATAAACAATAAATATAATACTAAGTCTATATTAGACTTTAAGACTCAGTGCGTTTTTAGTTTAGTTTTATCCATTTTGTAGCCAAATATTTCAAAAACAAATTTTGATTCTTATTCAGATATATTCAGCAGCTTAGCGTTGAGCAGTAAAATTTTGTTTGTAAAAACACCAACAAAAATAAATCTGAAATAATATATGCATGGATGGTATGATTTATTGTTAAAACAGAACTCATATCAGATTTACTGAAGTTATTTGTTAGCAAATTATTTTTTATTCACCATTTCTCAGAGAAGACTCCATTTTACAAGATAACACCTACAGTTACTATGCATAAAATTTAAACAACATAATCTTGAGTTTTAACCCTTTCCCTCATATAGTCTCATTTTGACACACTCAAAAGGTACCACATAAAGCCTGATCTGCAGAAAGCCAAACTGAAACCTTACCAAATTTAATTGTAAAATCCTCATTTCCAGACCACTGAGGAGCAGCTAACTGCATAAAACCTGATCAGCCTGCAAGTTACTATGCTGTTCGCATAGGTCTTTTCATGGTGTCCTCTATGAGGGAAAGGGTTAAATCACAGAGACATTTACATGACATAAGTGCTGCAGATACCATTTCATAGAATCACAAGTATTATCTGGTTTTAAGTGTCACTCTGTTTTAGTTAGCTTAGTTTTAGATTTATATATTTTACAGTGATTGGGAAACATTTAATTACAACTTACTCTTATCACCCTAGACAGTTCCTGGGTTGGACCAGTACTATGTACCTGGGAGGTCATGAAAAATCAATGCCAACAATCTTCAGGTCTGCAGTATGGTATTATATGTTACCACTGGACCACAGTGCTTATAATATTAAACTTACGGTAGCTTTTTATAAATGTTTGCTGATAAAAATGTTTCACATTATTCTCGCTATAAGGGTTATTTATTGCTCTCACAAGTTATTGTTTACTTTAGGGTAGCACAACAATATCAGACTCAATTTACTCTAGGTGTACTTCTTTTCAGGTTACTGCAGTGAACTGTCATGTAAAGGGAGGTAATCTCTACTTGGATTACCAGAAATTATTCAAGGAGTAGCTTCCCCTGCTGGTATGTTTTATATAACCATGCAAATAAATGATAAATTCTTGTGACATATAAATACTAAAAATGAGGTGCAGATTGAGACGAGGTGCTTCTTTCATTCTGGCGTGTATTATTGTCTATATCGTGTTCAAAATTTTTGAACCGGAGGTCAAAGGTCGCAGAATCCGTGATTTAGAAAGTAGGGAGATGAAGAAACTGAATGTGAAGCATCACATAGAGGGGAAACATTCTGTCAAGACTTACAGCCGTGACAACTCATCAAAGATTGATAAATCAGAGGTAGTGGAGGAACTGGTGAATAAATACTCCTTGAATTTTAAATATCCCATCAGAGAGTCGCCGTGGATCATTGCAAAGAACTGGGTCACTTCAAATCACATTCACCCTGAGTTTACACCAGAGTTAGGTAAGTGTTTGTATCATTAGATTTCATGAACATTATGTTATAAGGTAAAATCTACAGGTCCTGCATAGCTTAATTTAATTTCTGGATATATATCATGGATTTATCCCTTTAAATGATACTGGAAAATCACTTGTCCGCTCGTATTTATGAGTGAATTTCATGGTCGGATGAGCATGATTTCCCATCATCCAACTGGACGAGTATTTTTCCGCAGCTGAGACAGAAATGTTTCAGTAAAAAGACGAATTTCATATCGATCCTTACAATCATTAGTCGAGTTCATAAAATGCTTTTCTTAATCAGGGGAGCTAATTTTGAAAAATATCACCACAGCGACGCTCTTTTCCAAAAAAGATATGTTAGTAACAGCAAGCGCAGAATGGTTCACATTATTCTACGCATTTTTTTCAACATGTTTTTTGTTAGTTTGGGGCACGGACCAGGACTACAAATTTGTTTTGTTTCTGGCTGTCAAAAATGTCAATAAAGACCTTTTGGCAGCAGAGAGGACGAAAAGACAGAGAGGAAAAGTGGATAATGTGACTGGGTTTGGTATCATACCATTTGTTTACGTAGTGATATCTCAATGTAGCAGTATTTTAACCCTCTCAAGTAGACATAGTCTCCAATTGACTGAAATACTGTAACAGTTGGAGGGACGTTAAATGTAAGCAAACAAACAAGATACCTTAAAGTTCAATCTAAAAAATCTCTTGGAATTTCCATGCTAATTAGGGCTACGGCACCATTTTGCCGGAATAGAGATATAACGTTACTGTAGGTTCACACAAGGACTCTCAGACAATAATCAGGGGTTTTCTTAACCCTTTCCCTCATATAGACTCATTTTGACGCACTCAATAGGTACCACATAAAGCCTGATCTGCAGAAAACCACAGTTAAACCTTACCAAATTTAATTACAAAATCCTCATTTCCAG
>CM037788.1:11793954-11812110 GCA_021229015.1 Solen grandis | reverse complement strand
CGACCATTATCCATAACACCGTATGTTAGGTTTAGTTTTAAATTAAAAGTGTATATCTTAGGATCAAAAGAATATTCTAAATGAAATACTAAATTAAAAATATACCTGATCAAACAGCCGAACAAACTAATGTGATTAGAATAACAAATGATTCTACGCAGTAATCATGAAAATAGCAATTCACAAAAAGGCTTGATTTTCCAACGTAACAATTAATTTAGTGGCGAAATCATCATAAACATGTTTTCGCCAAGACAAAGATAATAATAACTACTGTTGATGTGCTATTTGAATAATGATGAATAAAATATTATTATAGATATTTTCTTTTTGTGTATTTAATTAAAATGTGTTCTAAATTTCTAATTAATTTTATGGATAATAAATAAATATAATATGCAATAAATGAACACATTTTGCTAGAAATGGACAAAAAAACATCAACAAGTAACCGGTGTGACACGCAACACATGAGTCCCCTCCGCTGAGGTGCATAATTTTCCCGTAACAATAGCAACCAGAATTTTGTTCCGAGAAAAAAAGTGACGTGCAGAATCTCCATACTGCCATCTATTCATATACCAGTTTTATAACATTATCTCAAACAATTTTAAGTTATCACAGGATCTAGATTTCCGGACAGACAGATGGACGGACGGACAGACAGAGGGCAAACCTAAAGTTCCCTCCGGTGTAGGAGACTAAAATAATATATAGATATATACCATGGTCATTTATATAACTTTTCGGCGACTCATCAGCCTTTGGGCAACTCGACAGAAGAAAATGTGACAGTATTTTAGAAACAAGAGGCCCATGATGGCCCTAAATCGCTCACCTGAGATAAATAGGTTGACCAAAGGAACATCTGTACCAATTTATATTAAAATCTGGCCAGTAGTTTTAAAGAAGATGATTTTTAAAGTTTTCATTATTTTGTTGCCATAGCAACCAGAGTTCTATATGGATCAAGTTTATTTTAGCAACTTTTTTTAAGGTTGACCCAAGGATCATTCCTGCCAAGTTTAATCAAATTCTGTCCAGTGGTTTCAGAGGAAATGTTGATTAAAGTTTTCCCAATATACATATAAGGCAAATAAGCCCTTTCCCTGGCGGCCATGTTTTTTTACGGATCGGAATAATTTTAGCAACTTTGGTAGAGGTTGACCCAAGGAACATCTGTACCAATTTATTTTAAAATCTGGCTAGTAGTTTTGAAGAAGATGATTTTTAAAGTTTTCTTTTTTTTTCTTCTTTTTGTTGCCATGGCAACCAGAGTTCTACATGGATCAAGTTTATTTTAGCAACTTTTGTAGAGCCTCACCCAAGGAACATTCCTGCCAAGTTTCATTGAATTCTGTCCAGCGGTTTCAGAGGAGATGTCGTTTAAAGCAAATTGTTGACGACGGACGACTGACGACGGCCGCCGGACGAAGGGCGATCACAAAAGCTCACCTTGAGCACTTTGTGCTCAGGTGAGCTAAAAAGTGTCCTGAGGAAATTCTAGAATTTAAAATTTAAAAAGGTTAAATAATCTTTGAAACACAATTCCCCCATAACATGTATGAATTTAAATGGCAAACATATATCCAAGTTAAGGAATTATTAATAAATAATGAATTGTACACCAAAGGTTGTTATCACTTGTTTTTGAAATTTGCGAATTATTCAAATATAAAATAACCTGTTGACTAGCCTGTACTCAATGGACCTCACTAAAAAGTATAAAGCTATGTTCTAAAATGTAAAACTATTTTAAAAACGATTTGTGAGTTTAACAATCATTTATCACTTGGGCGACAGCTGATATATCCTTCGGGCGACACATGTCGCCCAAAGGTTGTGATTTTGTCGCCCAAAGGTTGGATTTTTCTAAATATATATATATATATATATATATATATATATATATATATATATATATATAATGGATCGAACAGAGGATGTATTTTGTGTAGTTCTAGCATCAGAAATGATTTGAAGTGATATCAATAAGTTGAAAAACATTCAAAGCTCTATCAAGTATTTTCTCTGCTGCAATAAGTTACTACGTTTTAAATAATCTTTTTTTTAGAGATTTGCTCCTTTAAAACATAGTTCGTGTATGATGGTATGATACATGACTGCGCGTAAGTTAAGAAAACCATCAGCACTCTAGACTAGCAACAGGGCTAACAAATATTTAAACTTGTAACGGAAAATATCTATGAAATTTTTAGGTCAATCTGAGCTGCTGCCAAATTCAACTGGAATTTTATCTTATAAAGATATCTATGGATTTTCGTTGTTGTTGTTGATGTTGTTAATTGTGAGGTTTTGTTGTTGTTAATGTTGTTGTTGCTGTTGCTTTTTTATGTTTTCTGTATCGATTCCGTAGATATCTTTAATAATTACGATTCCATTGAAATCCGGCCACATACAGCAAGATTCAGGGTTCTATCATCCATTCAGAGACATTAAGACTGACATAGGCTTCTGCACTAAAATCATTTGTAAACTAAAATACATGTAGTTGAATTTTAAGCTAGTGGCTTGTCTACCAGCCTCTAGTGTTGTGTACTGACAGAGTGACCCAGTTACTTGTATGTGTTTGACCCTATGCTACGGTCTTCTATTCGGACCACTTAAATCTTCGCTTCTTAATAAAACGCGACAACACGATAGTTATCGCGTTGTTGCCTGCCGAAAAGAAAAATATCCATGCGAGAGTTTTAGGCGCTAATCATCGCCTCTTTCTTAAATCTCACATCATGCTCGATTTATCACTCTGTTCTTTGGTGAAGTTTTGCAAAATCTCGCCTTCCTAGAATCAAAAGAGTAAAATATTTCAATGTTCTGATGTGATAGGCATATCGAGATTTAAGACGATAAGACTTGACTTGACTTGACTATTTGAGTTTAACGTCGCTTCGACAGTATTTCAGTCATATAGCGACGTCAAGCTAATTACAGGTGGAGGAAAATCCTGAGTGCACGGAGGCATCCGAGTAGAACCTACCGCAAGCCAGCTGGAAGGTAAGACGATAAGAGGCGCCCTAAAAACCTCGCAAAGATTGTTAAACCTTCCATGGGTTTATTTCCTTTCTTTTATTTATTTATTTTGTTATATTTTTTATTATTACTATTATTTTTTTGAACGTGCGACACCGCGAAACTTATGTTGTGTGTCGAATAGGCGAGCATTAGTGACTCGAACAGATCACCGTACTGTGCGCTGAACATGCGGAATTTTAATCAGTATCCGTACCTCTGTTTCCCTTCGCAAGAAAAGTGCTCAGCTTTAAGACAAAAAAACATTAATATCACATAGTTCCGAGTGAACTAACCTCGTTCTTTGTTGTAGATTAAGAGCCAAACTACCAAAATCAGTGTTTTGAATAATTGCGGATTTTACAGTGAGAATGTTTTCCGTTCCGGATTTTATAGTAATGGGACTAGTAATTACCATATCGATAGCAATAGGGATCTTCTTTGCTATTCGAGACAAGAAAAAAAGCACAACAGAAAATTTCTTTCTTGGAAATAGAAAATTGACGACATTGCCACTTGCTCTATCGTTCGTGGTGACATTTCAGTCTTCAATCTTGGTACTGTCTTATCCAGCTGAGGCCTATGCTTACGGGATGCAATATTGTATACATTGCATTGGAATAATTGCAGCTTATTATGTGGCTGCATTCATCGTGGTGCCCGTGTTTTATCCACTACAACTGACCACCGTCTACCAATATTACAAATTGCGCTACGGGGACAACTATGTTCGGTACGTTTGCCTCGTCCTCGGAGTCATCTATTACGTCATATACATGGGCGTCGTCCTCTATGGAGTTGGTCTTGCCCTGGAATCAGTTGCAGGGATATCCATGTGGATGACCGTTGTCGTCATCACAATGACGTCAGTGACGTATACGTCAATCGGAGGCTTCAAGACCGTCATATGGACTGACGTTTTTCAAGCATGCGTCATGTTCATTGGAATTTTGGCAGGTAAGTGTTTTGAATCAATGTTATAAACATTTGAAAACTCATACATAAAAACTAAAATTGAGACCTATACATGATATTACACATATTTCTTCAATGACAAATATTATTTTGAAATAATGAAACACTATTTCATAGCAACGAAATGCAAATTCGTAATTATGAAGCTTTGTTATTAGTTTTTTTTAAAAAAAAAAGGGGGAAGGGGGGGGGGAAATTTGTATGGATGCCGTAGGTGCCAATCTTTAAAACCTCATCCATTACAAAGATGCCCAACGGCCGCAACTTGCAGCCAATTTTTTCTCAATTTTTGTGACTTCGTGGAAAAAATATGCCAAAATATTCAAACGTTTTTACCACGGGACACTCTCCATGACAGCAATGCATTATCTGATTTCAAATCTATCTGTTCGCCTTTGCACTAGAGCAACATGTGGACCATACTAACCATACAGGTGGTCACTGCTTAGATCAGCTTATTACAGAAGTAGTGAATGGCGTCGATTTTCATTGCTGTAAACCTGGTCCATATATGTCCGATCATTGTTTAATGAAGATAACTTTTAGAAAAAAAGGAAAGTTTCAAAAGCAAAACAGTGTCCAGTAGAAACCTCCGGGAAATTGACAAGTTAACTTTTACCAATGACCTCAGTGAAAATATTCTTAGGGAAACTGGTATTAATGATTTTGTTGATAGCCTAATATGTATAATAACATGAAGAAAACCAAACAATGGTTTAATGAACATAAATAATCAAACTGCTGACAAGAAAGCAACAGATGCTATGGTGCAAATACCGCGAAGCTCGTTAGTTTGAAGCTTTTAAAACTGCAAGAAACATGTACTTCTTTGAAATTCACAAAGAAAAAAACCAAAGTTTTGACAGAAAAGTAACAAACTCCAGAGGTGATTCGAAGAGACTTTATTCCTTGGCTTCCCATTCGGCGGGATTGAACTCGAAGAAGCCTGTGCCGCAGAGTGAAGCCGACACTATACTTGCTGAAATAAACGCACTCTTTTTAATGAAGGAAATTGATGAATTACACAACACATTGAAATGCTAGTTACCAACTAAAATGTAGGAATGTTCGGCATATTGACCATTTCGGAGAGTTATGTCAAGATGAAATTAAGAAGCGGGCTTGATTAAGAACTTGCAAATTACAGACCAGTGAGTAATTTACAGTCCTTATCAAAACTTGTCGAAAATCTGCTCTCCTGATACTAAGCGCACACGTGGATCAATGTTTTACCTATTTACCAATCAGCCTACAGACGTTATCATTCTTCTGCGACTTGGCAATGCATTCTAGGTGGAATGTAAAGACAAGAAGTCACCATTGATCTAGGTTCTGCATTTTTTTAGACCACAACAATTTGATAGATTTGTTTCATAAACAGTCTGGTGTATGTTGCACCGTGTTAAATTGGCTAGAACTGTATCTGAGACTGCGGATTGTATAGGAGTTATTATCAACTCCTCTTTATTCTCATCCCGTTTACTAGAATGTAACGTACCGATGCTAATAAACCTTCGATGTCATCCCGCCGTCATTTTATTGAATGGGTTTGCTGATGACCATATTTTGCATAAACGTTTGTGAAACAGACCGTCTCATATTCATGGACAACAAAATATCCACTAACTAGAAGCTATCACTATCAACAAGTGCCTGAAAGAACACACACACACACAAATAATAATAAAAGAAAATAATTTTAAAAAAAACATTGTTTAGGTACTTCTCTTGTCGAAACTTTAAGGAACATGTTTTTAAGTTTTGAACTTTACTTATATCACATCGATTACGAAACTAGACATCACAACTTATATCAATCACTCTCTCTCTCTCACTCTCGACAACATATTGTTGAACATATTCAGAGTTAAATGTACTAGAAAATACCTAACCAGAGCTGCCACTGAAAGTTTGTTACTTTCACTCGTTATCTTCCATTCGGACTACTGTAACGTTTTATTATATGGCATTTCTGAGTTGCGCAAATTGCAGCGCATTCAAAATACGTGCGCAAAATTTGATCTTACCGAAACAAATATGACAGTGCCTAGCAAGCCCATACTGAAGTATTGAGGTTATAACATTATGTTCCAACAAATTAATTCAATAAAATCAAATATGTAAATAAGTAAGGTGTTCCATAGATATAGGGCTGAACTGTACAGTATAATAATTTTTTTACAGCTTCCTGACATGTAGGGAGGATGAACTGTATAGTATGATAATTTTTTGTACAGCTTCCTGACAAGTAGGTAGGCTGAACTGTACAGTATAATAATTTTTTGTACAGCTTCCTGACAAGTAGGGAGGCTGAACTGTACAGTATAATAATTTTTGTACAGCTTCCGGGGGGCTTCTATCAAGAAACTTAAACTGTAAACCGCATAATTTGACAGTAGAGGGCGAATAACATTAATTTTGAATGTCCTTATTTTCTAGAGAAAAAGAAACTTAGGCAATTTTTTAATAAAACGTCCCATGACATGGTCAAGTTAATGTAATTTTCAGTTTGATAAACACAAGGGTTTTTCAGCAGTTTTAGAAATGGATACTTCTTTTTATAAAAGAAGTATTTGAAGTTATCATTTTGAAATATAATCAAACCTGTCTTAAGCGGTCAGTCAAGGGAACACGAGGATGTGACAGTATAACAGGTAGTCGCTAAATGAAGGTTAAACATGTAATAAAATGCTACTTTGGTACTATTAAAATGACCACTAGATGCAGGCTGACCGCTAAATACAGGTTCTAATGTACTCACTCTTTTATTTTGTTTGATAGCGAAAAGTATTTGAGAATTCTCACTCACCCTTTACAGTTTGTCCTACTTGATCGTCTAATGAAATGCTTGTATTTCGTTCAAAATTCGAAAAATATTTTGTATAAAATGGACCGTGATATCTTGATATGGAGAAAATATATGGTGCCTACGTGACCGAAAACTAATATGGGCAGAGCTTGCTGCCGCGGCGAATGATTATGTCGTGTTTTGTTAGCTAAAAATATAAATGTACACAGTAACATTGACTCTGAACCGTACTTGAAGCATCACGTGTGATGTCAGGGAGGTGGTTCCATAATGCGAGGTCAAGGACAAGGCTGCAAACTATAATCAAAGCGCCGAAGTCACTGATAGACTGTCGGCGGGTTGGTCGTGGTGAGCAGCAAGCGCGCTAGATTGTAATCCAAATGGGTTATATGCTGGATTCTAATCTGTTTATAAAGGGGGGTATACATGTGGTCAGTATCAGTTTCTCAGTTGTCAAATAAGAAACAAGAAAAGATAGTTTTCATTTTTTTTTTATTAAGCATTAGAACACAATTATCAAAATTAAAAACATACATCTAAACTAAATATTGAACAAGAGCTGTCAGAGAACAGAACGCTCGACTATGAAATTGATTTCAAATGATACTCTGACCCTTTATATTTATGAAGTCTAAAATCAATCCCATGCCCATGATGATGATGATGAACTCAACTCAACTCAACTTTATTAGGCAAATCGGCAATACAATATGCCATTGGCCATATACAAAAATCATAAAGAAAATGCATGCATCAAACATGGCAATATCACATATCAATACATACAGGAAATTACAATAAATAAATCACAAAATAAATTTCAGCATGATAAGAATAATAAATAGTTCACATGAATACGAGAAGAAACCGAAAATAAATAAATAAACCTAACTGTTTTGTTCTCTTTCAATAAAAGCATATTTCAAAAATTTTGCTACTTTAAGCTGGATATTTATAGAATTATTTGACATTAAATATATAAATTTATTTACTGTTGGGAAATTAGAAAATTTCGAGATATATGTATTTCTAATAGCTCTGTATTTCGGACAAATAAACATCATATGAAACTCCGATTCTATTTGGTTTTGATTACAATGTATACATAGTCTATTTTCTAAATTAATATTATTATGCCTACCTGTTTCAATCGCCAAATTATGCGAGCTTAGTCTAAACCTAGTTAAATGTTTTCTCATGGCGTCGTTTTGTATATTTTTAAGATAAGATTCCATTCCAAAATATTCCTTAAATTTACTATAATACTTAAGTCTGTTTGAGTTATTAATGTCACTTTTCCATTTTTGTTTATATTGGTCGGTTAAACGTTCCCTAATTATTGGATAAAAAGATAGATCAGTATTATCGTTAAGCCACAAGTGAGAAAGTCCCAAATTATCTAACTGTTTCTTAATCAAACTGGCCCACGATGTATATGGTCGCGATTCGCTATAATCCATTTGTGAATAAAAAGCTTCTTTCAATGTTTGAATATTACTTGAGCGTATTTTCAGCCAATATCTGATAGATCTTTGTATAGCGATAATTGATAACGGTAATCTACCTAACTCGCCTAAGACTGCTTGGTTCATTGTAGATTTG
The DNA here is from genome assembly GCA_021229015.1 of Solen grandis. NCBI lineage: Eukaryota > Metazoa > Mollusca > Bivalvia > Adapedonta > Solenidae > Solen > Solen grandis. The sequence continues at coordinate 11,803,694 of CM037788.1, read as the reverse complement.
TTTACCCCTAGTATCATTTTACAAAATTTTATATGTAATTTATTAACTTCATCAAAGTTGTATATTCCCCATAGTTCTGAGCAATCGAGTAAAATCGGAGTGATGAATTTATCAAATAAAGATAATTTAGTAGTTATATCAAGTGAAACTTTTTTAAATAAAGATAAAAGGTTATTCATCGCTCTAGATGCTTGATCATGTAATGCATTAACAGCCGCTCTGAGATTTCCTGTTTTAACCAATTTAATACCCAAATAATAGAAGTAATCAACTTCTTCTATTTTATCATTATTTATAAACCATTCAAAATTGTGTTTTTGTCTTCGTTTTTCAAATATACAAATCTTTGTTTTATTTACATTAATAGTTAATCCCCAAGTATTTGAATATTCGTATATATTATTTAATTGTGCCTATAGACTGTGTTTATCAGTAGTAAATAGAGCTAGATCGTCTGCGAAAAGAAGTAGATACATGGATAGTTGATTTAAGTCTGATTCACTAAGATCTTCATAGTTAATACAGTCGCTTATATCATTAATAAAAAATAAAAAATAATATCGGCGATAAGGGCTCACCTTGCTTCAAGCCGATAGCTATATCAAAATATTCTGATAAATTACCATTATTTGAAATTTTAACACAGGAAGAAACACGACTATATAGGGACTTTAGCATATTGAGAAATTTGCAGCTGACTCCTGATTGGACAAGAAGCAACGACTAACTAACGTAATCTAGAATATTGACTCGAGCACACCCTTCCCAAGTTGTTTGTTTGTTTGTTTGGTTTAACGTCCCACCGCCCTTCCTGGTTGATAAGGTGTGAAGAAGGCCCTTAATGGTACGTGTCAATACCACACACACACAATTAACAGTTCTAAATTTTATTGATTATAAATATATCAATCTTTTTTTATAATATTAAATTATTACATGCTGATGATGGTGATTTGGACAGAAGCCTAAACTTAATCTTAAATTTCCTTCTTCATACTTCTATTGCGTCAGCATGCGCTTCTTTGATTAATTTACTGGAAGTTTGGCATACATGCGCCAGTCAAAGCTGTAAGAGTATACCGGTATCACCTTAAAATGGATCCGCTGTGTATAGTATGGTACATGACAAATTTATAATGAACTGAGCAGTTTTAATTTGGAGTACCTAATACATATAAATAACATGTCTTCATAACTTGTCGTTGGTACGAGTTTGCATATGAACATATAACTTTCATCTGCGTGGTATTTTTAAGGTGCAATGGAATTTCCATTTCGTGGTTATTTACATTGCGCGGTATATGAAATATCTTGATGACATAGATACACAAATTAATAATATTCATTAAATTTAAAACATTATATTGATTATTATTATTTTGTGATATGATGCCTGTTTATCTAGATACACTCTTTTATACCTGGCCTGGAGAGTGGAGCCAGCAGTGTAAACATCGTACGTGTGTCTGCTTTATTTTGAGAGAACATATGTATTAAACAGCGTATACCAGAGCATAAGTATTGTATTCTTATTTTAATCCATGCAAGAATAATATAACAAAATAACTCATTGTGTCTAGCAAACTTCCTTTGCGTGTTTTATCGAGCTACAGTGGACTTTACTGTTATTCTGAAAACAAAATTTCCATTGCTCGGTAATATTTTCATTGCGTCCATTGCTCCATAAATTTTCATTGCGTGTTTTAGGCCTACCACTTCAAAACATTGGGTCACGTGATCTTCCATTCCACTAAATTATGGCCGCTTTTTTCCACTGTTCTAGCTTTTGCGTGGCTATTAATTTATGAGAAGACAGAAAGGCAACGTAAATTATCATTATCGTGCGAAACGCTGCTGAACTACTTTGGGTTAAGTACGTACTTATGCGAAGCACTATTTTTCATAATTGCATGAGTGGATCTACATGTACTCCAGTTGGGTTAAATCTTTGTTTTGTAAACGACGCAGGTATTTTGTTCACGCTGAAAATGGTTGTATCAGCTTGAAGAATTTGTAAACACAAACTTTACACATTAAAAGAGTTTTAAATATCATTTAAACGTCGTTGCAACACATCTGTGTAACACACTCCACTCGCTTTCGTTAGCTCAGCTTGCATTGTATGGATCCGTACAAGGCGCGGAGTGCTACAGTTAAAAATGTTGTGGAAAATATGCAAATCAGAAAGGCCCGATTTCGAATTTCAGCATAAGACTAGCGGCCGCTGGCAGCCAGTCTAAATATGTTATCGCTTATATTTTAAATTTCATGGACTTATGGCAGCGCTCAGCTTAGCGCCGCTTGCGATAAATTCCATAAAATTTAAAATATAAACGATAACTAATACTAATATAATAACATAAACATACCGCTATTTTCTTATAACGTTTATATCTTATACTGGCTATGATATATAAAATCAATTTTAAAACTTAAATTATTCAAAACATATATATTTAATTTATGTTGAATGGATTTAACAAGATATAATGTAAATGTTAACCCTCGATTCATATGTTGACTGTGTAAAGTCTGATGTTTACAATTGTATATACAGTGTAACCTCCGAAATCCGGACACTCTAAAATCCGGAAACTTCTGAAATCCGAACGATCTTCTTGGTCCCGAAATTTCCTCTCCTGTTTATATGTAAATATTTCTTCTGAATTCCGGAACCTCTAAATACTGAATTCCGAATTATTTTGTATGTATAGGGTTATATCAACGCTAATTTACCTCTGAAATCCGGATAGTGCTAGTAGTCAAGGCTGTTACTCTAGACCAGATTTTTGAGTAAAAAAACGGACTCACTCGGGCGTAACGAGTTATTTTTAGCACAAACGCAGACGACAGTTTTCCAATATGACCGTCATATAATGTATATAAGGCGCCGCCATTTTGACGGGATTTAAATGCCCATGCGATTTAAGCGATCACTCGATCCGGCGGGCGTGCCGGCAAGTTCGAATCTTGACAGTTATGATATGAATCGACGATTTAACTTCATTTGGTATTTTATTCGTCTAATTTCTGTCCATCAGAATAATCTAGGCCTGTCACATCGCCGGAGAATAGAATGTTATTGACAAATTGTTCAATGTTGGTTAATGTCTACATGAGAGAACATGACAAGAGCCAATTGCGGTTATAAGACTTTATTTTCACATGTACAACTTATCAATTCATACAAAAATATATACATTGAGTTAAATCATACATAATATTCAAATATAACCATACTTTACATTCCATAGGGTACAGTTTGATAGTCATCTGTAATCACACGTTTATCAAATACAATTCTATAATCTTTGGTTTCAGTTTTAGTTATGACGTTACATGTTTCAGGGTCTCTTGTGATCTTATGCTCATCCACGACCTTTATTGGGTTCACTATGTCTTTTCTTGTGACCATTCTATGCAACGTGTTAAAGTTAATGTTCAGTGCATTTTTGAAATTCAAGGTTATCCCTCGCACCTTGCAAATTGATGATTGACCTTTTTTATTAGGCTTTAATAAAGTGTATGCGTAGTTTTTAGGACCTCCGGTTACAAAACGCGTAATCGTGTTACTGTCCGGGACCTCGTCCGTCAGATCACCCAAATAATCTCCAAGTGGAGGCTTCCACTGTCCTGGTACAGAGGTAAATACCACAGAATCTGTGTCGCAGTACAACACACGGTCTCCTAATTGTTGCAAATAGCTGTACAGTTTAAGGCGTGCCTGAGCTGTTGTGTAGGCCGCAATGACCACGTTGGTGCGTGATGATGCTTGAATAAAGTCGTCATGGTAAGCCCAGTCTATTTGAACGGATTCATCATTGATGAATCGTACATTCTTTATATCTTGTTCGTCACTAGTCATCATGTCAAGGTATTGGTCTGGTTGAGTGACAAAAGTTGTTTGGGTCAAATTAGTGCGTTGTCCGAACTTCCCCCAAAAGGAATTAAGCATGAGTTTTGCTAAAGACCTTAATCCTGGGTTTTCTGTAATCTTATCGTAATCCAAAAGAATACCCTTCTTGTCATAGTAGTCTTGTATATAACGTTGTTTGGCCGCCTCTGTAGTAGACCATTCTGGCCAGCCACTGGCCTCCTGTTTGACCCTTAGGAAGGTGTTGACATATTTGGTAAATAACCCGCCTGATTTGGTCACCGGGTCATACTCTGAAATGTCTGCAAAGTGCCAGACCTCGTACGTTTTAAGAATTTTGTATCCTTGTGATACAGCCATTTTAAGCTCATCTGTGACCCACGTTCCCGTTATTGCCCTCTCTTGTATCGTATGTTGACAATTGGACTTCTGGCAAGTTTCGCCGCATGTTCGACAAAGACTAAATAACAACTTTCCGTTGCATTTTGTGGGTAAAACAGGAATGTACAACCCTCTTGGAGGTAGCACTTTACATTTCACTAAGCCTTCATAATGGTGCATGTCTTTGAAATTTTCAGTGATGATGTCTGGATGACCCATTGGTATTTTACCAGTTTTGTTAACCCACGGGTATAGTGATGTAACGTCATAGTAATTTATCGTTCTGATGTCTGAGGCTTCTTCATAGAGTTTAAAAGCCTCCGTTCGTCCACCATAGAATGCGTCCCTAGGTTCCAAAGGTGACACTATTTCAAGGCCGTTTACAAAATCCTTCATTGCCTTGTTTTCTGATAATTGTTGTTTAAATTCACATTCCCATATACACATATAAGTAAACCCTTCAGACTCTAAATACGTTCGTTTCTCTAAGGTCCTGGCATACAGATCAGACATAGATGTTTCAACCACCGGATTAACGGTAGACTTCGAGTAACATTTTGGACAACCATGCCAAAAGCACCCGTGGAACTCGAGTGCGATTTTGTTACCATCTTGTTCATAGTAACCATCTACTTTGTATGGACCAATGTGTTTTTCACCCCTATTTCGACCGTGCTGAATGTTGACACTTTCTTTATATGTAAGATAGGACAACCATTGGTAAGCTAGAACTGACTGTTTCTCCTCAGGTCTATATCCATGTGGTGGTATAATACCAATGCTTTCGTGTTCAAGAAAAAGAGTTCTGAACACCAGGTTACACGCCGATGCAATGGTGATACATTTTGCAAATGGGTCTATCCCGTCAAAACCCTCTTTACTAGTCAAACATATGAATAATGATCTGAACTTTATGCAACATTTTCGAAGTATATCGACATCGGATCGACAGTATCGTAACAACTCTGCTTGAAAATCAAAATGGTCATTGTGATGATTCTCATACCAAGTCAAAAACTTAACTCTGTCGCCTGGCTTCATTCCGTCGGGATTATAGTACTTTATGTCCGGAAGGTGGGGGAGTACAGCCTGTTGATTTTCATCCCTATTGTAAAGATGGGGGAAATAACCTTTAACAATTTCTGATTCTCCGAAGGCATCAGGCATTACGGCTAATGCCATAGGAATAAAGTTTAAAGAATCGATGAATCGCATTTTGCACTGTGGTACTGTTATTGACATGTATTTGGATCCTGTAGTAATGACCTCTGGTAAAATGGCATTGTTATGAAGATATTTCAGAATCGGGTAACTGTCATAACCCTTGAAGTTGTGACAAAGAACAGTCGCGCCATTGTTCTCACCGGAAAAAAGCCACTTACAGAACAAAGTTATTGTATTTGGACCAGAAAATATTCTTTCGTTTAATCCACAACGTTGACAATCTGAAGAAGAAGTGATTTCATTATTCATACATTCTGTACATACTTTATGTACCACACAAAAGTTTGGTACATGCTCAAATGACCCACACCATGCCTTTTTACAATTCACACATTTATTATGTACTCCAGGAAGATAGCCTTTTTCACATTCCTGACGGCGGTCTTGTGTACACTCAAAGTCAAAGAACAGATAGGTTGTTTTCTGGTCGGTTCTGGATTTATCGGATGTATTGTCCTCGTCGTCTTCAGCCGGCTGCATATAGCACTGGTGCCCGTCAGAAAAGTACCCCTTACACGTTTGACAGTACAATTCACCACATACATGAGCTGATTTATGTTTAGAACGATTTATGAGCTGTCCACAATCTAGACATTTATAATACAGTTCACACGTTGATTTTCCCTTTTCGGTCTTCTTCAAGTGTAGTTTGAAACAGGTCTGGTTTACAAACGAACAGTTACATGTAAAACATTTTTGCCAGTCTTCCTCTTTATCAGTGTGAAGGCCTCTACAGTGATGACAGGGTTCATTACAGATATGTCGTTCCTTGTGTTGGTAACCTTTCTTGCAGTGAATACAAAAATAACTTCTATTGAGGAACCCCGTCATTGACGTAATGCCATCGTAATGGTTGTCGTGACAATATAAATAAATAGGAATTCCTTCTTCTGGTCCACTGTACACGATAGCATTGAAGTGTTCTTTTGATAATAGATGTATTTGGTATCCGGGCAATACTTCTTGAAACCGCTTAATTTCATCGATACCACATTCTCCGAATGGTACATTCGCTCGCTCATGTAGTTTTGCAGCAAGTTCCCTCTGAACGTCTCGTCCTTGCCGAATGCTGTTACTCTAGACCAGATTTTTGAGTAAAAAAACGGACTCACTCGGGCGTAACGAGTTATTTTTAGCACAAACGCAGACGACAGTTTTCCAATATGACCGTCATATAATGTATATAAGGCGCCGCCATTTTGACGGGATTTAAATGCCCATGCGATTTAAGCGATCACTCGATCCGGCGGGCGTGCCGGCAAGTTCGACTCTTGACAGTTATGATATGAATCGACGATTTAACTTCATTTGGTATTTTATTCGTCTAATTTCTGTCCATCAGAATAATCTAGGCCTGTCACATCGCCGGAGAATAGAATGTTATTGACAAATTGTTCAATGTTGGTTAATGTCTACATGAGAGAACATGACAAGAGCCAATTGCGGTTATAAGACTTTATTTTCACATGTACAACTTATCAATTCATACAAAAATATATACATTGAGTTAAATCATACATAATATTCAAATATAACCATACTTTACATTCCATAGGGTACAGTTTGATAGTCATCTGTAATCACACGTTTATCAAATACAATTCTATAATCTTTGGTTTCAGTTTTAGTTATGACGTTACATGTTTCAGGGTCTCTTGTGATCTTATGCTCATCCACGACCTTTATTGGGTTCACTATGTCTTTTCTTGTGACCATTCTATGCAACGTGTTAAAGTTAATGTTCAGTGCATTTTTGAAATTCAAGGTTATCCCTCGCACCTTGCAAATTGATGATTGACCTTTTTTATTAGGCTTTAATAAAGTGTATGCGTAGTTTTTAGGACCTCCGGTTACAAAACGCGTAATCGTGTTACTGTCCGGGACCTCGTCCGTCAGATCACCCAAATAATCTCCAAGTGGAGGCTTCCACTGTCCTGGTACAGAGGTAAATACCACAGAATCTGTGTCGCAGTACAACACACGGTCTCCTAATTGTTGCAAATAGCTGTACAGTTTAAGGCGTGCCTGAGCTGTTGTGTAGGCCGCAATGACCACGTTGGTGCGTGATGATGCTTGAATAAAGTCGTCATGGTAAGCCCAGTCTATTTGAACGGATTCATCATTGATGAATCGTACATTCTTTATATCTTGTTCGTCACTAGTCATCATGTCAAGGTATTGGTCTGGTTGAGTGACAAAAGTTGTTTGGGTCAAATTAGTGCGTTGTCCGAACTTCCCCCAAAAGGAATTAAGCATGAGTTTTGCTAAAGACCTTAATCCTGGGTTTTCTGTAATCTTATCGTAATCCAAAAGAATACCCTTCTTGTCATAGTAGTCTTGTATATAACGTTGTTTGGCCGCCTCTGTAGTAGACCATTCTGGCCAGCCACTGGCCTCCTGTTTGACCCTTAGGAAGGTGTTGACATATTTGGTAAATAACCCGCCTGATTTGGTCACCGGGTCATACTCTGAAATGTCTGCAAAGTGCCAGACCTCGTACGTTTTAAGAATTTTGTATCCTTGTGATACAGCCATTTTAAGCTCATCTGTGACCCACGTTCCCGTTATTGCCCTCTCTTGTATCGTATGTTGACAATTGGACTTCTGGCAAGTTTCGCCGCATGTTCGACAAAGACTAAATAACAACTTTCCGTTGCATTTTGTGGGTAAAACAGGAATGTACAACCCTCTTGGAGGTAGCACTTTACATTTCACTAAGCCTTCATAATGGTGCATGTCTTTGAAATTTTCAGTGATGATGTCTGGATGACCCATTGGTATTTTACCAGTTTTGTTAACCCACGGGTATAGTGATGTAACGTCATAGTAATTTATCGTTCTGATGTCTGAGGCTTCTTCATAGAGTTTAAAAGCCTCCGTTCGTCCACCATAGAATGCGTCCCTAGGTTCCAAAGGTGACACTATTTCAAGGCCGTTTACAAAATCCTTCATTGCCTTGTTTTCTGATAATTGTTGTTTAAATTCACATTCCCACATACACATATAAGTAAACCCTTCAGACTCTAAATACGTTCGTTTCTCTAAGGTCCTGGCATACAGATCAGACATAGATGTTTCAACCACCGGATTAACGGTAGACTTCGAGTAACATTTTGGACAACCATGCCAAAAGCACCCGTGGAACTCGAGTGCGATTTTGTTACCATCTTGTTCATAGTAACCATCTACTTTGTATGGACCAATGTGTTTTTCACCCTATTTCGACCGTGCTGAATGTTGACACTTTCTTTATATGTAAGATAGGACAACCATTGGTAAGCTAGAACTGACTGTTTCTCCTCAGGTCTATATCCATGTGGTGGTATAATACCAATGCTTTCGTGTTCAAGAAAAAGAGTTCTGAACACCAGGTTACACGCCGATGCAATGGTGATACATTTTGCAAATGGGTCTATCCCGTCAAAACCCTCTTTACTAGTCAAACATATGAATAATGATCTGAACTTTATGCAACATTTTCGAAGTATATCGACATCGGATCGACAGTATCGTAACAACTCTGCTTGAAAATCAAAATGGTCATTGTGATGATTCTCATACCAAGTCAAAAACTTAACTCTGTCGCCTGGCTTCATTCCGTCGGGATTATAGTACTTTATGTCGGAAGGTGGGGGAGTACAGCCTGTTGATTTTCATCCTATTGTAAAGATGGGGGAAATAACCTTTAACAATTTCTGATTCCGAAGGCATCAGGCATTACGGCTAATGCCATAGGAATAAAGTTTAAAGAATCGATGAATCGCATTTTGCACTGTGGTACTGTTATTGACATGTATTTGGATCCTGTAGTAATGACCTCTGGTAAAATGGCATTGTTATGAAGATATTTCAGAATCGGGAACTGTCATAACCCTTGAAGTTGTGACAAAGAACAGTCGCGCCATTGTTCTCACCGGAAAAAAGCCACTTACAGAACAAAGTTATGTATTTGGACCAGAAAATTTCTTTCGTTTAATCCACAACGTTGACAATCTGAAGAAGAAGTGATTTCATTATTCATACATCTGTACATACTTTATGTACCACACAAAAGTTGGGGACATGCTCAAAATGACCCCCACCCTGCCTTTTTACAATTCAAACATTTATTATGTACCCAGGAAGGAAAAGCCTTTTTACATTCCTGACGGCGGTCTTGTGTACACTCAAAGTCAAAAAACAGATAGGTTGTTTTCGGGGGTTCTGGATTTTTTCGGTGTATTGTCCGTCGTTTAGCGGTCTTAGCCGGGGCCCCAGAAAA
>CM037788.1:11743854-11793854 GCA_021229015.1 Solen grandis | reverse complement strand
AATGGGCGGAGCAATAGTTTCTACGGTGACTGCAAGACTTCAAGTCATTTAAGTTCATTTCTATTCTTCAGGATGGACGACTGGCTCAAAATTTAATCCTCAAAGAGTTCCTGGTGCAAGTACGACAAAGGAAACAAGAGGTTTGTAACTGTGATATGTCTATAAAGCAGGTTATGTGTATGTTCTGTGAAGGGTTTATATGACTCAGTTCATTGTCACATCAATATTTAAAATATATTAAATTTCAGTTCATTTTATGACAGGTGTGATCTCTGAATATAAATCCCACAAATCTGTCCATGTTGTTATGATTTCTTAACTTTAATGCAAGTACAGAAAAGCTTTTTTTCTAAACAAAACACACAATATAAATTGGGATCCAATTTTGGACCTGTTGATCCAATAATGGAGTGATTATTTGGATTTCATCTTACATTGTCTATATGTACCAATAATATTGTCTTAAAACAAAATTTGATTTCAATGAAAAATAATCATTTGACAGTATAAAAAATTACAAGCTTTAATTAACAGTCTATTCTTAAAATTTTCACAGTTTTACTTTTTCCTTTGTTACAGTCTGATTTACAAAAGTGTGACAATGACCTTTTTGTTGATAGTGAAAAAGAATTTTGGAAATTCTTGTTATTGTTGATTCATGAATCAAGGAAATTTCTCATTATTGCAAATTATTTGTGAGGTAACATATCTTTTATTTCAAGTAATTATTATTCAAGCTTTTAGATTGGTTGTTACAATGTAGAATTTGCAATATTTCACATAAATTGATCTATATACCGGTATATCCATTGTTATAAGATAGGAAAGAAAAACAACTTTTTATTTTCAGCAACTTGATCAGTTGACCCGAGAGATAGCTATTCTGGATGAAGACAGCCGATGTGTCGAGGTACTTGGACATTCTCTATTTGCATATTTATTTATACAAAACTCTGGTTTGATCTTCAGTTGCCTAGATTCATTGATTGATGTATAATGATTTATCAGACAAGTGGTTTTGACAAATTTGCCATATGTGAATAGTGGAATTGCAATATGTGAATGGTCTACAAAAATAACATAATGATCAGTGAAATACTTTTCTCTTTTAACCCTTTCCCTCATAGAGGAAACCATGAAAAGACCTATGCGAACAACATAAAACCAGATCAGCCTGTGAGTAACTCGCAGGCTGATCAGGTTTTATGCTGTTCGCTGCTCCTCAGTGGTCTGGAAATGAGGACATTATAATTAAATTTGGTAAGGTTTAACTGTGGTTTTCTGCAGATCAGGCTTTATGTGGTACCTCTTGAGTGCGTCAAAACGAGTCTATATGAGGGAAAGGGTTAATATTCAGGCAACTGTGATACTGCAGGGAGGCAGCTCAGTGCTCTTATGCATGATTTATGATTTAGATATAGTTAGTGGAACTTTTTCACTAAGCAAAAAATAATTGCTTAATCTGTGATCACAGCTAAGCTAACATTCCAAAGAATTAAAAATGTTTCTAAGAAATAACTTGCCTCTTTGATTAAATCAGGGAGATGTAAGTGTCCTATTTCTTCTCTCTGATAAGTTTAATTTGTATATTTCAATAAAATATGATAAATTGTCTACCTTTGTTACAGGAACGAATCAAAGAACACAGAAGAAAATATCCTTATTTACCTGTAAGTTGGTTTAAATTCTTGAAACATGAAGAGCATTATATATAATACCCTCTCTTGTAGCCTTGTCTATAACCTATTGAGTATTACTTTCTAACACTTTACTTCATTTTGACACCTTGGCAACAAGAGCAGACCCAGATCAGACTGCTCTTGGAAGGGGCTGTCTTTTCAATATCTCCTATGTTTGCTCATACAATATGGTAGCTCAAATGCTGCACAGTCTGATTAGCAAATAAAATTACGTTGTCTAATATCTCATTTAAAGCAGCTCGTTCATAGATGGTCTTTGACTAAGAATTAATTATAGGTGAGTATTACGTCTATCAGTACCCATCTACAATCAAATGGTCACCAAATGCAACCATCCTCGATGGTATTGAAACTATATCTAGAATGAAAACATATTTTTAGATTTTCTATTTCAATTTGCCATCATTTGGCTGATCACACACATGTGCTTCAAGGGCTAAATTTATGAAATCTCTACCCAGACTAGGTGAAGATGCCATGTTGCTGAACATGTCATGTCATACCGCAATCACCTGCTTCAGAGATACTGTATATTTAACCGATTTCGCCTTAGTTGCATTTATGAAAATACTGTTTTCCAGTGTAATGTGACCTACACTTGCCAAGTTTATTTGTCAGGAAACAAAGACTTCATCAACATACATAAAAATAAATGATAAATAACATACATAAAAATAAATGATAAATAACATACATAAAAATAAATGATAAATAACATACATGAAAATAAATGATAAATAACTTTTTACATCTTGATCAGCCTGCTGCGTCTGTGTTCCAGGACCATTCTGTGCCCAACAGTGTCGATCCCGCAGTGGCGTCCAGCAGTTCTTACAGTCAGGATGGTTTTAATGGAAGTAAAAACGTGAGTGTCTTGAGATCTTGACTTTCATTGAATGTACAAGTGGGCCATTCCCATTTTGGGGTTGAGAAGATGATGCAGTATTTTCTGTGAAAATAATAAATAGAAAGTTTATTTAGAATGGATGGCAGATGCTGAATGTATAAATACTTATATAAAAATAGCACAATATTTAAATAGATGGTTATAATGAAAAAGTGTAAACACCCATAAAGTGTTGTTGTTTTTTTACTGAAAAATATTGTAGCGAGCCGGCTGATCTGGGTCAAACGGATGGGTGTGTAATGAGCAGGTTGATCTAGGTTGAACGGATGCGTGTCTGCGTGTGTCTCTTTCTCTCTTTACCATACACGCACCTGACAATCAAGTGGCATTGGCTACTTCTCTTTCACTCAAAGTGAAATGTTTAAGTTTAAATTAAAACTGACTCCGAGCTTATATTTATGAAAAATAATAAAGGAGGGAACTCTCTATGAAGGGACGATGAAAAAACAATAATGCAAAGTTGGATTAAACTAGAGTTTTAATAATCAGAATATCTTATCTCAACAGTTTCCTAAATCTTGGTCATAAATTCATAACCAATGTGCACAATCAGATTTCAGCACTTCTGAAAATAAAATACATTAGATTAACCATTCAGTGACCATAATGGCTAATACATGTACAGATTTACACTTAAAATCAACTTCAAAATCAGTGGAGGTATATGTACTTAAGTGAAAAAATCTATGATGATATCCCTAATACAGTATGAGCTTAATATGATAGAATTCTCTTAAAATGCAATTCTAGATTTTTTGGTATAAAATGATAAAGAAAGCCTAAGAAGAATAACCAAAAATCAGATCCTAACCCTAAGAAGTTTGGAATTGGAGTCCCCAAAAATCAGTGGGAGAAGCCTTATATAGTACCCACTTCCCTCACTTCCCACTACTCCCAAAACGTTCCCTAAAATTCCCTATGTTTCCCACAACGTCAAATCCCTCAAAATAATATGTGGGAATGTCAGAATCCCTCGTTAAGGAAACAGTGCTATGCACACTTCTAACAGTGTTTAAACAATTAACTTGAATGAATAAATATATACAAAACACATGAATACATTAATTAATCATCAATAGTAAAGACCTGAAAGTTTCCTTTTTGAAATACACAATTTTCTGACTTTAAATCACAGTTGAACTCGTTTGACAGATCTTGGAAATTAGCAGAAGATATAAACATGACCTTTGCCCTGTGACGTCATCATAATTTCCCACAATGCATTACCTCAGCTGTACACATTCTAAAAATACACACACTGCATATAAAGTGTACTAAGATACAAGATTTAAACATGGAAGTGATTTAACGGTTAAAAGGATTTAATTCAAAGGAAATTGGATTAACATAAAGAAGGTAATAATAAGCTTATTATCAATGCAATCTTTAAAAGATGACATGTTTATAACAATACATATTTCAGTGAATGCCAATACACAAAAGTTCTAGATCTCAAATGAAAAGAAACAGTCAACTACACATGACGTTTTAAACTTTTACAATGTTTTATAATACTTATACAATAATGCAGAGCATCTTTAAGAAAAATAGCTTTACCTAAGTGCAATATCTATCTTATTATTTACTGTAATAATGCTGGACATTACACGCCCTGATTTATATAAACAATACATGTACAATTTTTAACACAATGCTGGGCATTACAATATGCTGCATCTTATGCTTGACAGTTCTTGGGTTGAGATATCACTTAAGAGCTCAGTATATAAGGGTAGTTGCAGGATTGACTGGCCTGGTGTCAGGATAATGTGACTGGGTGTGGCATCATGTCACTTGTCTTGAGGTTGTTTTAAGCATGACTCTGCTAGGCGGGTCACAGCCCTTGATTGGTCCTCCAATGCCTTTGCGAGGTCCCTAACCGCTCTGGTGTTGCTGTTGATGGCTTCGACAATTCGGTTGGTAGAGGTCACCCATCTCTGCATTGACTGAGCTGAGGAGCTGGAGGAGGAGGATGATGATGATGATGAAGATGGCGAATCTGTTCGCCGCCTCTTTGCCGATTCCACTGGTGCTGCAGCAGGTTGTGGCTCTTCAGCAATGACAGGTTCTTCGTCAAGACCCATCAACAACGGCAGAATGTTAATTAAGTCATCGCTGGTTGACCTAGATATTGTCAGGTCAAGAGGTTCATCAGTGGTGATATTTACATGGCGTTGGTCAGGCTGGGACTGACCGCCCTCGGGTAGGGAGGCCACCCAGCTTGAGATACCATTTGGAAACACCTCCCCAACTACCTCTCCTAGGAGGTCATCCTGTCTCTCCGGCAGTTTCTTCAGGAAGAATGCCCTAGAGTCTTCCTTGCTCAGTACACACCAGTCACTTAGGCCAAACTTATAGGGGTCCTTGCTGACTTTCAGGTACGGTGCACTGTCCATCACTCCAAGCGCCTTAGCCTCTCTAACGTGCCGTTTATGTTTTGTGACATGATCATCAAGTGGGAACCTCGATGTACATTTAAAGTTACACAAGGTACAGTAATAAGGCACCCTATCCAACCCAACATGCATTCTTAGGATGTGGTCTTCAACTCTTCCCTTCACATCAATGACCTGGTTCCCTTGTTCCTTGCACCGAACGCACTGATAGGCTCTTCCCTTATGTTTTGCAGCCTTCTCTCTGTCTGTCCCTGTTCTTGATTTTGATGACATTCTGGCAGTCTGCAATCAGAAGGTACCATTATTAAGTTACATGCTTAGGTTGGTACATGGTCACTTGTAATAAGACCCCCCCAGGATTTAGGTAGTAGAAAACAACTCGATTTCGCAGTTGCCGATTTTTATTTTGAAAATACGTCATGACATATATGTTTAAACTCTATAATGTCGGTGTCAGATTAATCTCCTCGGAAGAAATGGCACGATACATCACCCTCGTGAGTAAACCCGGTTTATTCTACGCGCGTTCCTGTGTCCTCTATTTCTCGCAACTTCTCATTAAGCCATCTACACCACATGTTAGATGCTATCTCTCCGACCTTTCACGGGTCCAATCTCCGTCTTCATTCTCCATCTTTACCTATCCCAAATGCCCAGATCTTCTACCTTTTTCCCAAAGAAGGCTAACTTTACCCAGCTTATAGGACATCGGCTTTTTTTTTTTTTTTTACGACGAACAAAACTCCAAGTCTGAAGATAAAATAACAACCAACAGAACTCTAATAAATTTTGCTTTATTTCTCTTTGATTACAGTTGATTAACATAAGGAGGTGATCGTGAAATACAATTTAATCTCTCTTCAGAGGACGAAGTCCTCTCTTAGCCCTTTTTGTCCACTTTGGAGGGTTTGTACCCTCATAGGGCTTAAGTTTGTCGTGATGAACAAGTTTTTCTTTCCCCTTGGCATCAAGCTGTATCACAAAAGTCATTCGCTACGCCGATCTTCCTGTCTTCTGCTAAAAGCCATACAAGATCTCCTGACTCGTAATTGTTTGTTGACGCCTTGACATCATACATCTCCTTGTTTCTCTTAGCAGCATTTGCTAGATGCTTCCTAGCCACTTGATGGGCACGCTGCATATTGTCTTTCAGCTCCTGTATATATGATTCATAAGAGATGACATCTTTTCCATTTGTCGTCTCACTACCATACACAAGCTCCGCAGGAAGACGTGTTTCTCTTCCCATCGCCAGCATGTTTGGGGTAAGTTTGGTGGATTCACAAGGTGTTGATCTGTATGCACCAGCCAAACATCCCAGGTTGAGATCCCAGTCAGTCTGTTCCCCACAAAGGTATGCTTTAATCATGTGCAGTAAAGTACGATTGAATCTTTCAGATTGGCCGTTCCCTTGTGGGTGCCTTGGACTTGACCTACTTTTCCTGACCTCTAATAGTCTACACAGGTCCTTGAATACATTGCCTTCAAACGTCCTGCCTTGATCACTGTGGAAAGTCAAGGGACAACCCCATCTTGAAATAAATTCATTCAAGATCTTACTGGCACATACTTCTGCTGTTTGGTCAGGCACTGCCATGATTTCCACATACTTTGTAAAATGATCTGTCAGGAGGAGAATATATCTGTTGCCTCTTGGCGTAAGTGGCAATGGTCCAAGGTAATCCATTGCAACTACATCCCATGGTGCTCCCGTATTCAAACTACCTAGTGGGGCCTTCGGAACCTTCATTGGCTTCTTGTCGGCTGCACAGATATCACATCTCTTTATAAACATGGCAATATCACTTTTCATGTCATACCAGTAAAACCTTTGTATTGTCCTCTCCTTAGTCTTCTTACACCCAAGGTGACCAGATAAAACAGAACAGTGCATTTGCTCAAGGATCTCTTGCTTTATACATGAGGGTACCACCAGTTGTTTGTAAGTTCCAGTCTTATCTTTCTTCAGAAAATGCTTCACCAACAAGCCATCTTTTACTTCTAACGTGTCCCATAAGAGCCAATACTGTCTTGTTGCAGGGCTCATAATTGTCATCTCTTTTGCAGAAGGTTTAATGCCTTCTTTCTTTGCTTTTATAATAGGTCCAATGTGGATATCTTCTTCTTGCAATGACCTCAGTTCAGACAGGGATTTACTGCTTATCCACACATTAGGGGTACTGTTAAAAGAATCCGACTGGTTCGGGCTTTTGACATGCAACCTCTCTCCTGCATTGCACTTCTGATTTATCCCTCTCATCTTTTCGACCTTATTTCTTTCTCCTTCAGTGGTGGCTACTTTATTTTCCAGATATTCTGTCCCAGCATATGATCCCTTTATTGCCATATCTCTGGCGCGTTTCATACATTTGTTGCATGGACCACATTTTAGTGATTCAGACATGTCAACATCATCACATGTACAATCTTTGGGATTTTCACATCTAGAGAGTGCATCACAATGTCCTTGCTTTTTCCCTGGTCTGTACTCTATGGCAAAATTATATTCCGACAACACTTCGATCCATCTTGCAATTTTCCCTCGTGGTTCTTTCAATTTAAATAGCCAAGTTAAGGCCTGATGGTCTGTTCTAACCAGGAATCTCCTTCCAAGCAGGTATTGTCTAAAGTATTCGATAAAGTATCTTATGGCTAGGAGCTCTTTCTCTGTTACGCAGTAGTTAGATTCGGTTCTATTAAGTGACCTGCTTGCGTATGCTATCACCCTTTCCCTCCCATTCTGTATTTGAGATAGCACAGCTCCTATTCCTACATTCGAAGCGTCCGTGTCCAATGTAAATTCACCTCCTCCATTTTGTGGATATCCCATCACCTGTGGACTTATTAAGAATTGTTTGATTTTTTGGAATGCCTCCTCGCAGTACTCTGACCACACAAACTTGGTTTCCTTTTTAGTCAGCTCTGTTAATGGTTTTGCAATCTTGGCAAAGTCCTTTATAAACCGTCTGTAGTATGATCCCATTGCCACGAATTGTTTAACTTGTTTTGAGTTATTTGGTCTTGGCCACTCCAAGATTTTTGCTATATTCATCAGGTTTGGTTTTATCCCCTCTCCAGATATGACATGACCTAAAAGGCAACTTCTTTCTGCAAAAGTTCACATTTTTCTGGTTTGAGTTTAAGATTGGCAGCTTTGATTCTATCCAAAACTTCCCCCATTCTTTGTACATGACTGTCAAAGTTTGTGCTGAAGACGATGATGTCATCAATATATATCAGACAAGTTTCCCATTGCAATCCTTGTAGAGCCAGTTCCATCGTTCTCTGGAATGTGCTACCACTGCAGTTAAGTCCAAAAGGCATACGTGTCATCTCGAAATGTCCGTATTTACAACAAAAAGCACTTTTGGGAATATCCTCCTGTTTAAGTGGAATTTGGAAATATCCACTAGTGAGGTCTAAAGTACTAAACAGGCACGATCCCGACACGGCGTCCAGACAATCCTGTACGCGGGGCATAGGGAACCCATCTGGCTTGACAAGCTCATTGACCTTCCTGTAGTCTATGCAAGGTCTGACAGATCCATTCTTCTTTCTTACTAGTACAATTGGAGATGCCCATGGTGAGGTACTCTTCCTGATTACACCCTTGGCTAGTAAATCTTCCACAGCCCTTTTCTCTTCATCAGCATAAGCTAATGGAACACGTCTTGGACGTTGCTTTATTGGCAGAGCGTCACCAGTATTTATTGAGTGTTCAGTCAGATTTGTAAGACCTAGGTCCCATTCATTCTTTGAAAAGCAATCTTCATATTTCTTAAGAAGGTTAGCCACAGCAATCTGCTCATCTAAAGTCTTTTCCTTACATGTTTTGTCAAACAGCTCTTTTAAGTGTGGTGGGACTTCTGGTAAGACACGATCCTCTCGTTTCATGGGTTTCTTACAACATGTGTTGAGTAGACAGTGGTTATTAAGCTGGATTCTTTTGATAGCTGAATTGTTCTCTCTTTCACTCTCATGCTCTTGATCTGTTAAAATGATAGGCTGACTGCTGATTTCCTCTGCGTAACCTACTATGGTATCTTGTCTTATAGTTACTGGTTGCTGGAAAGGGTTTAACAACCTAACTTTGTTTGTCACATTATGTTTTATATCAACCAAAGCTGCCGCCATCTGGAGTGGATGCTTCTCTTGAAAAGCTATGTTCGGTTCAATAACATATTCTGATATCACTGCGTTATCATCTCTCTCTCCTCTTTCTACAAACACATCAATAATTGCCTCACAGTAGCCAGGTATTGTGAAATCATCGGCAGCTGCCACCTTCCTCATTTTTCCTTCCAGTCCTATTTGGATACATGGTATCTCTTTTCCCTTCATCATGATGACCCCTTTACTCAGGATTATATCTGCAGGTCCTTCCTCTCCGTTTTGTAAAATATCTATCCCCAAAAGACATGCATCTTCTATGTCAGCGACAATTACTTCCTTCTGCAGCTCTAGTTCTCCCAGTCTAAGTGAAAAATGAGCTTTTCCTATTTCTTTTAATGGTGTGCCGCAAGCTGCAGTTAGACATGATGACTTTGCTAGCTTTGGTCTTTTGTCAGGGCTGATCTGGTTAAACACTCTCTCTGACAGTACTGTCCTAGAAGCACCTGTATCTGCGGTGAAATTAATTGGTATATCTTCTATTGAACCTTTGATGTACACCCCAGTACAATAGGTTTTCTTTCTGCGAATCACCCCCTCTTTTCCTGAACCTAATGTATTTTCACAATTTTGACCTTGATTACAATTTAAGGCATCCCCTTGGTCAACAGGTTCAGCCACTAGCAGTTTAAATGTGGCGTCAGATTTTGCTTTTTTCCAGCTTGATCGAATTCTTTACTCTGATGGCTGGATTTATGGTCATGTCGATTGAAGGCCCTTTTTTCTGTATTTCTCACGGGACAATCCCTTGCATAATGTCCTTGATTTTGGCAGGAAAAGGTTACGATCTTCTTCCTGGTAAAATTTTGTTATTTTTTGTATGTTTTTTCCCTTCTCTGAAATCCAGCATACCTGGTTCGCTCTCTCCTCTTCTATCCTCTCGCCTTCATCCTCTGCTTCGCTGTCGTGTGATATTGTTTGTCTTACCATCTTTCTCATTTTCCGTTCATTGTAAAACGATCTATGTTTTGTCTGTATCAGGTTCACGACATGATATACAGCCTCGTCTATATTGGCAGGCTCTTTGTGGAATTCAACTTCAAATCTGGTTTCTGGATCTCTCAAGCCATCTAAGAATCTTCTTACCAGATCTTCTTGTCGGGTTCTATTGTCCCGATATTTGTGTGCCTTGTCATACAGTCGTGTCAGTTCTGCGGCATAATCCTCAGCTGTTTCATTCATTTTCTGGTCTCTATTGCTGAACTTTACTGCAAATGTTCTGCTTGTTTCGATGACTCTGATCTGTTGCTAATTTCTGAAACCAACTGTTCGTAATCACGCAGTGCCTGTCTTGGAAGTTGGGAGTAGACAAACTCTCCTGCTCCCCCCTGCAATTTAGGTAACAAATGATCAAGTTTGTCCTCATTGTTCCATCCAAATCTTTCCGCCATCACCTCAAATCTATTTCTCCATACCTGCCAGTCGTCTTTCCCTGTAAATGCAGGTAATTTAATTTCTCTCTTGTTTGGACCCCGGAAATTTTCTGACTCTAATAAACCATGAGGTGTTTGCACTGGTCGAATGAAAGTTCTTTCTTCATTTTCCAGTTCTGTAGTTGATGAGTATTCTCTCTGACTCATATTCCTCTCAGGTTGGTTATTCTGAAGTCTGTTTTTATCACCCTTGTCATTTTTGATATCGTACAACAACGATACCATGCTTTCCAGGACTCCACTGATCTGGTGAAGAGTACCCTTTATTTCCTGTTGGTCACTCATGGTGGTATTCTGGTTGTGATTCATGTCTACTCCACCATTCTAGGAATACCTCTGTTTCGGATTCAGCTTCTGTAACTTCTCTCGGATCCATGCTTTCTTCACTTCAGGATATAGGTTCGATCACTGGATCTGCTTAGAAAAATGCGGATCCCACTTCTGACACCAAAAAATATGTAGCGAGCCGGCTGATCTGGGTCAAACGGATGGGTGTGTAATGAGCAGGTTGATCTAGGTTGAACGGATGCGTGTCTGCGTGTGTCTCTTTCTCTCTTTACCATACACGCACCTGACAATCAAGTGGCATTGGCTACTTCTCTTTCACTCAAAGTGAAATGTTTAAGTTTAAACTAAAACTGACTCCGAGCTTATATTTATGAAAAATAATAAAGGAGGGAACTCTCTATGAAGGGACGATGAAAAAACAATAATGCAAAGTTGGATTAAACTAGAGTTTTAATAATCAGAATATCTTATCTCAACAGTTTCCTAAATCTTGGTCATAAATTCATAACCAATGTGCACAATCAGATTTCAGCACTTCTGAAAATAAAATACATTTCCCCAGGACTTATAGATTAACCATTCAGTGACCATAATGGCTAATACATGTACAGATTTTAAAACAACTTCAAAATCAGTGGAGAAAAAACCCAAATTAAGATAGAATTCTCTTAAAAAATGCAATTCTAGAACTCAGTTAATAATTTTACATTGGTAAAAATGATAAAGAAAGCCTAAGAAGAATAACCAAAAATCAGATCCTAACCCTAAGAAGTTTGGAATTGGAGTCCCCAAAAATCAGTGGGAGAAGCCTTATATAGTACCCACTTCCCTCACTTCCCACTACTCCCAAAACGTTCCCTAAAATTCCCTATGTTTCCCACAACGTCAAATCCCTCAAAATAATATGTGGGAATGTCAGAATCCCTCGTTAAGGAAACAGTGCTATGCACACTTCTAACAGTGTTTTAAACAATTAACTTGAATGAATAAATATATACAAAACACATGAATACATTAATTAATCATCAATAGTAAAGACCTGAAAGTTTCCTTTTTGAAATACACAATTTTCTGACTTTAAATCACAGTTGAACTCGTTTGACAGATCTTGGAAATTAGCAGAAGATATAAACATGACCTTTGCCCTGTGACGTCATCATAATTTCCCACAATGCATTACCTCAGCTGTACACATTCTAAAAATACACACACTGCATATAAAGTGTACTAAGATACAAGATTTAAACATGGAAGTGATTTAACGGTTAAAAGGATTTAATTCAAAGGAAATTGGATTAACATAAAGAAGGTAATAATAAGCTTATTATCAATGCAATCTTTAAAAGATGACATGTTTATAACAATACATATTTCAGTGAATGCCAATACACAAAAGTTCTAGATCTCAAATGAAAAAAACAGTCAACTACACATGACGTTTTAAACTTTTACAATGTTTTATAATACTTATACAATAATGCAGAGCATCTTTAAGAAAAATAGCTTTACCTAAGTGCAATATCTATCTTATTATTTACTGTAATAATGCTGGACATTACACGCCCTGATTTATATAAACAATACATGTACAATTTTTAACACAATGCTGGGCATTACAATATGCTGCATCTTATGCTTGACAGTTCTTGGGTTGAGATATCACTTAAGAGCTCAGTATATAAGGGTAGTTGCAGGATTGACTGGCCTGGTGTCAGGATAATGTGACTGGGTGTGGCATCATGTCACTTGTCTATGGTGTGATATATTAGTGTGGCACTACTATATCTGTCTCATGTAGACACAAGTCCCCAACTGACTGAAATACTGTCATTGGGATATTAAACCCTGAAACAAACAAACTTAGCAGTCTGTGGGACCAGTCCTGTGTAACGATGTAATTATTTCAGTCCGGCAAGTCCTGGTTACAGACATCGATGGCAGCGCGGCGGAAGAAGGTGAACCAACATTTTGAAGACCTTGAGCAGTGCTACTTTAATACGAGGCAGGAGGTCTTCTCCGGTACGTACCCATATCTTCTTTTTGTGGAAAACGGTCATTTTGCTTTAAAAAGTGAATTTGTATCATACCCTAGCTTTATAGATATCATGCACAGAGTGTGTTTGTGTCCTGGCATGTAACATTTTATAATGTTGAGTAACATCTACTTTACCACTCCTAAACTTTGATTAACATTTCTATAATGTTTATACTTGTACTTTCATTTAATAGATTGAGATATTGATATTTCAGGATATAAAGGTCTGTGAAATTTTATTTAAGTTGCGAAATTTCTTATTTATAGATGATATTTGAATGTAATATTCTGATCAGTCATAGAGTTGTTCACCATGATTGTACCACAGGTGAGACAGAAAGTAGCAGCGGTTTGGAGGATTTCACGGAGAGTTTGTCCAAGTTTACCCGGTTTAGCTCTTTCCGACCCCTAGCCACGCTCAGCTACGCCAGTGACATTTATAACAGTTCAAGTATTGTCTCCAGGTAAGGCTTCAGTACTTCAAAAGTTGTGTCGGTCAGAAGTCTTTCTTGGGTTCTACTTTGAATTGTAAATACAGGGTGTTTTATGTCAACTGTCATAAATAGGTTCTACTTTGCTGTGTCACCGGCTGTAAGCAGAGGTGTCACATACGGCTCACTTCTCCATAGTTTGTCTGTCTGTCACACTTTGTCACACTTTTTCCATCACACTACTTTCAGCAGGTGACACATATGTACCAGAGAACTCCTCTTTTATTAATAATTTCTTAAGTTTATCAACTTTAACTTGAATTCACTCAGTGTCAAAAGGAAAGTTTAAGTTTTAGATTATGTTTTTATACGCCTGTCGAAGACGGGATGTGATATGGATTCACCTGCGGGCAAACAAACATGAACCCATCTTTACCAAACTTGGTCACAATATATATGGGCTCAAAATCTTGGCCATGTTCAATAAGCAGCCTGAATGTTTAGACAATCTGGAGTTAATGCCTGTGAATTTATTTTTTTTATTAGCTCACCTGAGCACAAAGTGCTCAAGGTGAGCTTTTGTGATCGCCCTTCGTCCGGCGTCCGTCGTCGTCCGTCGTGCGTCGTGCGTCGTCAGTCGTCCGTCGTCAACAATTTGCTTTAAACGACATCTCCTCTGAAACCGCTGGACAGAATTTAATGAAACTTGGCAGGAATGTTCCTTGGGTGAGGCTCTATAAAAGTTGCTAAAATAAAGTTGATCCATGAAGAACTCTGGTTGCCATGGCAACAAAAAGAAAAATAATTTGAAAACTTTAAAAATCATCTCCTTCAAAACTACTGGCCAGATTTCAAAATAATTTGGTACAGATGTTCCTTGGGTCAACCTCTACCAAAGTTGCTAAAATTATTCCGATCCATAAAAAAACATGGCCGCCAGGGGCGGGGCTTATTTGCCTTATATTTATATAGAGAAACCTTTAAACAACATCTCCTCTGAAACCACTGGACAGAATTTGATTAAACTTGGCAGGGATGATCCTTGGGTCAACCTCCACAAAAGTTGCTAAAATAAACTCGATCCATGTAGAACTCTGGTTGCCATGGCAACAAAAAGGGGATCTTCTTCAAAACTACTGACCAGATTTTAAAATAAATTGGTGCAGATGTTCCTTGGGTCAACCTCTACCAAAGTTGCTAAAATTATTCCGATCCGTAAAAAAACATGGCCGCCAGGGTGGGGCTTATTTGCCTTATATGTATATAGAGAAACCTTTAAACAACATTTCCTCTGAAACCACTGGACAGAATTTGATTAAAATTGGCAGGGATGATCCTTGGGTCAACCTCCACAAAAGTTCCTAAAATAAACTTGATCCATGTAGAACTCTGGTTGCCATGGCAACAAAAAAAAAGAAAAAA
The DNA here is from genome assembly GCA_021229015.1 of Solen grandis. Classification (NCBI taxonomy): domain Eukaryota; kingdom Metazoa; phylum Mollusca; class Bivalvia; order Adapedonta; family Solenidae; genus Solen; species Solen grandis. The sequence continues at coordinate 11,779,072 of CM037788.1, read as the reverse complement.
AGAAAACTTTAAAAATCATCTTCTTCAAAACTACTGGCCAGTTTTAAAATAAATTGGTACAGATATTCCTTGGGCCAACCTCTTCCAAAGTTGCTAAAATTATTCCGATCCGTATAAAAACATGGCCGCCAGGGGCGGAGCTTATTTGCCTTATATGTTTATAGAGAAACCTTTAAACAACATCTCCTCTGAAACCACTGGACAGAATTTGATTAAACTTGGCAGGGATGATCCTTGGGTCAACCTTCACAAAAGTTGCTAAAATAAACTTGATCCATGTAGAACTCTGGTTGCCATGGCAACAAAAAAAAAAAAATATGAAAACTTTAAAAATCATCTTAAAAACAACTGTCCAGATTTTAAAATAAATTGGTACAGATGTTCCTTGGGTCAACCTCTACCAAAGTTGCTAAAATTATTCCGATCCGTAAATAAACATGGCCGCCAGGGGCAGGGCTTATTTGCCTTATATGTATATAGAGAAACCTTTAAACAACATCTCCTCTGAAACCACTGGAAAGATTTAGATTAAACTTGGCAGGGATGATCCTTGGGTCAACCTTCACAAAAGCTGCTAAAATAAACTTGATCCATGTAGAACTCTGGTAGCCATGGCAACAAAAAGAAAAAAAATATGAAAACTTTAAAAATCATCTTCTTCAAAACTACTGGCCAGATTTTAAAATAAATTGGTACAGATGTTCCTTGGGTCAACCTATTTATCTCAGGTGAGCGATTTAGGGCCATCATGGGCCTCTTGTTTATTTATTTATTTATTTATATGGGCACAATATTTTGTCCAAGTTCAATAGCCAGCCAGATTGTCCCAGACACCCCAGAGTTATGGTCCTTGAATTGATGAAAAATTGCTTAATTAACAGTGTGTGCTCTCTTACTCTTGCAAACATGAACCAGTCTTGTCCAAAATTGGTCACAATGTAAATGGACACAAAATCTTAACAAGTTTGATAACCAGCCAAAATATCTTGGACACTCCAGAGTTATGGTCCTTCATTTGATGAAAAATTTGCAAAATTAACTGGGTCTGCTCTCTAACACTGACAAATGTGAATCGATTTTTACCGAACTTTGTCACAATGTGTATTAGCACAGTATCGCAATTGAGTTTTAAAACTAGTCAGAATATCTCAGACATTCCAGAGTTACGTCCCTTGAATTGATAAATTGCAGCATGGGCATATTTAGCGATAACCAATACTCTTGTTTATTTTGTTAAATAGATAAAGTGTTGTGGGAATTTAATATTGTGAAATTCTCTGCTACAGTATAGAGTTTGACCGAGACTGTGATTTCTTTGCTATTGCTGGTGTCACCAAAAGAATAAAGGTAGGTACAGATCCAAAATGTAGAGGTCTAACCCTATCTAAAGTATTTTTGCTCAGAATAAAGAAGAAAATTACAGTTCAGCCCCTTTTTCAGGATAAGGGAAGGACCTTTATACCCTATTTTGAGGGGAATTTCTGCCATTTTTTGTCGTAGTGGGGCAAAAACATCCTGGGGTAAATAAGACATTTTGGGAAATCTGCATGAAATGAAAGAAATTGTCAGAGTGGAGGATGCCCATGAATAGCTCCAGTAAAGTAGGAAAGAAAACCCTGCAGTTTATAATTTGTCTTAAACTAGTGTAAAAATTATCTAGATTATTTTTTGTGTGCTTTATTGGAAAGATATGAAAACTAACAAGAAATGTGGTCAATATGATATAAACCATGCACACATACAGATCATTATTTTGAGGCATTGATTTAGAAGAAGTAATGATGACATAAGTGTTGTTTATGAGAATGATGATGATTTTGACAAATATATGATAATAATTTAAAGGGTTTATATATTTGAAAATGATTAAAGGATATTATGATATGACATGATTATAATGGTGATTATGATATGACATGATTATAATGGTGATTATAATATGACATGATTATAATGGTGATTATGACATGACATGATTATAATGGTGATTATAATATGACATGATTATAATGGTGATTATAATATGACATGATTATAATGGTGATTATGATATGACATGATTATAATGGTGATTATAATATGACATGATTATAATGGTGATTATGACATGATTATAATGGTGATTATGACATGACATGATTATAATGGTGATTATGACATGATTATAATGGTGATTATGACATGATTATAATGGTGATTATGACATGATAGGATTATAATGGTGATTATGACATGATTATAATGGTGATTATGACATGACATGATTATAATGGTGATTATGACATGATTATAATGGTGATTATGACATGACATGATTATAATGGTGATTATGACATGATTATAATGGTGATTATGACATGATTATAATGGTGATTATGACATGATAGGATTATAATGGTGATTACAGGTGTTTGAGTATGGGACTGTGATCAAGGATGCAGTGGACATCCACTATCCCATCAGTGAAATGACATGCAACTCCAAAATCAGGTATTTCCCCCCTCTCTCTTTATCTCTATCTCTCCCTAGCCTATGTCTATCTCTCTTTTTTTTCTCTCTCTCCCTCTAGCCTCTATATCTCTCTCTCTCTCTAGCCTCTCTCTCTCTAGTCTCTATCTTTCTCTAGCCTTTTTTTCTCTCTATCCTCTTTCTATCTATCTTTCTAGCTGTTTTCTCTCTCTAACCCCCCTCTCTCTCTAGTCTCCCTTTCTTCGTCTTTCTCTCCTTTTTTCTAGCCTCTCTCTCATTCTGTCTCTCTAGCCTCTCTCTCATTCTGTCTCTCTAGCCTCTCTCTCTCTACAAATTATATTAGGGATGAGGTAAGAACCAGTGACAGCTGTAGTTTGGAAAGCCCTTCTGATTATAACCCAACTTCACAAACTGCTCTGTTGGTTGAATAGGAGTCACATGTAATGGCGCATTTCCACATCAGAGCATTTTCAAAAAGTTAAATACATTTCCTTATTTTTTTTAGTCGAGGCTGTGTTGTGGGTTTATTTATCACCTTCACTGATTTGTTCTTGTATATATTTACACAGGAGTGTGTATCTGTGTTTGTTCAAACACTTGTTTCAGTTGTGTAACGTGGAGCGCATACCACAAGAACATGCTGGCTAGTGCAGACTATGAGGGGGCCATCACGCTATGGGACGCCTTCACTGGGCAGAAGTCTAAAATATTCCAGGTAAAATTTTTAGGCATGTGAGTAGGCAGCACATCCCAGACTGCGCTAGGTCATTCAGTATATGATAACACTTTACAAAGGAAGTTAAAAGGTGCTGTGGTCCTATGATAACATGTGAATATGGATCTGAAGCTTGGGTTTCAGACTCATTTTTGGCAAGACTCATTCATGGTGTTCCCAGGCACAAATACTGGTCAACCCAAAGGAACCGTCTAGAGAGATAGGTATAAGTTGTAAGAATTTCCCTGTCATCAGAAAAAGAAATGGTTATACAATAAAACATTGTAACATATTAAACATTTAGTGTCCATAGTTTGTTACACTGCAAAAGTGAATCTCAGTCAATGTCATATTAGTCCCTTAGGACCTTATAAATATTTATGTACTAATGTATGATAATGAATATAAATCTACTGAAACTAGTTATTTCCTTGCTTTGCAGAATTTAGAATCAGAGCTGCAATATTGTATGAGCAAACAGAAGTGACCCTGATCAGACAGCTCCTGTAAGGAGTTGTCTGAACAGGGTCTCCTCTGTTTGACTAGGCATCAAATTACTTGTCAATGCGGTTAAGGTTTAATATTGTGATAGGATATAAATGTCAGTACCCTATAGATTGAATTAGTGCTGTGGTGTGGAAACAGATGTAAATGAAATTGATCGTATTTATTGCATGAACATTCTAGTATTCCAAATCTATCAGATACTACAGTATTTCTACGCTTAGCATTCAAGTGACTTTTGCATGATTTCAGGAGCATGAGAAAAGATGCTGGAGTGTGGACTTCAATAGGATGGACCCAAAGTTGATAGCCTCAGGTTCAGATGATGCTAAAGGTATGTATAAGTCACACTGTGTGACAAAGCCTTGATTGAAATTTTAATTCCTGAACAAAATCAGGATGTTTGTTCCGATTTTGGACTCCTGATTATTGTATACAGTAAAGTTGTGTTTAATTGTATCACAGCTTCACAGAAGTGTGTGTTATTTAGGAATCACGCCTCATTATGTCCCACGCTCGTGTCACATGAAAACAGAGTTGGATGCGGGGGAATTTATCACCTTTAGTAATAGTTTTAGATAGATTTGTTTTCCAAAGTTAGTGTAGTGTTAAGAATGTAGATTGGTTCTGGTAGCTGAGTGGTTAAAGTGTCCACCCCTTGACTGGCGCTAACAATAAAGGTAGTTCTAGTTACTTACGGCCCAGTGATATCATGTGACTTGTCTGTGTTGTGATATCACTGTGTGGCTGGACCATATCTTTCTCATGCGGACAATGTCTCTATAATACTGTAATATGTTACACCCATGCATACAAGCTATGAGAATATAGATTAAAATCAATATAAATTAGTAAGTTATAAGTTGTACCTTCTGCTCTAATTATCGGTCCCCACTGGTGAAACCAATGGAGACTAGGTTTGAGCACGTCCTTCCGTCTGTCTGTTCGTCTGTCTGTCTGTACTATCTAGTCAATTTCACCACGTCACATAAATAAGAACTTTCCCAGTCTCTTTAGTCAAATATGAACCTTGATCGAACCCTATAGAGATTTTATAGTTATTTACTTGATATATCTTTGTAAATCTGCACTAACTTAATAATTATAACCTTATACTCGTGTGAACAGTGAAGCTGTGGTCGACCAACACGGACAATTCTATCGCCAGCCTGGAGGCCAAGGCCAACGTGTGTTGTGTTAAGTTCAACCCCGACAGTCGCTACCATCTAGCCTTTGGATCTGCAGGTTCGTTGCAAGCCTCGTGTCTCTTAACAAAATTATATTTTCCTCTCATTTGGAGACACTGATTCTTTCTCCTGTCTTCAACTTCAGTTCTGTTTGCTTCTTAAATACATATTCATGGCTGCCTGTCCAATGAAAACACTCATATTTGTTTTCAACAACTTTTTAACATACACATTGATTACAGTTGATTTGTCTGTACAAACATTATCATGACAAATATGATAGACTTTCTGTTGTGGTTATAGTATGTTCAATGATTGGTAAGTTTTCTCTCTTACTGGTGCTGGTTTCTAGTTTATAAGGATATCTACTCTTTAACAGGAAGACTTGAGTTGTTCCTGACTGTGACATACTAGAGTTGTTACAGTGGTTCTGGTATACCTCCATTGCAAAGCACTAAACACATATGGGTAGTCCAATTCCATCCAATCACGTCCTGTCCAACACTCCCATTACAAGATGAGATGCAGAGGTATTAATCACTTTAAGTGATCATTCTAGTTGTAATAAGGCAGTAAAGTGGACTTTAAAGACATTGAGAGATGAACAAGATTGTGACTGTGAGAGATAAACAAGATTGTGACTGTGAGAGATAAACAAGATTGTGACTGTGAGAGATGAACAAGATTGTGACTGTGAGAGATGAACAAGATTGTGACTGTGAGAGATGAACAAGATTGTGACTGTGAGAGATGAACAAGATTGTGACTGTGAGAGATGTACAAGATTTTGACTGTGAGAGATTAACAAGATTGTGACTGTGAGAGATGAACAAGATTGTGACTGTGAGAGATGAACAAGATTGTGACTGTGAGAGATGAACAAGATTGTGACTGTGAGAGATGAACAAGATTGTGACTGTGAGAGATGAACATGATTGTGACTGTGAGAGATGAACAAGATTGTGACTGTGAGAGATGAAAGAAGATTGTGACTGCACTGTTTGTTTTATGATACTCTTCAGATCATTATGTTCATTATTATGACCTCCGTAACCACAAACAACCGGTGATCGTGTTTCGGGGACATAAGAAGGCCGTATCCTACACCAAATTTCTCAATCATACAGAGCTGGTCTCAGCGTAAGTCTGCATTTGTTATTATTAGTCAGCACACTTATATACTAAAGTTCTGTACATAATTTTTAGTAACTATTTTGTAGTTGTAGCGTCACTATTGAAAAATATTTTTATACCCCCACAAATGAAATTTGGGGGGGTATATAGGAGTCTGTCGGTCGGTCCGGCGGTTGGTCTACAAATATTTGTCCGGAGCATTTCTCCAAAACTACTGTACCTATGTTGATGAAACTTCATAGGTAGATAGACCTTGATGAGAGGAAGAGCAGTGCATAAGAACCATAACTCTGCATGTATTTTGAAAGGAGTTATTGCCCTTTGTCATTTTTAATCTTTTGATTTTGTCCGGACCATAACTCCAATACTAAAGTAGCTAGGTTGATGAAACTTCATATGTAGATTGATCTTGATGAGAGGAAGTGCAGTGCATAAGAACCATAACTCTACATGTTTTTTAAAGGAGTTATTCCCCTTTGTTAATTTTTGTCTTTTGATTTTGTCCGGAGCATTTCTCCAAAACTACTGTACTTATGTTGATCAAACTTCATATGTAGATAGACCTCATATGTAGATAGACCTTCATGAGAGGAAGTGCAGTGCCTAAGAACCATAACTCTGCATGTATTTTGAAAGGAGTTATTGCCCTTTGTCATTTTTAATCTTTTGATTTTGTCCGGACCATAACTTCAATACTAAAGTAGCTAGGTTGATGAAACTTCATATGTAGATTGATCTTGATGAGAGGAAGTGCAGTGCACAAGAACCATAACTCTGCATGTATTTTGAAAGGAGTTATTGCCCTTTGTCATTTTTAATCTTTTGATTTTGTCCGGAGCATAACTCCAATACTAAACTAGCTAGGTTGATGAAACTTCATATGTAGATTGATCTTGATGAGAGGAAGTGCAGTGCATAAGAAAACCACAATGTAAATTCTTAAAGACAGGTTTTTGCAAACAATAAATATGGATGTGAACCATAATTAGACTGCATTTTTATTCTCCTCAGCTACAGATCTTGGGGGCAAATTGTTTTCTTCTGTGTGTCTGTATGTGTGTCTCTCTGTCTATCTGTCTGTCTGTCAAAACTTTTTAGCATTGTCCAAAACTTTTGAACCATTGCTCACACTAACTTTAAACCTTACATACATGTAGTCTTTCACTCACGCAAACTTTTGAAACTGTATTCCTACACATGACAGACATCCGGTGTGGGTATTGATCACCTTTAGTGATAATATTTTTTTTTGGTATGCTTATAAGCCCAAATCCTATGTGTGAACATTCGTTTTATGTGTCATGTGAATACATCCTGTGTCAAAGATGGGGGTGGGGGTATGAATCACCTTCAGTGATAGTTCTAGTTGACTTTAAAAGGATGTTCTTTTGAAAAGAAAAAATAATATTATTTTAATATCTTGTTTCCATTTTTTAAATAGAACATATAAGGAAGAGGTCTACACTCTTATGGATTTGATATTTTGAGGAAGTGAGAATATAATTGAATTAATTTAAACCTGTACTGAAATCAGAATGTGTGTTTAATGATTTTCTCAGTTTATCATCTGTAAAAAATAGATTAGACATACTTAAAATATTTAAGGCTGAATACATAGAATGGAGTCTTCTGCTAACAGAGTTTTTTGTTCATAAAAGTATTACAGGACAAAAATAGTTGTGCAGTTCGGAAAGGATTCTTTATTACAGAGGGTTCAGGGTGGAGAGTTAACACCTCATCAGCATTTAGAAGAAAAGTAATTTGATTTTTTATTTTTTTTTTAGTTCAACAGATAGTCAGTTGAAGCTGTGGACGACCAGTAAATCTAACTCAGTGCGGACGTTCAACGGTCACATAAATGAGAAAAACTTTGTTGGCCTGGCAACAGATGGGGACTACGTTGCTTGTGGTAGGTTGTCCTTTATCTGTGATTCACTTTGTATCAAAATTAACCAGTACAGTCCATTCGCGATGGTACGAAGTAGCCCCGGGAAACGCATTTATTTCGTTCCATCGCGTATTTCGTTCCATCGCATCTTTCATATTGACGATTGAGAATCCCTTTATGTATGTGCTCACTCGTTTGTTTATGTCGTGTTTTAGTATGTATTGCCGAAAACCATATACTGTTGTAAAGATTTAGTGTCGTAATATGTTTAGCGTGATGTTGTTTCATTATTTGATTCTCTATATTTTTTTTTTATTTTTATACGATGATATTGATAAATAAAACGGATGGCGTGCTTATAGGCTGATTACAGACAATATAATGGCGGACGCGTGTAAGCGACAGGTGTCACTCGGGTAGGTGTGAAAACTGACCGACACTTCGTTCGAACACGTCATTAATCAGTTGTTAATTAACAAATCGGACCACATACATACTTCGCTCCACTGCATCTTTCGTTCTATCCTATTCGTTCCATCGCATCTTTTTTACATTGAATAAAGAACAAATATTGCCGGGACCTGGCAATTACTTCGCATTACACCGTCATTTCGTTCCATCGTGAATAGACTGTATATTTCTCCCTTTTTCTTACAGCTTATCAGGAAAAATCTTTAAAACATTAAGACTCTCTTTGCATCGTTGAATTTTATCTCATTGAGGATTTAGTAGAATATGCCTACAAGTATTAAAGTTGGCTTTTGTCAGCTGTTTATATGAAAGCTGCTTGCTGTGAACTGTTCATATAAAAATTTGCTAATTATTATTATGTTAATCGTTTCATATGAACACTTGCTGCTGTAAACTGTTTCATTTTTAAAACTTTCTGCTGTAAACTGTTTCATTTGAAAACTGGTTGCTGTGAATTGTTTGTAAACTGTTTATATGAAAGCTGGCTGCTGTTGTCTGTCTGTCAGTAGGTTTGCTGCTAAGCTCAGAGGACTGCTAACACAGGTTTACAGGTATTGTTATTCCATTTGATTTCAGGGAGTGAGAACAACTCACTGTATATCTACTACAAGGGTCTGTCCAAACAGTTGCTCACCTACAAATTTGATACAGTTCGCAGCGTTCTTGTGAGTATATAACTTAACTAAAAAGACATTCCACCAACAGTACTTAACATTAAGTAATACTTAAATTCTTCATTTATGTAGAAACACATTCCATCATTCCTGTTTTAATAAATAATCAAAAATACCACCAAGTTTACATGAATTATTACCTTTAATAACTTTAACGAAATATATATTTGTGTTTTTTTATTAGAGACACAAGATTGATTACTCCGCACCTACTTATTTCAGAATTACTATTAAAGTGCTGTTAATTAAGTACATAAAACTGCATTGTTTTAGAGCAGTGTCACTCAGATGGTTGAAATATGGTTTGTTACTCTTGTTTTAACCCTTTCCCTCATATAGACTCATTTTGACGCACTCAATAGGTATCACATAAAGCCTGATCTGCAGAAAGCCAAACTCAAACCTTACCAAATTTAATTGTAAAATCCTCATTACCGGACCACTGAGGAGCAGCGAACAGCATAAAACCTGATCAGCCTGCGAGTTACTCGCAGGCTGATCTGGTTTTATGCTGTTCGCATAGGTCTATTCATGGTTTCCTCTATGAGGGAAAGGGTTAAATTACTGTAACTATGACGGGGGTAGGAATTACCTTCTGTGATAACTTTTTAAATTTGGATATTTCAGTATACATTATCCATCATGCTACTAGTATATAGATCATGATATTTGTCACCATGTTTAAATTAGTGCTTTATGGCATACTAGTAATGTATATGACAGCAGATCCAAAGGTTGTGGGTTCAAATCCTGTTGGAATTATTTATGACAGAGTACTGGTCCAATCGAGGAACCTTCAAGAGGGAACTAATTTATGCATCTTCAAATTATTTTAACGATGTTGATGTTTTTATTTTGTCTAGGAGAAGGACAAGAAGGAAGATGACGTCAATGAGTTTGTCTCAGCTGTTGCCTGGCGACCCGTAAGTAGACACATCTTGTTACTCAAACAATTATAAGTATTCTGTCAAGATGTATTGAACTTGGCTTACAGGCTGGTTGACCTGGTTAATACATAATAAGACATGGTTTTGCTCATGACACTGATTAATTGACCTAGCTATTAATGGGAGAGAAGGGGCATAAATTTTCACTGCTAAAAACAAGAAAGCAGCATTGATAATAAAGGAAATTTGTTATGTATAAGTCTTAGTAAGTTAAACATGAAATCTGTAAAGAATCAAACTTTGCCTGTTGCCTATGTTTTTTATGGAAATATGTTAGACTTAAACAGTGTAAAATTAGTATGTTTGAATTTAATCATCAGTGGCTTAGTTAGTTTGTCCAATGGAGGAGGTCTTCTAGTGGAAAAGAGAGGTGGTTATTGTTGGTTGTGCAACCATTGAATCTCTTCTTAAAACTACTTTGGTTGGATCTATTAAGGAGTTAGTCTTAACTCCGAGGTGGTTATACGTGTGATAATGATATGATAGTTATGTAAGTTGTGATGACTGTGGTCATGTGACATGTTTCATTGTATTCCCAGGGGTCTAATGTTGTGGTAGCAGCCAACAGTCAAGGTACAGTGAAGGTAAGTCCCCAATCTGTGTCTCTTCTTATACCCACTCTTCAAAATGACTCAAATACTGTTGGTGGGATGTAAACCCAAGTAGACATACTTACGATGTTCAATTTTATTTTTCTTTCCAGTTGGGGATATTGACCTTCTGTCTCATAAATATTCATTACAACATGGTTCATACAGGTCTTTAACCCTTTCCCTCATATAGACTCACTTTGACGCACTCAGTAGGTACCATATAAAGCCTGATCTGCAGAAAACCACAGTTAAACCTTACCAAATTTAATTATAAAATCCTCATTTCCAGACCATTGAGGAGCAGCGAACAGCATAAAACCTGATCAGCCTGCGAGTTACTCGCAGGCTGATCTGGTTTTATGTTGTTTGCATAGGTCTTTTCATGGTTTCCTCTATGAGGGAAAGGGTTAAACAACCCTGGAATTTGATTTCAGCCTAGAAAAACCCTTGAAAACCACATTTGCTTTATAAACCCTTGAAAAAAAATTAAAAAATTAACTGAATGGTCTTGAAAAACCCTTGAATTTGAAATTAAAACATTGATCATAAAAAAGTGTTTATCAAGTTGTTAAAAAATTGATGTTCATGCCTTTAAAATTTAAAGCATAAGTTGCAGTTCATATAATCCTTAATTTTGAATTTTAAGGCCTTAAAAAACTCTTGAAAAACCTTGCTTCAGAAAATTCGTATGAACCATGTACATATTTTTGACTTGATAAACCATAATGCAGCTTGTTTACAGATGATGAATAGGAATTTAAAAAAAATTCTACTCTCCCTCATTATGTTGGTGAAGTCTTTGTTTCCTGAAAAATAAACTCGCAAGAGTAGGTCACATTGCAATGAAACTTCAGCGAAATCAGTTAAATTTAGAATATAGTATCCCAGAAGCACGGTTGCTTGCTGTACCTTGTGATAAGTTCTGCAGCATAACGTGTTCACTAGTTCAAGGTAGTGATTTGCTAAGTTCAACCTTTAACCCTTTCCCTCGTAGAGGACACCATGAGGACACCATGAAAAAACCTATGCGAACAGCATAAAACCAGATCAGCCTGCGAGTAACTCGCAGGCTGATCAGGTTTTATGCTGTTCGCTGCTCCTCATTGGTCTGGAAATGAGGATTTTGTAATTAAATTTAACTGTGGTTTTCTGCAGATCAGGCTTTATGTGGTACCTATTGAGTGCGTTGAAATGAGTCTATATGAGGGTAAGGGTTAAGTTAGGGCATGCGCGAAGAGTGAATGTTATCAAGTGATAGCAAATGAAAATCTAAATAATTCTAAATATAGTTTCAGTACCGTCTGTGACAGTATTTCAATCACGATGGTTGCATCAGTTGACCATGTGTCTGTAGATGGGTTTTGATAGATGCAATACACACATATAGTTCTTTGTCCAAGACCATCTGTGAACGAGCTGCTTAAAATGGTATATGTATGGATTTTTTTTGCCGTGTTGAAATTTTCTTCACAGTGCAGACTGTAGAATCTGAGCTACACCTTTCATATATTGTTGAGTCAAGTCTGTGTAGGGGAGAGAATTATAACTAATAATATGATGAATTATAAGTGATAGCTTAATTTGCATCACTGTGCCCTTCCTACTTAATATTGTGTATACTTTACATATGAATTTACTGTTCTATCTATGCTTCAGGTGCTAGAACTAGTGTGATTGACCCCACCCTCTCCTTTATTGTGATGAAGATGTTGATCAAGTGACCTCAGAACCACGTGACCTCGTAATGTAACCTTGGAGACAATGCATTTTACCTTTGTGATATGATCTTCACCCCTGGAACCTTGTCCCATCAAAGAGAAAATGATTCTTTTTCTTTGAGAGAAAGACAGATGCTTGCGATTTTTAACCCTTTACCTCATGAATATTCATTTACAAATATATGACTTGAGTGTTAATTTACAAGATTTTAAACAGTAATTGAAACAGTGGATTTTTCTTGGCCGTGCAGACTGTGTAGAATTTGATCGTCAATATTATATAAGCAAACAAGGGAGACCTTGATCTGACATCTCTATTTGATCTTGGTCTGTTTTGTTTTGCAAAGGCGTCAAAACATTTCGGTTTTTAGGAAAAGGGTTAAAATTTGGGCTGAAACAGAATACAAACCTGATGGATTTTAATGTGAATAGCCATCCAACAGTCACAGTTTGGCATATTTTCAGTACAGGCCTGCAGATGTGTCTTTGAGGTTTGAAATTGAATGGGTTTTTTTTGGGGGGGGGGTTGTCGAGGAAAAAAAAATATTGGAATTACAGAGTATTTTATTTTTAATTAAGATTTCAAACATGTAAATGAAAACAGACTGAATATTTGTGAAATGTTGATTTCATTCCTGGATAGCTAAACCCGGCTGGCATGTACCATTAGAGATTTTAAACCCTTACCTTGCTAAATTTCTTAAACGGTTTGTCCTTTCTTCATTTTGGACTGTACCAGTGGTTGTCAGACTGCAGGTATGTGTAGGCCAGACCATGATAAGACTGCAGATATGTGCAGGCCAGACCATGATAAGACTGCAGATATGTGCAGGCCAGACTATGATCAGACTGCAGGTATGTGCAGGCCAGACCATGATAAGACTGCAGATATGTGCAGGCCAGACCATGATAGACTAGAGCGGCAGTATAGTGGTAGTGCGGCAGACCATGATCAGACTGCAGGTATGTGCAGGCCAGACCATGATAAGACTGCAGGTATGTGCAGGCCAGACCATGATAAGACTGCAGGTATGTGCAGGCCAGACCATGATAAGACTGCAGGTATGTGCAGGCCAGACCATGATAAGACTGCAGGTATGTGCAGGCCAGACCATGATAAGACTGCAGGTATGTGCAGGCCAGACCATGATAAGACTGCAGGTATGTGCAGGCCAGACCATGATATAGACTGCAGGTATGTGCAGGCCCATCTTGGTCTGCACTTGTGGCAAAGGCAGTCTTAAAGCACCCTCAGCATTGTAAAGGTTAAATACCCTCAAGTGGAACAGAGTCAACATTGGGCAGTAAAGAGGTATTGAACTTAACTGTTTCAGCCCATTTTTACATAATTTTGATTGACTTATAATTGATGTCAATGATACAGTTCAACATCTGTCAACTGTCAAATGTATGCAGCATTGATTGAATGCAGGTGACCATGCAAGAAATAATATGCAGTTTTTCAAAACACTTTTTTTCCATGTATTAGTATTCGATACAATTTAAGAGTTGATGAATCAATCACAGGTGACTGTGAAGAAACAGAATCTGTCCTTTGTTGACTTTAATTATTTGAAAGATTTATGCAAGTACAAATGTATACAGATTTTCACTCTTTAATATGAATGGTATTTTATGATGTACTTTACTTGGAATATGTCAGATTCAAGTAAAAAGCCAGTACTATTTATCTATGTTTTTCTCTGAAATATGAAGAAATTAAGAAAAAATGTTGTATAAATTAATTGGAAATACAAAGGGTTAAAAACATGTATATTTGCAGAGCCTTAACTCAGTGAAAGATGGAGTTAAAGTGACTTGGGCAGTAAGTGTTGCTCTTAATATGTAATGATCAGATTTTGGTCTACATCTAATGATAAGATATTATCCTATTACTTGCTCACCAGAACAGCTCTCCTGTTACCATTGTGAAGCCTGATCAGCCTGAACATTTCTTCCATACTGATTTTGATTTGCACAGGTTGGAAAACACATTAAAAAAAATTGGTCTCATAAAATAAGGTCAAGAGAAGCATGCTGAGCCATGTTGTGTGAAACATCTCGAGAGTTTCCTAAGCACAAAACTTTGAAGATCTTTAATTCCATAGTTTACCGGTGTAGGGAGAAGTTCATCTACCAGTTTGTGTTTTTAACCCTTTCCCTCATATAGACTTATTTTGACGCACTCAATAGGTACCACATAAAGCCTGATCTGCAGAAAGCCAAACTCAAACCTTACCAAATTTAATTGTAAAATCCTCATTACCAGACCACTGAGGAGCAGCGAACAGCATAAAACCTGATCAGCCTGCGAGTTACTCGCAGGCTGATGTGGTTTTATGCTGTTCGCATAGGTCTTTTCATGGTATCCTCTATGAGGGAAAGGGTTAAGAACATGTTCAAAAGTAATATGGACTTCAATTTCTTAAATGTTCAAGACTGTATTGAAACAAATTAAGAATTTCAGATTAAGAAAAATCTTTTAAGTGAGATTTTTTTTTTTTTTTTTTTTTTTTGTGAAATGCAGCCTTGGCTTTTTATCTGTATGTATGAACGTTTTATTTGTTAGGGAGTAAATGTTAGTAAATAAATGTTTTTGTATAAAAAATATGCAAATGGAGAGGGTGGTTGAATGTGTGTATAGAATCTTCTAAAAAGCTGATTTATTTTGAATTATGGTTCTTTTCTGTTTGGGGAATATGTTGGTCTATTGATTTTATATAGATTATCTGACCTTGAGTTTACAGGCAAACAGTGTCCCAGGAAAGGCCAGTTTTCTAAATCACAAACTTTATGAAGAAATAAGTTTTCTACATGTAAATGTAATATCTTCTGATTGGATAATTTTCCCCACTGACTTGTTTATATTTTCCAATTAAGCAGCTTTGCATCAAAACATGTTAAATCAATACCCAGAGTTGACGGGTGACCTTTTACCCTCTTATGTTAAAATTTTTGTACACTCAAGTGGAGGATTGATTTGTAGACAAGAAAATTTTGAAGTTATTATTTGAAAATTGTCTAGATTTGAAAATTGTCCAGAAAGCCTTTTGAAAATTTTCAAATGATTTTCATTGGAAGTTCTAATATATATGATACTGTCTCAGTTTTTCCTCAACTGGAATTATAATATGAAATTATAATTTTAGAATTGCTGTAACATTTTAAGTAGAAAATAATATCACTGTATTAGACATAGAACATTTTTTCATGTCAGTTTGAAAACTTAAGTTTTTTTTACAGTTTATATAAATCTCTCTTGAAGACTCCTGGGTTGGACCAGTACTTTGTGCCTAGGAAGACTGAACAAATTAGTTCTGCCAGCAGTTACTGAACTCCTAACCGTAATGGTGAACATTACCAATGGTGCTCTGTCCTACATCATTTAATGCAAGCTTTGTTTCCTTGTATCATGGATAATCTATGTAAGCATTCTTGTACACCATTAAAGTTGAACATTTTATGTTTGTTACTTGCTTTTTTGTGTCACCTGCTGTAAGCAAGGTTACACATAGGGATCACTTTTTCATTGTCTGTCCCTCTGTCACACTTTTTCTGTCATGCTTCAACAGATGACACGTATTCCATAGAACACTCTTGTTTTTTGTGGGGTTTTTTTCAAAGAAAATTGAATTTTAGTATTGTATCTTCAATTGTAAATATGTTTTTTATTTATTGTTTCATTGTTAAAGGGCATTCATACATGAAAATTAGCGGCTAAGATAATATTTTTGTTGACTTCTCAAACGTTGTTACATGTATTTATTTAACTGATCTTTCTTTTTTAAGTACCAATGAAATAATTTTTTGGAATTTTCAGGGGTATGTTGCAGATATTTTATGCACTTTTTGTGCTTGATGCAACAGTACTGGTGAAAATTGAGTGTTACCAATATAGTGACAACTTCGACAACATCTATCTAACATTGCATTAACCCTTTCCCTCATATAGACTCATTTTGACGCACTCAATAGGTACCACATAAAGCCTGATCTGCAAAAAAACAGTTAAACCTTACCAAATTTAATTATAAAGTCCTCATTTTCAGACCACTGAGGAGCAGCGAACAGCATAAACCCTTTCCCTCATAGAGGACACCATGAAAAGACCTATGCGAACAGCATAAAACCAGATCAGCCTGCGAGTAACTCGCAGGCTGATCAGGTTTTATGCTGTTCGCTGCTCCTCAGTGGTCTGGAAATGAGGATTTTGTAATTAAATTTAGTAAGGTTTAACTGTGGTTTTCTGCAGATCAGGCTTTATGTGATACCTATTGAGGGCGTCAAAATGAGTATATATGAGGGAAAGGGTTTAATACCATTACTGGTATTCAAGATATATAGCAGATTAAACTCCAAATAGAAGCACCAAACTAGTTTTTCCACATTTAATAATATCCTTTCCAAAACTGGAATCCTCAACCATGTTTATCATGGTGCTAGGCAGCTTTGAAGCGCCATCTTAAATTTCATTGCATCAGGAGAGGAAAAAAACAAAAGATAGAAAAATTCTTACTCTTATATTTATATATATTTTGCCTATGCATCTCACTCTAGGTTTTATTGTTTAATCTATTTGATACCCTATGATTGTTATTTTTCTATTTTAAGGGGTTGGGAGGGGAAAATGAAA
This sequence comes from Solen grandis, assembly GCA_021229015.1. NCBI lineage: Eukaryota > Metazoa > Mollusca > Bivalvia > Adapedonta > Solenidae > Solen > Solen grandis. The sequence goes on along the minus strand of CM037788.1, from coordinate 11,762,139 downwards.
TAAACTCCTAACCATGTAAGAGAAAACCTATTTGATTATGAGAACATTTTTGTAATAAGGTTTACCCAATATTCAGGCATTGTAATCATTATGATATAAGCACTTCAGACCAATATTTTCAGATAATTATGCATATATAGAAGCCATGTCACATGAGTTATAAGTCATGTGACATGTCATGTGATTATATTGTCATGAACGATTGAGCATGGGGAGAAATTGGAACAGTTTGACTGTTTTGCAAGTATGAATGGATGTTTTTTGTTAGTTAATGTGATTATTCTTATTCATGTTACTGGTAATCATTTGCACACATTGTGTTTTAGAAAGCTAGACATTTCTAGCACGAGAAAATTATACAAATAAAAAACAAATGTGTTTGGATTTTGTTCATCTTTGTTCTGTTTTCATCAATTCCACTTCGTTGTGGTCTAGACTCGATTCTTTGCACAAATATGGTATTGTTTGTGATACTCTTTGAGACATGTTGACATAGCTAGGGCTTTAATTATCACTGCTAAAAAGTGGGCAGATATCACATTCAGTGTCTAAGTTGTATGCGACTTGGATAATGAGGTTGACCAGGTACTGTTTGGTTTGTGATTTAATGTACATAGAACTGCTGTCAATAACTCTATAAAACATATGATTATCCATGTTTAACATAAGGACTTGATAATTAAAAAAAATATATAAAATTGCAAGATTTTTCTTTGCCATGTAGAATATGAGCAAACCTGATCAGACAGCTTCTAGAATGAATTTATTAATTTTCATACTTGGTATATGAAAGAATGGATTTTCTTTGCATAAGCAAAGAAGATATGGCATCAAAACGCGTCTGAACTAGATTAAAACTGTTGTTTCCGATCCGTTTGCTTTAGAGTACATGTACAATTAAGATGGTACAATAAAGGAAGACAAACAACTGTTCACATTGAGCCCTTTATTTTAGAGAGCATGTAAGTATTCAATTGGAAGCAATCTTTAGAATAAAACATTTTCTATACCACAAATTATAACACATACAAAAAGGATGGACACATTTCTTGTGTTTTCTTCAAGCTATAAATTTTACTTCCTTTAAAAAAAATGAACAAAAATTAAAATGTGTAAGAAATGTTCACCAGCACCTAAGCCATGTCTACAAACATCCAGGCTGTGCCAAGTGCATGTCCAAGAATTAAAACAATGAATGTGACAACGTGCAGCCCAACACATAACCTTAACGAAGTCTGAACCACAAATTAACGTCTCCCCATTTCCTAATGAAACAATATACCAAATGTAGGTGAAGTTACAGGTTTTATATTTTGCTTCAGTAAAAATGGAGAGCGCCATGTGAGAGTATTATCATGGCATATACAGACTTCGCAAAGATAAAAGTTGAGCTGTGCAATTTCATGACAGTTGATTTTTTAACATGAGATAATTCATATATCAACATTGGTCTGCAATGGTTCACCAAGAGCAGACTTGACCAATCTGCTTCTAGTCAGTATTTTAAGGATACGTTTTATGTTATTATTGTCAACTGATCAACACCAATCCTTGAACATGAAATATTTCAATAATCACTGAAACACTGGGATCTTTTATCTCAATATGAGGCCCTAATAACAACACCAGCATGAACTCAAAACCGTTACAGTGCTACACATAGCACCAAGACACGTAACAATGTGTTCATCAGTAACAGGATGGAATTATATTGCAAATAGTGTTGCAAAATCGACAACTGATGTCATTAGAAGACTCTTTGAATGTGGTCACACACACGTTAAAAACGTGCAATATCCACAAGGGGGACAATTTATTGTACAACATAGTGAAATTATTTTTCACCAAATTGGTTCCAAACAGAACTGAAACCATACAATATCTCGACATTCAGTTACAGATAAAATTTCCACAATGTTTCTGTGAATGCCAGACATGGAAATTGCTTGAGGAGATTAAAATGGAGGGATGCAATGTGTTACTGCCTGTACAAAATAAATAAACATGTAAAAATTGTAGAAAACAAATGCACACAGCCATGATACTTTCAGGGCCATGCAAGCTACTGTCTGGTTTCGTTCTTACAGTGTAAATGTTAACCAAGCCTAAACAAGGCCATTATTAAACTACAGTGGCAGTTGTGCAAATTCACTTACACTTACACATGCACGGTTTGCATGCAGCCATCTCGGATGGCTAGAGATTATCGCTAAAATGTGGTCATGTGCTCTCTTCTGACAACAAATTTATTGATATACACAGTGTACCATCTTTCACTAAACCAGAAAAAAATTTGTAAAACTTAAAACAAAAACTGTAATGATGACCCTTGTAAGAAAAATCATGTCCACAGTCTCATAAATTAAAGACACAAAAGGGAGGGGGCAAAAAAAAGAAGACGCGATACTACAGAAACTAATTTACCATATATATAAAGTAAAACACGCATTTCCACACACAACCTTAGCTGATCACGCTGCAGGGGGCAAACTGCAGGCGACCGCTCCTGGTCCTCCTATTAACCACGTGACCTCCTGCAACTCCGGGGGCAAACGGAGATACAAGGGCGCACCACTCCGCAAATCATCATCAGATCAACACTGGAAAACCAACAAAGCTGAAATGCAGCCAATCTTTGAAGTACCAAGTACCATTTTGATCTAATTGTGTTGGGGGAAAGCCAAGCTTTTCCCAACAGGGGTGTTTCATTCATTTCTCTCTCTCCACCCACCTTATTTTATGAAAACCACCCAAGTTTCAGTGTACACAGAACTTGCCATGACCCTAATGAGCTACCCTCACCAAGCCAGGTAAACCCATCAAGACTTGTGACATAAAAATGCCAATGTGTGCACAGCCAGTTACATCTGCAATGTTCCACACTGAGGCACTATATGCCTGGTGTAATGATTTCTAACACTAGATCTGTGCTATGAAAACAACATGAATCACTACCCTCTGATCCTTCTCTTCCCTACTAGACACACCAGTAGGACCTGCCTTACTCTACCCACTACACGTTAACACGCCTCACTCAAGGAAACAATCTCCGCTTCCCTCCAGGCTTTTCTCCCTATCCCAAAACTACCATCCTTTCATATTCCCTCTATTCAACTTAAATCAACATGAAAACAACCCTTGAATTTTTGTTTCCATACCAGCCCGAGGTTTCATTTTGTAAACCTTCCTTCCTTCATCCACAATGGACTCTTAACCCTTTCCCTCTAAGTACTCAATACCTGAATTTTATTCACATATTATAAAAAAAAAAACACAGGACATTTTTCCACACAAAATGCAATATAAAATTCTTAAAAAAACCCTATCATAAAATAGCCTTTTCTACATTACCAACTGAACACTTCCCAATACTAAGAAACCTTGTCATCACATGGTATCTTTTTTTTTTCTTAACAGCTTCCTGGTTCATTATTACATATGCAAAATCTTTTTATTTCTTTATTGGGCCAAGTATTTCATAACTGAATACAGCCACATTTACATGTAAATTCAAACCTTGATTACACAACTCAGGCCTCAACATGTATATATATATATATATATCAATGAAGTACGTTGCCATAGTGATTGACAGGTGCCTCACGGAAATCCTATTCCTCTAGCATTACTGCAGTGTCATTACCTACAGTAGCTGACCTTCCAACTGTCCAGCAAATATCAACTTCTTCACCACAGTGTGAGAGATTTTATGTACTTTGTATATCAAGTAATTTACAACTAATATTATGCCATTTTTAATTGGGTACAAGTGTTAGCATATCTCTCTATATATATACATTTAGTATAAAGTGTGTGAGTGAATATACACGATGGTGACAACAACAGAAGGTTTTTGGGGAAATTTTATGTATGAGTTTATTATTTATAGAGGATATGAAACAGTGTTAAACAGAAACATCAAACATAAAATGTAAATAGAAAATAACATGTACAAAGATAATTGGCTATATACTCTTTTATGTCTTTTAACAACTCTGATCAAGTTTAACTTTTATCATCCTGCAAAAACACAACTTGGCCAAAAATGTACAAATGTTCAGTCAAACCATGCTTAAGTGTAATAATACATTCTCGGCTAATAATGTGTCTAGGACATTTACTGTACAATAAAATCTTAAAGACTGATAAAAAATGAACAACAAAAATGGCATAATATCGTACAAAATGGGACCTCTTAACATTTTTTTTTCCTAGCTTAAAAACAAATTATGAAATCCACAATGAGAAAAAATGATGTAAATATGTACAGGTGAAATAAATAAATGTGTATGTATTTCATAACTTGTAATAGCTTGTATGTCCGAATGTGCCATTGAATCACAATTTCTGTATCAGTGTCTTAATTGATATTGCTGTCTGCTCAGATCAAACTGGGTCTCCTAACGGAACCCCTCACTGCTTTCACAGGAATTTCCGATGAAGCTCAATGTCTGTTTCCCTATTTCACTTGGCACCTTATCACATCTGATTTAAATCCTTTTAACATGTGGCCTGTCTGTCTCTATTAGAACAAGATTAGCATGCAATCATTGCCTTATATTCACTGGCAACTGTGTGTTTAGTCATTCACAGCATTTCATGAATACTTGTGTTTCACTTATGGCATGGCCGGTTTTGTTATATCCTATATTCTTCCTCATTCTCTTAAATACTATGAAATCTTTTGATCGTAAAACATGGTGTTTAACAGAACGTTAATCAAGTTTTAACTACTGAACCAATCCTTGTAAACTTCAAATCCCATGAAACCACAATCTATACTCTTTTGACTGTTCCTTTATTTTTTCTCAGGTTCCGTAATCTCGGCTGATTTCGAATCTCCAGACTTGGAATTCTTGCTCTCATTTGCCGACACTTCCACCTTGGTTTTGACACGTGGCCGGTTGTTGGGGTTAAGGAAGTTCTGAGTGTGTGCCAGCAGGGCTTGTCGCTGTTGCGCCTTGACGTCAGTCATGTTGGCATTGGTTGTCCCGGCAACACTGCTCACTGGCCGCACGGGCCTCTGTGGCAGAGGTTGTCTGGGAGGTTGTTGTTGTTGTTGTACTACCCCGGGGCGCTGGATGGGGTTGGGGAAGGAGGCCTGGGCTGGGGGTACACCCGGGCGTATCATGTTTCCAAGCATCATCTGGGGCCTCATGCCACCTGTATTAACAGGGAAAGTAAATGTACATGGAATCATAGTATTTAAATCATTTAAATGGAACAGGCCGTGAACATGTTACAATCTTCTACATCACAAGAATGTTCAGAGTTCATACTTTCTTGATCAGTTACCTTCAAATGACAACAAAGAGTTGTACAGTCAAACCTGTAAAAGACAGACAGCTCCGGGACCAAGTCAAAGTGGCTGTCTTACACAGGTGGCTGTCTTATCCAGGGTTCACCTCAGACAGAATAGAAGTGGATTTTTTAAGATATCATGAAAACAAGTATCAATACATGTATTTTATTAATTTTATGTATTGGATTCATGAGTACATTACTTTAAATGATAAACTGAATTCAAGACTTTAAGACATTTCATTTTTAAATTTTAAAATAATGTTTATACAAACAATAGCGTTAACTTTCATTTTACATATATATTGTAATTTACAACGAATGTATACATATAGTATTTTAAAACAAATCTTATATACATGTACAGGGGATTAAATCATCACAGGTTTACGAAAAAAAAATAATTCTCATTACATTTTTCATATGTAAGTGAACTCTTAATCATACCCGAGATATGGTCATCTAAATGCTTTAAATAGCAAATACATACAATAATTATCAAGTTTGGTAAACTGTGAATGGCCCGCAGGTTTACATGTAGTACATAAGAATACTTATTTATAAGTGAGACAGTTTGTTGCACACAAGTGATTACACATATCTACCATTATAAATGCATAAATTCTTTCAATTGGTAATCATTTTCAAAGAAGATCGATTTTATTTTTCCCATTCTTTTACCTATTAACCGCGCATTTTTTCCGTGTCACTTTGCCATTTTCCGTGAATCGGTATGGTGCGATACAGTACAGGAAATAAACAAGTTACAAAATGGTGGCCACTATGTTGCAAACCTGCCGTCTTTCACAGTGTTTTAGGAAATTTGGGAGGGAAATAGAAGGCCACTGGTGGCGTTGAGCAGGTGGACATCTTATACGGGGCAATTATATATTATACCCCCAAAATTGTCCATGTACCCTCAAAATTGTAAGGACTCTCTATATGAATGGGTACAAAGTTAAGATAAAACAGCAGTTGTACCCCTCAGTGGACACCCTGTTAATCATTTTAATTCTAGCCTACCTGTCTGTAGAGAGTGTCCCACAAAGCTGTTGAACTTGTTAAACTGTTGAGCCGTGTTGGGAGGCACGTTGGTGTTGAAGTTGATGCTTGGGAACCGCTGTGTGCCCATCGTGTTCATGTTGTTTCCCATCCCAGAGTTCTGACCCACGCCATTGATGGGTTGCTGGCTGGGCGGGGGGTTGTTTCTGGTCAGCTGGGACGTAAACGGTTTAGAGTTAATGTTCTGGCCAGGGATCGGTGCAGATGAAGTGATGGTCAGGGAAGTGCTAGGGGGGGACTTCAGCTGCAATAGAAGATTGCATTGAACTTTCATTTTCAGTTCTTCTCTGTCCCAACATTAATTTATGATATTTAGAAATATATGATCTTTCAAAGATATTCTATCAAAAATGCTAACATTTATGGCATATTGATTGTCCAAAATACATGCCTTTCATAATAACAAAATATCCAATATTAACTGATCAAACAGTGGAATATTCATATTTTGTTTGTAAATAATCATATTCTTAAAATGCAATTGGTTTTATTAACACAAAAACTAGATATTACTCTGAAGGATTTAAACTGATAAAACTAATGAGGTCTGTAACACATTATATAGCGTGAGAGTGATACTTACCGGTGCAGTCGGCCCAGGTGAGACTTGTGTCTGTGATGTAAAGGCCCCGCCTGACTTCCCGTGCCCCAGTCCCATCTGCTGCTGCTGGTTAGGCTGGAGCTGGGCTGAGGGCTGTAGGGGCAGGTTCAGGGTCTGGTTTCCAAAGGAGAGCGGGTTGAATGGAGGCAGGCCCTGGGCGGTGCCCGTGGGGGGCTGCTGTGTCTGGGACTGCTGGTGCTGTTGAAGAGCGTTCTGCAGCATAGATGCTTGAAACGTCAGGTCTGCCCCCGTCAGCTTTATTGGGTTGTTGCTGAACTGTGGGTGGAAAGTCAAATGATTTATTAATTTATCTTTTTTTTAAATGTATAATCAAACATTCAATTTTATGTTGAAACTATTGTGTATGGGCCTCTCTGACCAATCTCAAATTTGTTATGTCAAATAGTAAAACAATTTTGCAGCCAGACTAAAATAAAACCCCAGCTCAAGGGGCTACCATTACCATATTATTTGTAACAATGGACAAATTCCACTTTTGACAGTGAGTGAGGTTTCAGAGATATACGAGACACTTTTGTTTACATTACATCATTTGTTGATCATGCATTAGAGAGATACTGGGCTCGAGTCTCAGTCTCGCTATAGATATCTTCCTGTAACATGATATCCAATCAGAATCTACACAATGAGAAGGACTATGACTATTGCTTTAATTTTTTCATTATTCATTCCCCCTGTTCTTCTATATTCACCAGCAGACTTACCTGTAGACTGGAGCTAGGCTGTTGTGTATGCTGTGTGGGGAAGAAGCCTGTCTGCTGCAGTGGTGTGGGGGGCTGGATGGGCGTCTGCTGGGCTTGCTGGTAGAATGAGGAGGGCGGCTGGATCTGTAGGCCTCCAGGTCTCTGGGGCACAAGGGAGCCCAGCATCTGGGAGTTATTGGCGTTCCCAGTCTGGGATGTGCCCATCATCTGGGAAGTGCCAAACAGTTGACTTGTGGGGTCAAACTGGATGTAGGAGACCTGGGAGGGCTGCAGTGTGGTGCTACTCAGTCCTGCCTGGCCATACGCTATGTTGTTAGGGGCCATGTTCTTGTTGGGCAGTCCAGAACCTGGACGAAAGTTGAGAAAAGGTTGTTAAATATTGTACAATGTTGTATTACATATATCCTACACAGCATTATGCTGCACATTTGTAAATTACTCTATCTTTTTTAATGACCATGTAATATTAAATATTTACAACTGTATAATTAGTAAGACTTCTTTTTCTACTATACAGAATAATGTTGAATGTGACTATTATGGTATATAATCTTGTTTTCCTTCCCTTGAATGTATAATAATCTTATGTTGAATCCCAAAACCATACCTTATAGTGTATTCATACGTACAGAACACTCAGAATTGTGAAATGTGCTTATGAACTGAAAAAATTAGAAATGACAAGAATATTCCATGAAATTTTTATTTTGACCAGCATAATTTTGATAAAATTAGCAATATTTTTCAAGGACCTACCGAAGCCCGTCTGTGTGGGTGGCTTGATGGCCGATGACATCTGTGAGGAAGTCGCTGCAGAGACCATGATAGTGCTCTGTTGGGAGGGGTTCTGTCCGTAGGGTTGTGGGGGGTTGCGTTGGAACGACTGCTGGTAGGGGTCGGGCTGGGTGGGGGTGGTGGGCAGGAAGAGGTTCTGCTGGGTGTAGGGCTGCTGAATCTGGGGCTGCTGCTGCAGCTGGGACAGGTTGAAACTGAAACTCTGGCTCAGCTGTGGAGAAAATGTTTCACAGGTTAACAATGAAAACTATGTACTGAAAATATCCATATCTACCAGTCCATATTTAGTACAAAAGTAACTTTAGGTAATGCTGTTACAAATTCACATCAAGTTTTTACTATTTGAAGAAAAAAAAACATCAATGCTTTTGAAATAGTGAATGGTGAAGGCATATGACATGGGATCAGAAAGTTTTAATTCAATAAGAGTAGAATCTTTCATGATCTTAAAAGGAACTGTTAAAAACCATAGAACAATATATTATTCTCCATTTCTATTTCAGTGCCTAAGAAATTAGGGACAAATACCAATAAACTTCGTAGATATGAGTTTACATTACTTTATGAGTTAAGTATGATATGTCAACCTACCCTGGGTTCCTGAGGAGTAATAAGCTGGGAACCAAGCTGAAAGGGTTGGAAGGGCTGCTGTTGCCCCTGTATAATCATGGGTGGGCTGGGTACCGCAGTCGTGGAGATACTGGAGGCGGGGCCACCCAGGGGACCGCCGGACAGACTGGTGGAGCCCTGGTACTGTAACTGTTGGGGTTTCACCTGTAGAGCAATCATACTGGTGAAGACACTTTGTTATTCAATTTCATAACATATTTAAGAAAATTCTTAAAAAATTACAATTTTTTATTATTTTTTTTATATTAAGTTATTGACCATAAAGCTTGATCAGCAAGCAAGATTATATCAGACACTTGCAGATTGATCAGAGTTGCATTTAACCATTTCCATGTGGTAATGGGTATTGCCGATCTTTCAAAAACTGATTGGAATTTTTTAACTTGAAACTACTTTATTGTAAAAATAATTCTGAAAATAAACACTCAAGTTACAAAGAGCAGACTTACAGCACAGATGTTTTTCTCTGCACTGATTGCCTTCAGATCCATGATGTTACTGTTGAAGCCGGAGTTACTGTCACTGCTTGGTGTGTATGAATGTGTGTCTGACGACGTCGAGAAAGGCTGCGAGTACGACAAACCAGTCTCATTTGCTCCAGATGAGAAAACCTCCGGATAAGTGCTACCACTGTCCGAGGAAGAGAACACCTGTGGGAAATCTTGACCCATTTCTGTATTGGATGAAAAATTATCCATGTCTCTAGATGAATTATACACCTGTCCGCCATCGTTGGAATTAAATACTTTCCCAATGTCTGACTGGGTGAACGCATTCACGTTATCCAACTGGGACTTGAAGGATGGAACATCCACAGAGAAAGTTGACCGAGTAACATTAGCATCAACATCGTTACCCCCGAACCCCATACCCTCCTGGCCTCTGGGCGAGATATTATTTGCAGAGCCGCTGATGTTACTGTTATTTTCGTCCATGCTCTTGACCATGTTGTCGTTGAGATCTATGGAGCGGTTGTCCATGTTGAGATCCATGTCTCCTGGGTTGAATGTCGGGAACGAGTCTGTCACGCTAACAGAGGATTGGGATCCCATCACACTGCTAGTGATGCTGCAATGAAATCAACAGAACAGTTACCAAATACCTCATAGTGTTGGTGCAATGTTTTCATTTGAGTTACCTTAAAAAATATGCAAATGATTAATTCTTCATTTTTGTTTGTAATCTATGACCATATGACAGTAACCACTTTATTACTTACTTCTGATCAAAGACATTCTTCACCCCTGAGGGGCCTACTGTAGCATTATCCCACACAGTCTTGGTGGAGGCTATCTTCATCCCCAAGTCCTGGGCGGCAGGGGACGCGGGAGGATTGGAGACCATGTTGCCATTACTGGTCGTCACGTTACCAAGCATCGTCACCGGGGACGAGTTGTCATGTATCTCGTCTTTCTCCATCTCAGTCTTCTCCTCTGCAAACTTGGCAAGCTCTGCGTCAAAGGTGAAGTCCAGCTTGATGTCACTAGACTCATCCTGTTACAGGAAATACACAATCATTTTCCTCGTCAGCTTGAATCCCAGCATGGATTAGTATATTTAGGAAGTACCAGCTCTCATCAGGGATATTTATCATAAGGCAAATACAGATTTAAGAACAATTCAAAGATTTAGAAATGGCCATGTTTTAAGATTTAATTATCTTAATTTTAGGCAATAATGTTTTGCAAAAGGTGACCAACCTGGATTAATTTACATCATTACGATCAAATTACGAGCTATCGCTAAAAATGATAAATATCCAAACTAAACATCCCTGAAAACAAAAGGATATTTAAACTTCGAAAAGAGACAGGATGCAACATGAGGCTTCATGAAGAGGGGGTAAAATATGCCAAAGAAAGCCTATTAATTCCTTATAGCTCAACCCTACATACCTTGCCAAAGATGGAATCCTTGAAGCTAGGAGGCAGCTGGATGGGCTGGGCTTTCTCCATGGAACCACTGGATCGCAGCTTGGCCTCAGCAGGTTTCTTGACCACCTTGTCAACTTTGTTCATTGTCTCCTTCACGCTCACCTTCTCACTGCGGATTGGCTGACAACACAACAGGGAGTGGTTAATAGCGGAAAACTTATACCCCTGACATAGATTATTTTCCCTTTTGTTTTATACATAATTATTTTATTAAAATGAAAAATTGTCCAGTGGAAGTGCTCACAGACTATGGTTCTTATAGTTTATTCCAGAGAGTGACAAGAATTGTTCAAGACTTCACAAGGGCAAAGCACTGATTTAACCTTAGAGTTAATGAGATATATTAATAACATCACTTAAAACATTCATTTGTCTTGACTGATAACACCTTGAAAGTAAAGCATAAAACTGAACTGATATGAAAAGTACTTAACTGATGATTACTATTTTCTATATCTACCTTAATAGAGAAAATTGCAAAATAAAAAGCTTATCAAAAAGGAAGCAATTAAAGATGTTACATATTTATAGAGAGAATGCCAAACTCAAACTAGGTGAAAGTAGATCTGGAATGTAAAAGGTCCATGTGACTGAGGGATATCATGGAAAACCTGGGAAGCATCCAGAGCTAGGTCTGAGTTCAGCTCTAGCCCTTGACAGAGATGGATGGAGGAAAGAAAAGGGCAACGTGCAACCCAGAGACATGGAAACAGCACAGTAAATGGCTAATGGTGATAATGATGATCAAGTGTTATTGTTTTAACTACGGAGACAAGTATGGAAAGGATTCAGTTGCCTATAAGGATAAATGAACAACAGCCTAGATTGTTACCTTCTGTTGCCTCTGTGGTTTGGGACTGCCCTCATACTGGGCCTTCTGCATCTCCCTCTTCACGTCCACAGACACCGACTTCTCATTCACCTGTCAACACACACAACTCTCAATACACAAAATCAACACACACACAACTCTCAATACACAAAACACTCAATACACCAAATACTGAGTTCTTAAGAAATGCCTAAACCTTTACCTAAAGAGTAAAAACATAGCTTTTTTCACACTATGTTGTAAAACAATGCTATAAAATTAATGTATTTGTTGCAACTCCTCAAAACGAAACTTCAAAAGTATTTAATTAAGCAACGTCTTCAGAGTTTAAGTTGACAGCTGCGCACCTAAACAAGCAAGGGAGTATTGTTTGCTCAGTATCAAGTATATAGAATCACAGTCTTCATTGGATTGACAGACATGATCACATCATAGCAAACAAAGAAAACCACCTTCAATGCACCAGGTTCTTGTAAAATATTTAAGTACTATTTTAAGCTCTAACTCTAACATGCTCAAATCTAAATTGAATCTAATGGCCAGAATTTAAGTCCAACCTTGCAACCTTGAAAAAATGTTTTTTGTTTTTCATTTTTTCCCTCTCTTTTGGAGAAATTGAAGCCAGATGGCATATACAGCATCTATCCCTCCTCAACTGACACTCCTTTTATTATTTTTACTTTTTTTAACTAATGATGCACCTGGACTACCTAGATAGTAACCAAATGATCTCAGATATGAATAGGTTTTTTTTAAAACGTGTCAATGAATTCACAACCTAATTTTCATCTCATGATTCATCCTTATCAAGAGACCCCTACCCTAACCTACAAATCATCTTTCATAACTTTCAACTGATGTCACTACAACTGTTAGAGACCCATGACGTACCTTGTCCATCTTGGCCAGTTTGTTCTCAGTACTTGGAGAGCTGCGAGTGGACGAGCCACCACTGTTGGGGTGGTCACTGACATCTATACCACTGTCGTGCTGGTCACCCTTGTCAAACTTGGGCTCCTGGCCCACCTATCAACAGATACACCAAAGTTAACATATATATATCAATATGCAATAATGTACTATAAATAAAAGTAATCACTACAACCACCTAATTCCTTAGGAAAGTCTACAAGGCCTTACTCCAAAGGACAGGATTAAGCGTTTCCAACAGCTTGCTGGCCCAATGAAACATTTGGTGAGGGTAACAACCTCTTCATTTAACTCTTCTAAATCTGTATCTAAGAAAGGCAACTTTGAGGGTGGCAGGGATTAAATTTGTTTATCACAAGATCTGTTCTGACCTGGACAGAGATGCCCGAGACAGCGGAGAAGTTGATGGGTTTGTTCCAGGCGTTAACGCTGGGCACCGGGGCAGGGGTGATGGCTGAACCGCTGGGTTGCTGCTGCTGTATCTGTGACAGGTTCTGGATGTTGGTCTGGGCTATCACTGGTGAGTAGTTGCCCATTATGTCTGTAGGGAGAGGAGAAAGTCTCAGTATTGGAACATTCAACCTGTTTATATTACTAGATTGGTAAACAAGCATGTACATAATCCATTTCTTTTACTAAAAAAATATTTATAAAATTTAATTTTGTAGAATGGTCTACATATTTCTACAAGCTATGTCTGCCCTTCTTAGCTATCTTAATGAAAAAACATGAGTTATATTTATCTTTTTCCAACAGACTTAAGAGCCAAACATGCTTATATAACACAGATGAGTAGGGAGATAACTCACTTTTGGTCATGTCTCCCATATCCTGTTTGACTTCACTGTTGATAACATCCGACATCAACGGCGGGATATTGTTCGCCAGCTCATTATCCCAGTTCTCTATATTTGACATGAAGTCATTGTTGGACGATGGCTCCGCCTCATCCTCTTTCCCCTTGTTCTTGGATTTCTCTCCCCTCAGCTGCTCCCGCTGCTTGGCAAACCTAGGTGGAAGCTTAGACAGTTTGCTGTAGCGGGTCTTCTCTGTTGCTGAGTGCACACCCTTTGGTTTGGCAACAACCTGAAATGGAAGATTGTCAAATTGTAAGCAAAGGTACATATCCGTTTCAAAAGGCCATAAATACAATCAGCTGACTATTCATTACTTTATAGTTAAAGCCTGGCTGTTTACCTTATGCACCTTCACCAAATGATCTGATTTTTTTCTGTTACAAAATTGTTTAACCCTTTCCCTCATATAGACTCATTTTGACGCACTCAATAGGTACCACATAAAGCCTGATCTGCAGAAAACCACAGTTAAACCTTACCAAATTTAATTACAAAATCCTCATTTCCAGACCACTGAGGAGCAGCGAACAGCATAAAACCTGATCAGCCTGAAAGTTACTCGCAGGCTGATCTGGTTTTATGCTGTTCGCATAGGTCTTTTCATGGTGTCCTCTATAATGGAAAGGGTTAAAAAAAAACTTACAACTCTACATAAAGCATAAACACATTAGAAGTTAACACTATACGAGAGATTTCTCATCAAAAAAGAAACTTTAACAGTGATTAGTTTTAGGCTTAGGGATTTTATTTAATTAAACTAACAGCTTAGAGCTAAATGAGTAAGGGAGTGTATTGATTGCTCAGTATCAAGTATACAGAATCACAGACTTCATTGGATTGACAGATATGATCACATCATAGCAAACAAAGAATTCACCACGTTCTTGAAAAAACTTTGACAGAAATGTTAGCATTGTACATGGACAGCAGTGTTTGAATATCAAGAGCATCAGGGTGGGGATATTTTGCATGGAAAATGCAGAATTGAAAGTCCTTGACCTAAAAGCATGTCAAGGGAACACTGAATGAATTTAGATTTTCATGGGGAAGAAGCCTAGAACCTCTACCTGTAGAACCTAACTAAGATTATGCTTGTAATGAGTATCAGTGCTGTGTGCTCAGTAAGTATTGAAGTTAAATCATCGCTCTTCATTGGATTGACAGATATTGTTACATCATTGCAAACAGCACAATTTTTCAAAGATTCAGCCAAGTTGAAAAAAGAAAAGATTCCGTCTCAATAGCTTTGATGATACATACCTCTATAATGTTTACTACTGTTCATAGCATACAGTTTCATGGCAAGGGACAAGCAGCTAAATGAAAATTGCACAAAATAACAAGGCTTTGTCAGTATAGCAAGCAATACTGTCCCCACCAGTGAACCCACCCATGAAGAATTTGTGCCAGATAGAAACAAGAAAATAATGGAAATGGGTTATGATCCCTGAATTGTACTGAATTTTCAAGCATGCATAGGGTTAATGCACACAACACACCCTTGAGTTATGAGGAATACTTTTGTTAAAGTTTATTGAAATCCATCCATAAATGTCCCAAGTTATGGAGCGCACACCAAAGCAGGACGGCTCAAAAACTGAATTGAAAATTTTACCGAGAAAAATATTTCAATTTTTATTTGATTAAACTGAGAACCTACATGAACAAAAAGGGTGTATTGTTTGCTCAGTTTTGAGTATATAGAATCACAGACATCATTGGATTGACAGATATGATCACATCATAGCAAACAAAGAACACCCTGCTTCCATCAAAACACTGGCATCATTTGAAGCCCTATTCATTCAGTGCTTGATGACATACACATGTATACAGAAAATAGAAATGGATTCCGAATATCTTTCCTATATAATAATGGAAACGTTTTCATATTCTGACATGCAGATTACACTTCATTATAATTTCAGACAATGGTCATAAATTATACATCTACAATATTAAATGACTGTAACCCTTGCATTATTTGGTAATGAACATGCAAAATTGTCATTTCTGAATTGCAAAATTGTCATTTCTGAACATTTTACATTGTATTTGCATTCTTCTTGCATTTTCTACTGAAATATTTTACCGGTCACAGTGCTTGTATTCATTTATAGGTGTGGAGAGCAGTAAGAAATTTCAATTTTGTCTAGAAAATGCAAATAGTCCGATTATTCAGTACTATACATACAAGTTGTTTGCTCAGTTACTAAAGTTTGAATCACAGCTCTCATTGGATTGACAGAAACAAATTCCAACTCTGATGGCATGAAATCTTTCAAACCTATGACCCTCACTATTATTTGTCAGTTGACAAAATCAAGAACCTTAATTGTATACTACTTGCAATCTTCCAGGAAAAAACTTGGCAGCCATAACAGTGATTAGCTTTAGGCTTAGGGATTTTATTTAATTAAACTAAAAGCTTAGAGCTAAATGAGTAAGGGAGTGTATTGATTGCTCAGTATCAAGTATACAGAATCACAGACTTCATTGGATTGACAGATATGATCACATCATAGCAAACAAAGGATTCACCACATTCTTGAAAAAACTTTGACAGAAATGTTAGCATTGTACATGGACAGCAGTGTTTGAATATCAAGAGCATCAGGGTGGGGATATTTTGCAAGGAAAATGCAGAATTGAAAGTCCTGGACCTAAAAACATGTCAAGGGAACACTGAATGAATTTAGATTTTCATGGGGAAGAAGCCTAGAACCTCTACCTGTAGAACCTAACTAAGATTATGCTTGTAATGAGTATCAGTGCTGTGTGCTCAGTAAGTATTGAAGTTAAATCATTGCTCTTCATTGGATTGACAGATATTGTTACATCATTGCAAACAGCACAATTTTTCAAAGATTCAGCCAAGTTGAAAAAAGAAAAGATTCCATCTCAATGGCTTTGATTAGATACCTCTATGTTTACTACTGTTCATAGCATACAGTTTCATGGCAAGGGACAAGCAGCTAAATGAAAATTGCACAAAATAGGCTTTGTCAGTATAGCAAGCAATACTGTCCCCACCAGTGAACCCACCCATGAAGAATTTGTGCCAGATAGAAACAAGAAAATAATGGAAATGGGTTATGATCCCTGAATTGTACTGAATTTTCAAGCATGCATATGGTTGATGCGTTCAACACACCTTCGTTTTTATGACAAACACTTCTGTTATAATAGTTTATGAAAATTCATCCACAGATATTGAAGTTATAGAGCCTATGCACACCAAGACAATCTCTAACTCCTGTGACCTTGACCTTTCAAGGGTGCATAGGGTTAATGCACACAACACACCCTTGAGTTATGAGGAATACTTTTGTTAAAGTTTATTGAAATCCATCCATAAATGTCCCAAGTTATGGAGCGCACACCAAAGCAGGACGGCTCAAAAACTGAATTGAAAATTTTACTGAGAAAAATATTTCAATTTTTATTTGATTAAACTGAGAACCTACATGAACAAAAAGGGTGTATTGTTTGCTCAGTATTGAGTATATAGAATCACAGACATCATTGGATTGACAGATATGATCACATCATAGCAAACAAAGAACACCCTGCTTCCATCAAAACACTGGCATCATTTGAAGTCCTATTCATTCAGTGCTTGATGACTTACACATGTATACAGAAAATAGAAATGGATTCCGAATATCTTTCCTATATAATAATGGAAACGTTTTCATATTCTGACATGCAGATTACACTTCATTATAATTTCAGACAATGGTCATAAATTATACATCTACAATATTAAATGACTGTAACCCTTGCATTATTTGGTAATGAACATGCAAAATTGTCATTTCTGAATTGCAAAATTGTCATTTCTGAACATTTTACATTGTATTTGCATTCTTCTTGCATTTTCTACTGAAATATTTTACCGGTCACAGTGCTTGTATTCATTTATAGGTGTGGAGAGCAGTAAGAAATTTCAACTTTGTCTAGAAAAAGCAAATAGTCCAATTATTCAGTAGTATACATACAAGTTGTTTGCTCAGTTACTAAAGTTTGAATCACAGCTCTCATTGGATTGACAGATATAAAAAAATTCCAAAAGGAAATACATGTCTTTCAAACCTATGACCCTCACTATTATTTGTCCGTTGACAAAATCAAGAACCTTAATTGTATACTACTTGCAATCTTCCAGGAAAAAACTTGGCAGCCATAACAGAACCACCTCAGCCTGTAACTCATAGGGTGATCAAGTTTTATACTGTTAATTACTTGTCAGTCAATTTGAGATGAAGGGGTGCCACTATTTTTAAGATTGAAGGCTGCCTTCATAGTCTATCATGGTATATAAAGGTCCATCTTATTAGATATGACTTAAAGATAACCACATGGTTTCAAGAACACTGGCCAAGGCAAACATAAACAAATGCCAGTATTTTGACCACTCTTACAGACAAAGGGATACAAAGAGAACCCTGCAGTTAAAATAGGTCTGAACATGAATTTGGAATTTCCACTTTTCAGTTCAGTTTGCTCAGAGTAAATAGTCTGAATCACAGCTCTCATTGGATTGACAGATTTAAAACATCATGGCAAACATCAAAACGGATTAGAATTAACCTTTCCTGGACAGTCCCTTCAACAG
>CM037788.1:11693754-11743754 GCA_021229015.1 Solen grandis | reverse complement strand
TAATTAAAATATTTGCGTTCTCAACATAAACAGATCTCTATCCATAAATGTTTAATACATGTCTAGTCGGCTGAAGAATAGTAGCCCAGCTGCTCAGTAGAAACAAGTACGTCCGGATACGACTAATCAGGGGACGTAACTGCTGCGGGGAATTTGAGTTCTGATCTATAAACCCATAATTTTGTAAAAGCGATTTGTTATTTCTGGTTTTGATATCACAAAGTAAAGATATACATGTAGCTCAAAATAAATTATGTAGGGAGCGTTGAAAATGGCCAGGATTCGTTTTTCCTGGCATAGTTTAATTTATGCCTTTGACATTGTGCTTTTCCTGGTATATGGCAACCCAAAGAAATTGTTTTGTGTTGCCCTCATAGTTATAACTTTTTTCCTTTGCCTTTCACTGCATACACATCATTAGTCAGAGCTTGGTATGTGTGTATTGGGAGCATTGTGTATTGATGTATGCTCCGATTCAGATATGCATATGTGCGTTTATTTGCTTACGTATACAAATTGGATTATGAATGCATAATTTACTTACTTTTTCACCTAATCGGAACAAGTGCAAATGTTAGTTGCATATTTACTCTGTGCCTTTTGAACCTGGTAAGACATCCAGCTTAACTGAAATACAAAACTCATACTTCCTACCAATTGCAAGAATACAAGTTTTGGAAGAAAATCTGCAAATAAGCAAATTTACATGTGCTAATGGGAGCTAATTTATCATTAGCACATGTAAATTTGCTTATTTGCAGATTTTCTTCCAAAACTTGTACTAAACGCCTCAGAAGATAAAGATCCAGAACTCACAACATCCGTATCTGTAGTCAATATACACTACCAACCCACCAGGAATCTAATTACTAGCATAAATTATATAACATTTACAGGTTCTGCTTAGACCTAATAGGATCCTCATGTATAAATATGTCTGTGAGGCAATCTAACATGCTGTGTAAATTTGAATTACTTTATTTATCCATTATTATTTCATAAACGGTATTCTAGGAATAAAAAGACAATTCAAAACACACTTAATGTATATACATGCAAATATTTTATTTCAATGCCGTACATATACATGTATACATATAAAAATATATATTAATCAATTATGTTATCTACATTTTCAGTTAACATAATCATTCAAAGTACGAGATTACTAGTGGAATTTACAATTAAAGGCACATTCAAACAAGTTTTTTGTCTCTTTCTTTTCTTGCTGATACAGAACTTAAACATTTTCCAATATAAAAATCAACTTTTAGCTTTCAATATACTTTATTGAATTTTCCAATTTCTTAGGTGTGAAGAGATAGATATATCCTTCATCTGGTGACAATTGTAATACCTTTGCACTATGACTTGCCTTATATTTCATACACAAAATAGATAAATATCTCAGAAATATCAACTGAGTTTAAACAAATGTTTCAAGAAACAGTTCATATATTTATCAAATGGAAGCTTACCAAAGATAGTATATTGTATCTTGTTCTGTCAATTTAACAATATTCAATCTGCAGAGAACGAAATGTTCATCCTTAATTGTTTACTTTGAAAATTAAAATGACACTAAATTAAATCTTCCATTAGCTGTTTATAACCCCTGTATAAGCTAAACACCTTTTATGAATATAGCCAATAGCTGAACCCAAAATACCAATATTAAATGGTTATATCAGCATCATTATTCAGATTTATAGTTATATACACTGCTTCTTTGAAGAACTCCACTTTAAGGTATCATGTTCTATAGTTTGATGTTATACATGGCCAAATCAAAGGTTAGACTTTTGAACCAACATCATTACAATTAGTTACCTCCCTTGAAAGACAGATCTACGGAATTTTATTTATGACAGGCAATTTCTTTTTATCCATTTAATTACGAAAAAAGGACAGGAAATAGTTGCCAAAGGTTTTGTTATTTTTTTTTCTTTTCTAAATGTAATGAAATACTGGTTTTTGAATGATTTTGGTCCATAATTAAATAGCAAAAAGGCAGTATGAAATAGAAGGGCCTAAACATTAGCATAGAATTGGCTGAAGATATACTACAAAGGAGACCCATGTTAATGCCTGTGTATTATGCTTTACATCACTGTCATAAAGGTGGACAGAAGATCATTTATACCTTGTTTTCTTTGCAAAAAAAAACACCTTCAAGGTTTTAAGCTACTTTGTATTCATAACTAGGGCTATCAAGAATTTTGACTTTTCCCAGCTAGCTTTTTTGATTCTGAACAAACAGCATGTCTCTGTTAGATATATATCAAAAAGATGTTTTGTCTGATGGACAGATAAATATTCAAATTAATGCTTTCATAAACATCTTCATACTTATAATCCACGCAGTAACAGTTGAAGAAGTTAAGTTATTAAGTGTTTCTACTGACAGTCATTTGGAAAGACAAAGTGTTTGTATGATACTATACAATTTAATTTCAAGGTTATCAATGTCTTCTTAAAACTCCCAATGCTGTCACATTTTGGTAAGAATTTCTAATGATTTCACACAAACGCACTGCCTCTTTTGTATTACAGTTAACCTTTTGTATAGCATGACAATAAGACAGTTACCTGATTTAAATAACTATATATTATGTTCTCTGATCACAACCTTTACTATAAACTAAATTTTACAATACCATAAAAATAACTGCAAGAACAACAAGAATAATCACTGAAGATGAGCAATACCCCCAGATACCACTTTGTCACAGTTACTGTTACCATGTCAGATAGTCTTGAGAATACAACATAAGACCATAACTCATTCAAAATCAAGCAAATCATGACATGCAAACAACATGCGCAACTTGACTTGGTACTTATCAGTCTTGTAAAGTTTCATCAAAATCCAACCAAAGGTAACGAAGAAATAGGGCAGACATATCTCGTCTACAAACTGACCGACTGACGTAACTCAAATATAGCCCCCAAATACTTTGTATCTGGGGGTATAATCATGTAAGACAAACCTGACAATGATTCAGCGTCTGATTATTGACATTTCCATTAATTTATACATGTTGTTTGTTTGTTTTCTTTTAAATAAAGCACAAACATGTAAATTAATTTTTAATCTTAAAATGTTTAATGTAAATAATTTAATTAATGGTGTATGACCATCTTTAGGTAAGTTAAGTCTCCTAAGGAGGAGCTGGTTCCCGCACTAATTAACGACCATATGAATGCTAACGTCTTTACTGAACATCTTCATGAGCAATTCAGATTCCAGTTAAATAGATGAAAAGATGTTACATAAAGTTGTTTCCATGTTAATGGTTTGCTAAACTGAGCACGTTGTTTTAAGCTGGTGCCATCATGTGAATGCTACCATATATATAACGGTTCAGTTTAACAGATATTAAATACATTTACGTCTTTTTACTTAAACAGTGTGCTAAATTGATCTTTTTTTGTAAAGTGTTGAACAGAAAGAATGAATACTGTTCGGACGTCGAATACAGGGTGATCCTACCTGGAGCAACATGTGCTCTAGTGACCTAGAAACAGTACAAAACCAGTAGAGATAAAGCGTCTTTATTAATAACAGGTTCGACTCATAATTCAATTAGAAGCCTATACACATTGGCAGTTTGTGATATACATTGCACAATAAAATGGAGGTTTTAATTTATTTTTAAACCAGTTTCCTCTCTTAAATAATGTGCCTTATCGTACCTATATTTTCTATTACTTCAAAATGAAATGCTCATATTTTGTTCTGCAAGTAAAATGCATTTTATGGCAGGAAAGTTTAAACGATTAGTGACAAATTATTAGGTTTGATAGAGATTACCTGCTAGAGCATATGTCACAACCAAATTACTTCCGTCAAAAGCTATATTTATTAACATCCCCCCACACACACTTTATGGAAACATTCGATATAATGAGTTCCTTAAGACTTAACTTTATGCAGATATTACACACATATTTACAAACAAACCTTTTTTTATTAGTTAATCATTTGGCAATCAATTGTTTAATTTATGTTTAAAGTAACACTGCTGATTTGAAAATATCTTCTGAAGTACTACATATTTGATATTTTTCCACATAGCTTATGAAGTGGTATTTATCATTTGAATAACTTGTAAAAAATGATTTATATACCATATGTCATGTCTTACACATATACTGTATTGTTTGCGGTTGTTACATAGAGCCGTCTTCTCTCCCCATCCCAGCTGAGTGACAAAGGTTTCACCAGACCACTTGACGCTGATAACACCTCCCCAAGATACTCTCCGTTTGTAGTTACCTGTACAACATTGTTGGAATTAAATCCAGATACAAATACAATCCGTCTACCATCTGTACACACTACTGTGCATTTCTGCGACTCCCGACCATTATACTGGAACAACTGGTGACCAGATGGGTCAGTGCAGATCAGGCCATTGTTCCAGTCAGCAATAAAGATTTTACCATCCAATTCATGAACAGAGATTTTTTCTGTATTGGACAGAGATTTAGCATCAAGAGCAGAGAATGTTTGTATTACACCTCCTTCTTTATTAAGGACTTTAATCTGATCAACGCTAGTAGTAACATAAAATTTGTTGTCATGGTAAGAAATACCCCTGCAAGTAAAATTTTGCTTTATTGAACGAGTCAATGTCAGTTTGTTGCTCACGGAAATAAACTGTATAGTCTTATTTTCGAGACAAACAACTGCCTCCTGCTGACTCAAACAACAAACACCAAAGGGTATTTCTGGTAAGTTACAATGGTCCTTCACACTGAAGACAGTGGTATCGACATGTTTCAGCTTCTTGTTATTCATATCTGTGATCAAGAGAGTGTTATCGGGTAGAAGACATGAATCCCATATCCAGCAGTTCATGGAGTCCTCCTTTATTTTCACATTGATCTCACGCTTCTCCTTGATCTTGTACATGATGGGTTGTTTTATTGTTTTATAAGTTTTAAACCCTGTCAGGTACGTTTCGATTCCTTCATCTTCATCCACCATGATATAGGGAGACCCTTTATTTATGATGTCATCTGTATCTTTACTGATATGGTCAGCTTGTATAACTAGTTTTTGTCCTTCTTTCATACTGATAAACAGTTGAACGTGAGTTTCATTATCATTCTTGAGCTGTTGTAAACATTTCTGCATATTCCTCTCAATATTTTTACATTTTTTTTCATAAGTTTGTATTCGTTTATCTTCTTCGTCATATTCTTTCATTAAACTTGCTTTTGTAGCCGTCCCGAGGGCCTGTATAATGGTCACAAGTTTCTCTGTATATTCTTCCACTTTTCTTAGATTGGCCTCTTTTTCTACTTTAAGTGCCTCTCTATGCTTACTTCTTAACTCCTTTCTTTTTGCGAGATTTATCCTTACTTTTTCAAGTTCCTTTGATACGTGTTTGATGTTGTCCATGTTGAAGAGCTTCTGTATGTCAGATGATATGTTTAGGACTGTCTTGCATAGCCTGAAATTGACAAAAGTAATCTTATATAGGTCATTTAAAATTATAACAGTAAGTAAAAACTGCACACTTTCACAAATATATTCGAGGATTTGATGAATATAATTGATATAGTTTGCAACAACATACAGAAGCAAATTTTCCATTACTACTTTTGATTGTATGTTTTGAGAATGAGAAACTTTTGAAGCAAACTGAATCATTTACTCGCTGTAGGTTCGAGTCAAGATCAGGGTATTTCGGATCGTTTTATGTGAAGAGGCTTTCAAATGACTTGCAGTTCATTATAGGGTACTATATCTTGACTAAGTCACTTTGCTCACACATATTTCGACTTCGCCTGTTTTTTTTAATTTTAAACATTGTTAATCTCAATCTCCCTGTTACTTTCTCTGTCACTCCGCATCGAATGTAAAGCTGGTTTGTTATATTAAAACTGTTATCTACCTAAATTCCTACTAATACTATTATTTCACTTATAAAGTTTATGTGCCAAAATATTTTGGAATTTTAGTCACTCAAGAATCATTGAAATAATATAGCCGATATGAAAAGTGCAAATGATCAAAAATAAAACTTTCGAAAGATAATACACATATATATGACATTCGTTGTTGTAGGATATAAAAATGTGTAGTACTATCCTGATGATTTTTTGATAGGCGAGATAATCGTTACTAGTTTGTTATTATAATATCTTAAGGTAAACTACTAATATATATATATACTAATAATACATTAACTATGCGAGTAAATCAGTACTTGCAGCTATTTAATAAATAAATGAGATGCATAAGCGAAGTATTTGCTCAAATTAAGGTCGGTATTTAAATTTTTAAATAAATTACATATATACAATAATATGCTACGTAACCATGTGATTAAAATGTGCAACCAGTTAGTGTTGTGTTAAGCATTATTATATGTTAAGGGAGACAACAACGATGTGCTTCTAAATATGTTCTATCACGCACATGAGTTACTGTTATTGTATTATGTATAAATGCATGTACCAATGTTGTAGACCAGTTTAGTCTCTATTTACTCAGGTTAGAGTATGTCTGTGTTATGTAGAATAAAACATTATAACCAAGAATGTGTTCGGTTATCTTGATACAACAGGCAGGTACTTAGACTGTTTATGTTGTACTGTAGAAGCGATGTTAATTGATTATAATAAAATTAATAAATAATGATTTCCTTAATATAAATAAAAGAAAATTATTTTTCCATGACAACCATTACTTCTCACCTGTGATCCATGTAGGCACAGGTGTTACACCCGACCTCATCATGGTCCTCACAGAACATCTCTATCACCTTGTCGCCATGTTTCTCACACCTGTCTGTCGGCAGGATTGGCTGGCCTGTAGACCGCGCTGGCTCCAAAAGGGTGTGGTCGTCAAGGAGATGATTGTGAAGTTGAAGACATTCTGAACATAGCTGCTGCTTACATTCAACACAGAACTTTTCCGAATGCTTCACTTTGCCTTTCCTTAAACAAAAGGAACACTTAAAGTCGATGACTTCATCCGACTGCATTCCTTCTGCAGAGGTAGACATTGTTCAAAAACGAAAGTGTCATCTATCTTTTTCCTTCTTTATTACAACATACTCGTATCTGTTTTTGTCACAATGGTCACGTCTATGTCTCCTATCTGAATCAAATCAAGGATAGCTAACAAAACTTATTAATCTGTAGTGAGCATGTAAACAGGGAAGTCGACGTACATTGACCCCTAGGGCGCACTTGTTTCCGATTAAATTAATCCATTTTGGAGGTGTTTACAATTAAATGAATCGTGCCACTCAGCTCTCAAAATCGAGACATCGTCAGCATTGTGATGATTCGGTGTTAACGAATAATAATTAAAATATTTGCGTTCTCCACATAAACAGATCTCTATCCATAAATGTTTAATACATGTCTAGTCGGCTGAAGAATAGTAGCCCAGCTGCTCAGTAGAAACAAGTACGTCCGTATACGACTAATCAGGGGAAGTAACTGCTGCGGGGAATTTGAGTTCTGATCTATAAACCCATAATTTTGTAAAAGCGATTTGTTATTTCTGGTTTTGATATCACAAAGTAAAGATATACATGTAGCTCAAAATAATTTATGTAGGGAGCGTTGAAAATGGCCAGGATTCGTTTTTCCTGGCATAGTTTAATTTATGCCTTTGACATTGTGCTTTTCCTGGTATATTGCAACCCAAAGAAATTGTTTTGTGTTGCCTCATAGTTATAACTTTTTTCCTTTGCCTTTCACTGCATACACATCATTAGTCAGAGCTTGGTATGTGTGTATTGGTAGCATTGTGTATTCATGTATGCTACGATTCAGATATGCATATGTTC
This sequence comes from Solen grandis, assembly GCA_021229015.1. Lineage (NCBI taxonomy): Eukaryota > Metazoa > Mollusca > Bivalvia > Adapedonta > Solenidae > Solen > Solen grandis. The sequence goes on along the minus strand of CM037788.1, from coordinate 11,735,937 downwards.
GTTTATTTGCTTACGTATACAAATTGGATTATGAATGCATAATTTACTTACTTTTTCACCTAATCGGGAACAAGTGCAAATGTTAGTTGCATATTTACTCTGTGCCTTTTGAACCTGATAAGACATCCAGCTTAACTGAAATACAAAACTCATACTTCCTACCAATTGCAAGAATACAAGTTTTGGAAGAAAATCTGCAAATAAGCAAATTTACATGTGCTAATGGGAGCTTCAGTCATTTGCAAAAGGTTTTAGGATTATTGTCGGGACCTTATTTAGTTAATGATCTTTTATCATTCTATAAATAGGATACACGATGCTTGTTATCACTAGACTGTGTTGTTTGAGGTTATGTAATGAAATCTTAAGTTTATTTCAAGGATTTAACAAATTAATTACTCCTTTTCAGTTTGCAATAAAATCTGTAACACAGGTATTGTTTATTAAAGATCAACTTTTAAAGATCAAAGATTGCAATTAATCATTCACGTTTCCTTTGAGAGTGTCATCCCTCAGTCTTGTTTCTAGCAGATCAATACTTTAACGATAACTGCATTGGACTTGTACTAAACGCCTCAGAAGATAAAGATCCCGAACTCACAACCTCCGTATCTGTAGTCAATATACACTACCAACTCACCAGGAATATAATTACTAGCATAAAATTATATAACATTTACAGGTTCTGCTTAGACCTAATAGGATCTTTATGTATAAATATGTCTGTGAGGCAATCTATCATGTTGTGTAAATTTGAATTACTTTATTTATCCATTATTATTTCATAAACGGTATTCTAGGAATAAAAAGACAATTCAAAACACACTTAATGTATATACATGCAAATATTTTATTTCAATGCCGTACATATACATGTATATATATAAAAATATATATTAATCAATAATGTTATCTACATTTTCAGTTAACATAATCATTCAAAGTACGAGATTACTAGTGGAATTTACAATTAAAGGCACATTCAAACAAGTTTTTTGTCTCTTTCTTTTCTTGCTGGTACAGAACTTAAACATTTTCCAATATAAAAATTAACTTTTAGCTTTTAATATACTTTATTGAATTTTCCAATTTCTTAATAAGTGTGAAGAGATAGATATATCCTTCATCTGGTGACAATTGTAATACCTTTGCACTATGACTTGCCTTATATTTCATACACAAAATAGATAAATATCTCAGAAATATCAACTGAGTTTAAACAAATGTTTCAAGAAACAGTTCATATATTTATCAAATAAAGTTTACCAAAGATAGTATATTGTATCTTGTTCTGTCAATTTAACAATATTCAATCTGCAGAGAACGAAATCTTCATCCTTAATTGTTTACTTTGAAAATTAAAATGACACTTAATTAAATCTTCCATTAGCTGTTTATAACCCCTGTATAAGCTAAACACCTTTTATGAATATAGCCAATAGCTGAACCCAAAATACCAATATTAAATGGTTATATCAGCATCATTATTCAGATTTATAGATATATACACTGCTTCTTTGACGACTTTAAGGTATCATGTTCTATAGTTTGATGTTATACATGGCCAAATAAAGGTTGATAATCTCAACGAATTTTATTTATAATTTTTTCATTTAATTACGTAAAAAAAATTAAAAGGTTTTATTTTTCTTTTCTAAATGTAATGAAATACTGGTTTTTGAATGATTTTGGTCCATAATTAAATAGCAAAACGGCAGTATGAAATAGAAGGGCCTAAACATTAGCATAGAATTGGCTGAAGATATACTACAAAGGAAACCTATGTTAATGCCTGTGTATTATGCTTTACATCACTGTCATAAAGGTGGACAGAAGATCATTTATACCATGTTTTCTTTGCACAAAACAACTTCAAGGTTTTAAGCTTCTTTGTATTCATAACTAGGGCTATCAAGAATTTTGACTTTTCCCAGCTAGCTTTTTTGATTTTGAACAAACAGCATGTCACTATTAGATATATATCGAAAAGATGTTTTGTCTGATGGAAAGATAAATATTCAAATTAATGCTTTCAAAAAACATCTTCATACTTATAATCCACGCAGTAACAATTGAAGAAGTTAAGTTATTAAGTGTTTCTACTGACAGTCATTTGGAAAGAAAAGAGTTTGTATGATACATTATAACTATACAATTTAATTTCAAGTATCAATGTCTTCTTAAAACTCCCAATGCTGTCACATTTTGGTAAGAATTGCTAATGATTTCATACAAACGCACTGCCTCCTTTGTAATACAGTTAACCTTTTGTATAGCATGACAATAAGACAGTTACCCGATTTAAATAACTATAAATTATGTTCTCTGATCACAACCTTTACTATAAACTAAATTTTACAATACCATAAAAATAACTGCAAGAACAACAAGAATAATCACCGAAGATGATGAATACCCCAAGATACCACTTTGTCACAGTTGCTGTTACCATGTCAGACAGTCTTGAGAATACAACATAAGGCCAGAACTTATTCAAAATCAAGCAAATCATGACGTGCAAACAACATGCTCATCTTTACTTGGTACTTATCAGTCTTGTAAAGTTTCATCAAAATCCGACCAAAGGTAACGAAGAAATAAGGTAGACATATCTCGTCTACAGACAGACTGACCGACTGACTAACTCAAATATAGCCCCCACATACTTTGTATCTGGGGATATAATCATGTAAGACAAACCTGACAATGATTCATCATCTGATCTATTGACATTTCCATTAATTCATACATGTATGTTTTTGTTTGTTTTTTTAAAAAAGCACAAACATGTAAATTAATTTTTAATCTTAAAATGTTTAATGTAAATAATTTAATTAATGGTGTATGACCATCTTTAGGTAAGTTAAGTCTCCTAAGGAGGAGCTGGTTCCCTCCCTAATTAACGACCATGTGAATGCTAACGTCTTTACTGAACATTTTCATGAGCAATTCGGATTCCAGTTAAACAGATGAAAAGATGTTACATAAAATTGTTTCAATGTTAATGGTTTGCTAAACTGAGCATGATATTGAAAGAAGCAAGACTGCTTGTTACTTTGGCCAAAACTCGAGCTAATTCAAATCATTATATAGGTATGATATACAAAGCAAATGATTGGAAATTTTCCATATGAATATAAAATATTCCAAAGCTTTCCCCATATTAGTATATAGTTCTACAACCTTTTTATTAAACAGAAGAATTTAAAAAAACAAATATAACCTTAAGCAGGTAAACACTATACTGTTAAGTAAGTAGTTTACCATACTGAATACTTCAACTTTTTAACTGTAAACAATTTCAAAAAGAAATATATCCATCTATCAAATAGCTCAAAATTCATAAAAGATGCATTTTATCGTGAATGAGGTGACATTTACAAACATCAGTGCATGTGTTCTACACATCTGACCAATACAACACTACTTTAAACAGATTACATTTATCTTGTAAATGAAAATAAACAAAAAGCTTTACCGATATAAAATAACAAATAAGCACGATTTAACGATGGGTATAAAACAGAGAAGCATATGGCAACATGATTTTATACAAATATGTACAAAAATCTGATACTGAAACTATGAACATATGTATTGAACATTTCTGTGAATTATGGACAGTGTTTTCATGAAAAACACCTCATAAGAGAGAGAAAAGAACTCATAATCCGAATAAAGTTGGAAAAAAAAGCAATACAATTTGATAAAATGATCAGTTAACAACAATTATTCAGGGAAAAACTCAAATTTCATTACAGATTAGAAAAATAAACACAGTGCATCTGTAATTGCACTGAATGATGAAAGTCTTCACATCTTACATATTCATGTCAATTCCCCTTGAAAAAGTGACTATAAAGCAATGCTGATCATGTTAAAGAACAAAAAATATTTAAAAAATTTGAAGCGTAAATATGACAGGGCTCTCAGACACAAATCACTCAACTGCCTAATGAAGTACCTATAATGCTTCACGCTTAACTAATGTAAGTAAATATGCTGAGGCTAAGTAAACTTGAAAATGAATATTTAAACAAAGCATTTACTATAATGCAAAATCATATATGATAAATAAGAAAAAAAAATGGAACAATCATATAAGAAAAAATAGGGGAAAAATGGAACAAACAAGGCATGATGCAATTATGATGTTACATTTATGTTCACAAGGTCTTAAATTTGAAAAAAAAAGTGTAAAGAATTACAACATAAATCTACCATTAACCTAATCTCATACAAAATAATGACAAACTTCCCTGTCTTCTGTCTATAAAGATTTAGATAACAAGTGTTCATAACTTAACATTCTAACACACAGATTTAATTTCATGGAATGATGATTAACTTTTCATAAAAATGGACACAAATAAAAAATGTTCCCCCAGAAATATTTGTCCCCTTCCCTTCCCATCCCTGGACCCAAGCTTGCCATGACCCCTATTTCATGGTCTTGATGGTATGTCCTGGAGGCTGGAAATAACTCTTATTTCATGGTCTTGATGGTGGCATATCTGTCCATGTCCTCATCCTGAAGGTTGGAAACTATCTTCTTGGCCATTTTCTGCTTGTTGACGAGGAGGACGAGACTGGAGAGGGTGACTCGAGCCTTTTCCAGCTCGTTGATACACACCTGGTGCTTCGGGTACAGGATCTTCTCATCCAGGACCTGTCAACATACAGTACATATAAATATGCAAATATACCAAACAATTATACGTTCATCCATCCAGTTTATACCCTTTTTTTAACCCCTTGCTTCAAATAGACTCATTTTAATGCATAGGCAAAAAGAGGAGATCCAGATCAGACATCAGGGTCTCCCTCTGTTTACTCATACAATATTGTTGCTCAGTTTCTACACTGTCATCTATGCCAATGAAAAAAATACATAATTTTCATTAACCATTTAATTAAACCATGCTATTTCAGTCATTTAATATTCATGAAGTCATTTTTTACATGAATATTCAGGAGGTAAAGGGTTAAACTATCTTTTTTTTGTTGTTGTTGACTTGTTTTCATGGGGTTGGCACTAACAGTACTTTGGTCATTTGGGGACTCTAGTCAACATGAATTTAGATATAACTCACTGTGACCATACCACAATCACTGACATAAGGCCAGCTGGTCTTGAAACTACCCTTACATACATGTATTACATGCTGAGCACCAAAGCAACGTTGTGTATTGCTGTCAGGGATCATTCTTACAGGGTGGATGCTTTAACCACTAGGCCACAAAGATCAGCTGAGTACCAAATAAATATTCATCTACCAATTTATATGAATAGTATATGAAACATATATTTATTTGCCTAGCAGGCTGTGTAGAATTTTATGAGTAAACAGAGCAGACCCTGATCAGACAGCTCTGCAAGGAAAACCTGTAAAACATTATCAAACTGAACATAAAAAGAACTGGCTTCTATATGGTTTGCCATGGAGTAAATGTATTGACTAGATAACAGTTCACAAATGTCAGAATCCTGACATTAATGCTGAGACTGATGACAGCATGATGGATTCCATACCTGCCAGCAATATGGCTGGCACTCTTGGAATTGCCTGACTTCACTGGAAGCACGCTAGGGTCTACTTATGTGCTATGTCAATACATGCCAGGGTTGTTTAGGGAAACCTTTATGAGTTTACCTCCACTGTTCCAATAATCAATGTTGGAAGAGTGTTAGTTATTTGAATTAAGTTTAACAATAGATCCTGTCAGATATATTAAAATTATGTTAGTTATTTTGAGAGGAAGGAACCTTACCTTACAAAAACTTTAACGTACACCTATGGGCCCCATTTCCTTTCTTATTATATCTTATTATATTAAAATATGTATACATTAATTCTTTTTTCATTCTTCCAAAAAAATTTAGTATTTCATTATAATTTATAACAAGAATAATGTCAATTACTCAATAAAAACCCATTAAAAAATAGGAGTGGGGGTGAGGAGATACTCTGGGAAAATGTGAGAATCGTAAAAGCAAGAACTTTTAAAAATGACTGGGTTTTTTTTTCTTCAGATCTTAGTTGTCTAGAATAATTTAAATTGGACTATAAGTTGTACCATTCATAAAATATCCTCGCCTTAAATGCAGCATGAAATTAACCATTCGCAAATCTTCTATATAAATCACTATTAACATCTTCGTTTATTCTATTAAACAAAAGCTTAGAGAAAGTGAAATAATTATGAAAGATATTGGAAATCATGATGGCAGAAAAAGAGGACAGGGGCATATCTAGGTATACCCATGTACACCTGTGTACAACATATCTAGGTATACCCATGTACACCTGTGTACAATAGAAAAGAGGACAGGGGCATATCTAGGTATACCCATGTACACCTGTGTACAACATATCTAGGTATACCCATGTACACCTGTGCACAATAGAAAAGAGGACAGGGGCATATCTAGGTATACCCATGTACACCTGTGTACAACATATCTAGGTATACCCATGTACACCTGTGTACAATAGAAAAGAGGACAGGGGCATATCTAGGTATACCCATGTACACCTGTGTACCATAGAAAAGAGGACAGTGGCATATCTAGGTATACCCACGTACACCTGTGTACAATAGAAAAGAAAACCTGATTGTTGTACAAAAATGACATAAAAAGCAACATATCATTCGTCATCTGATTTTCAAAACTGTCTATTTGAAGCTCAAATCACCAATATTTACATACAGTTCAAAACCATCCGGGTATGCCACTGGGTAAGAGCATACCTTATGAACACGTGACAGAAAACCAAGAGAAGAGAGTACAACTAACAGACAGTCAACAATCACTAGAGGGTAGAAATGATGTGCACCTGGGGATAGGAGTTCACCAGAAGGACAAGCAAGGTCAGGTGGGCACCATGGCAACTAAGCACATGAAGACTCACTTCATACTTAACTCCAAGACCGTAATCGATCAAATCCTGCATATGTTTAACCATTATTGTTGAATACAAAATGCAATGGTGCTCAGTACTCCACCCATCCAACAATGACACAATTTGTTTATACATGTGATTTAATATGGATAAACACATTTCATGTAACCAGAATGGGGTATATCAAGTTAAAAAGACTAGTTGATTGTAAGTTCATTCCTATATGTAGTACTGTAAAGCCTCCTGAGAATTTCTTGACCAATTCTTACTTAATGAAGGTATGCTGCTTCATAAGTAAGGTCAACAATAAAAGATTGCTGGTTGACAGTTGCACTACCTACAATTTCATCAGTGGGAAGTAGGTAGGATCTTCTTTGTTTTACATATAAGCAGAACTACCAGAAAGAAAGGCAAAAAATACAAGCTGCCACCCCGTCCCCTGCATTAGTAACAAAGAAAGTTCAGCAGGCCTTAATATACATATAATTGCAGTTAGGTATTGAAAAATTTACTTAATCTTTTGGACTGGGCTTTAAAATACCTGAAAAGGATGTTTTCTTCAGCTTGCTTTCCTAGATATACATCTTACAGCACACAGTCTATTTTCTTTAATGTGTATTTTGAATGAGAACATCCACAAATCCAACACAAATTTAATAGTATATAATAAATACATAAATATAACCATGACCTTCTATTGATTTGTTTATCAAACCTTTTATATTACAGTATCAGGTAATGCTGGCAAGTCAAAAAGAGTTGCACCACTGTATCTTGATATTTTCAAAACAGACACCTGATCAACACCTTTCCCAGACATTTGATAAAGAATTCAAACCAAGTAAAACGTTGATAAAACCAAACAAAAATAAAGAAAATCCATGTACTACTTATGTATTATGTATAAGCTTAAGAAATATTCATATACATACTTAAGTACAATATCTATAAAACAGGAATAAAAGGATGATAAATCTTTAATCTTATTGATTTTTTTGTCAGTTATATGCCTTATGCTAAGGATTTTGCTTAGTTTAAATTTTAGCAGGGTCTCATATATACAGATCCTGATTTTAGCCCTAAATACCTCAAGCATATGAATGAATTTTATTGAAATTATGTTTTGTCATTTTAAGAATTTAATTCATGTGCATATGAAAAGGAGGAAAAAGTTAACACTGCGACAATAAATTCTGGTAAAATTATCCTAACATTGTAAGTATCTCATTCATAAACCAACTTCCTACCTCTGAGATTTCCAAGAACCGCAGCAGAATAAAAAACAAGAGGGCCATGATGGCCCTGGATCACTCACCTGAATACAGGGTTACCCATGGAAATTCAGTCTGTATTAAAACAAGAGGGCCATGATGGCCCTTACTGGTGGCCATGTTTTTTACGGATCGGAATAATTTTAGCAACTTTGGTAGAGGTTGACCCAAGGCACATCTGTACCAATTTATTTTAAAATCTGGCCAGTAGTTTTGAAGAAGATGATTTTTAAAGTTTTCATATTTTTTTTCTTTTTGTTGCCATGGCAACCTGAGTTCTACATGGATCAAGTTTATTTTTGCAACTTTTGTGAAGGTTGACCCAAGGATCATCCCTGCCAAGTTTAATCAAATTCTGTCCAGTGGTTTCAAAGGAAATGTTGATTAAAGTTTTCCCTATATACATACAAGGCAAATAAGCCCCGCCCCTGGCGGCCATGTTTTTTACGAATCGGAAAATTTTAAGCAACTTTGGTAGAGGTTGACCCAAGGAACATCTGTACCAATTTATTTTAAAATCTGGCCAGTAGTTTTGAAGAAGATGATTTTTAAAGTTTTCATATTTTTTTTCTTTTTGTTGCCATGGCCATCAGAGTTCTACATGGATCAAGTTTATTTTAGCAACTTTTGTGAAGGTTGACACAAGGATCATCCCTGCCAAGTTTGTTCAAATTCTGTCCAGTGGTTTCAGAGGAGATGATGTTTAAAGGTTTCTCTATATACATACAAGGCAAATAAGCCCCGTCCCTGGCGGCCATGTTTTTTACGGATCGGAATAATTTTAGCAACTTTGGTAGAGGTTGACTCAAGGAACATCTGTACCAAATTATTTTGAAATCTGGCCAGTAGTTTTGAAGGAGATGATTTTTAAAGTTTTCAAATTATTTTTCTTTTTGTAGCCATGGCAACCAGAGTTCTTCATGGATCAACTTTTGTAGAGCCTCACCCAAGGAACATTTCCTGCCAAGTTTCATTAAATTCTGTCCAGCGGTTTCAGAGGAGATGTCGTTTAAAGAAAATTGCTGACGACGCACGATGACGGACGCCGGACACAGGGCGATCACAATAGCTCACCTTGAGCACTTTGTGCTCAGGTGAGCTAAAAAAAGTACCAATCTTACATGCAGACGTGCTCTAGTCAAAAATTTCAAATGCAACAGTGTCACATTATGCATGGTGAACTCCTCCTCCAAATAAAACCAAAGCTATAACCATCACAGCTTAGTATTGCCATTTCCCCTTTGCCAAATGATTTTTCCTTGTTCCAAAAAAAATTGTACCTCAAAATCTGAAAGGATTCTCTCTAAAATGCATGTGTCAAAAAAAAAAACAAGAAAAAAGCAAAAGTATCTCAAATTTGATAAAATCTGAAAGAACCATGCAGCTTCCATATCTCATCCCAATCATCATGTACTTAACTTTCACACAAATCAGAATACAGAGTACATTTTCCTACAGAAAATTGTTATTTATCTTAAAGTAAGTATACTGTGGAGAGAAATACAAAAGAAGATAAAAAAATATCCCTGCTCAAGCTTTCCTATGCAGATGACCAAACAACTGAGAGATTGAACAGAGCAGGAACTGTTTGTGAATTTGTAGGGTTTTAAGAAGTTGACAATGTAGCACAGGTCATAACTTAGTATAATATACATGTAGCATTATGTTTTACAAGCCATTTGATACACAACTTATTCTTTAAATACAGATGAAGCTATTTTTTAAACCTAGTAAAATGTGAAAGCATTTAAACCCATGATTTCATAATAAAGTAATATCAACATGTTTGATGCACTGGCAAATATAGAAGATCCAATTCAGACTGTCCCTGAAAGGAACTGTATAATCAGGGTCTTCTCTGTTTGCTCATATACTACTGTAACTCAAGATTCTTCAAAGTCTGCATGGCAAAGAAAAAAACATTGTTTCATATACCATTTAGAAGTTCAGTTTAAGGTAAAGTCCCTGTAAAGGTTCTGCTACATTTCGGACCTCATGGTCTTTCACAGAGATAACCAAGGTTTCCTAATGTTTCATTTGGGTACCTTGGTTATCTTGGTAAAGGTTAAGTGGTCCAAGACGTAGCAGAACCATTACAGGGACTTTACCTTAATATTCATAAAGTTTTGAATGTGTACAAAAATATTAAGGAGTTAATGGGTAAATGTTATACCAGGAAAATGAGCTACTGTCACTAGTGTGAATACCTGGCCAGCTTCTGAACTACTTGCTATCTAATATTTTAATACACGTCTTTTAAAAGCCAGGTGTCTTTTAAAAGCCAGGTTTCTCATAAAGATAAAAAAACAGAGCCCTATACAAAGGTTTGCTTTAGAAGTTTGGCATCCTCGCGTATTTATATAAAAACTGCTGAAAAAAACCAGGAGAAAAATAGTACCTAATAAGAGAATAAAAGAAAGAATGAAGATAGTGGAAAAAATAATGTTTTACGAACAACATAGAATAAACATACTGGTTCTATTTTTCAAGCATTTCTGTTTAAGGCCATTGAAGTGTTTTACATATGAAATGGCAGCAAGAAGAAATAGCTATTTATTCAAACAACTTTGCCAGTTGTTTCCAAAGTGCACATATATATCTTTCAGTGAAGTGTGTTACTGAATGACTTGACTTGACTATTTGAGTTTACCATCACTTCGACAGTATTTCAGTCATATAGCGACGTCCAGCTAATTACAGGTGGAGGAAGACCCCGAATTCACGGAGGCATCCGGGTAGAACCACCGACCTACCGCAAGCCAGCTGGAAGGCTTCCTCACATGAAAATCTGAATGACCCTGCCGGGATTCGAACCCACGTGGTGAGGGGCTGAGTGAGTGTCAAAGTCAGCGACTTTACCCTCTTGGCTACGGTGGCCCCTGTTACTGAATGAACCAGGGATCAAACTAGCAATATAACTAAAGGTGATTATTATATGATCCTAAAAATTAAACAGAACTATCATTAAGGTTGATTAATGCCCCATCCATCCATCCAAATTTGTCATGTAACTTGTGATGAACGCAACACAGGAGTCCCCTACCGGTGAGATGCATAATTTTTCCGTTTTTAGCAACCAGAATTTTGGTCCGAGAAAAAACAACAAAGTGACGTGCAGATTCTCCATACTGCCATCTATTCATATACCAATTTTCATAATATTATCTTAAACGTTTTTTAAGTTATCGCGGGATCCAGATTTCTGTACATCTGGACAGAAAGTCAGACGGACGGACAGAGGGCAAACCTATAGTCCCCTCCGGTGTAAACACTGATAGGGGACTAATAAAGACATAAAATCCAGATTGTTAAAAAATCTGTGTACATACACTCCAGCATGTTTCGTTGATTTCATCTCGGGTGCGATGCAACAACCGTCCGTTCACGTAGATCATATTGGCGGCAGCATCGCTGTCCAATCTCAGCAACTCGTAACTGTACTGGGCTCGCATTTTGATTTGCTGAGGAAAAAATAAAATAACAAAATATATTAAAAATCTTAAGTTATCAATTTTATTTAAAAACAGTCTTTTCCCCCAAAAAACGATACACTTTTCTAGTGAGAAAATGTGAATGTTTTTTCTCCCAAATGTTTGATACAAAAATTTCAATTTAATACAGTTCATAAATTTTAGCATCCTGTTTCATTTCAAAACACAATATAACAGAGTAGAAAATGTTCTAAGAATGACAATCATATTGGTAAATATGAGAACAACTGCATTCTCATCATTTTATCATTTTATTAATCTAAATTGATTGCAATAAATCAATCCCTTTTTCCAACTCTGTGAATTTTTTTTTCCAATTTAGTAAAACCCATTCTTCCCAAAGTGCTAAGAAAACAACAAAAACTACTGATACAGAATTAGATAAATATTTATGTATTTATGCTTTTTAAACCTCTCACCTTGTAGACTTCAGTTCCACAGGGAGAGTTACTCAGAGCGATGACCTGTCGCCCAGCCATGCTACACAGGCTCTTCAGATGAAGGGCCTTGGTGTTGTCAATGTTGATGGGAACAACCATGTACTCTGGGAAGGCATTGGCAACAGCACTGGCTCCCTGCTCATTTGTGTTCTTTCCAATCCCAACAAAAATCTCTTTGCCTGCAAGATTAATTTTAATGATTAATACAGAGGAAAACCGTCAATTTATAAATTTTAATGTGTTTATATGTTCAGCTTAACGTCCCACCAACAGTCATTTGGAGACTTTTAAAGATTTTTTTAAAGGTGGCCTTAAAAAAGGTGATTTTCCCCCTCCTAGGAATAAAAAATTCCCTTAGAATACCAATCATCAAAAAAACTTTAAAAGAAATCAAAATGAAAAGTAAATAATGCATATATATGTCAGTCTTGTCAGATTTGCGGCATTTTATCCAATTAACACCCATTCTAATGCTTTCTAATTAAGAAAAGATGCAGAATACTCATATAATATTGTTGATGATACCAGCAGCTTTCAACTTGTTAATATTTTTCAGGCTGACTTTTGTTTAAATAACCAGTGGTAAACAGTTTAAAACAATGAAATTCATAGTTCCTGGATGCAAAGAGTCAAAAATTTTATTTTGACTTTAAAACTGCAAGACAATAAAATGGATGTGAACTGATCTCTACTGGGAACAAGTCTTCTCTCGATAGGAAGTCACAGGTAATTCAGTAAAAGTAATCTGTGTAGTGATAATATTTTTGTTTGCAAAATCCTACAATTCATTGTCAGCTGTATATTTGTGTCTGGACCCTTATGGTTACCTGTAAACAGAACATCTCCTCCGTCCAGTGTGGCAACTCCATCAGATATTTCTGCAATTCTGAGCTTCAGATCATTCTTTAAAACTTTTCTAATTTCTTTAGTCTGAAAAAACAAAACAGAATTCAAAATGACAACTCAACTGAGAACAAAAATACTCTTTCCAGTTAAAGTTATGTCCAGTAATGCAGGTATGAATAATATTGCAATTCATTACAATATTTGTGACATTTGAGATGATTTGCACCTATTTGTGGACGTCTCATTTAATTTTCTGGCTAATGAAATAGACTTAAATTACAATTGAAATATACACAAAAGACCCGATTTAAAATCATTTAACCAATATATAGTGAATATAGTGTGTGAGTGGTGGGATTAATCATTTCATAAATAGTATACTGGTGAGTTGTATTACCGTGGTATTTAGCTCTCAGAAATAAGTTACAAATAGAAGAAGAAGCACACACATGAAAAATTTATCTTCCAGTAATCCTCAACATTTCTTTGATAAAATAAATAAGTGTCACTTCTATAGAACAATTTCTCCTTGATAAAAATATTGACAATGTAAACACTACGTAATATATTTCAGAAATTTCTTGGTAGGGTATTACCAATGCATATATAAACTTCACCTCTAGTAATCTTTTTAGATCAAATATCATCATAATAAATTTTCTGTGACGTTCATTATGCTGTCCTGCAACAGTTGGAATGATTTTTAATTATGTTGTATATAATTATTTTTTAATTATTGTTTCAAAATAAGTCTGGTAGAAAATATGTTAAATTTCCATAGAATTTTGGTTGTTAAAAGGGCATTTTAGAAGAAATGCAAAATCTCACTTGGAAATAGCTCATGCCTTAGGTTTTAAAGTTTTGACAGATAGCACATAGTATGTGTTTACTTTTTGAATACAAATGATATTGAGACAGAATTCATGAAACCAATATTCTTCTCTTTTCTGAATACCCCGGTAATATACGACCACCGGTAATACCCTACCCGAGTATATTATGCCAATATGGTGGGCACATTATGCTGTCATTAATTTTAGCAACAGAAAGTGAAAGTAGTAGAAATGAATTATTATCAAGGGAATAACTGACGAAACAAACGATAATGTAAAACGTTTGAGCAATATAAATGGGTAAAAAAAACATCATTGATATCATGAAAATTTAACCAAAAATTTGCTTCCATTTCCTATCCCGATTTATCATTTATGACTCATCAAACCAAATCACAGATAATGGGTGAGCCCTTACCTCTCCCTGACGAGTTTTCAGACCGGGTCTTGCAATGAGTGCTGTACCACCAATAACGACAGCACAGTCCTCCACACAACAGCAATCTTTGTACGCCTCGTCTTCCTGAAGTTCAATGATATTCACGCTACACTTTCTTAGCGTTTCTACCATTTGGCGATGCTCACGTCGGGCCTCCTCGTAATCAATTTGCCGCTCTTCTGTTGAGGAACCACGGTCACAAAAACTTTGAGGGACACGACAAACTATAGCATAGTTGTATTTGTGGGCAACAGAAGTCATCCTGTGATTTTAAACGACTTAGTAATGGAAATATCGAGTAAGTTATCGAGACTGAAGCGGAAGTCTTACCGGAAATTAGGTCATTGCGGTGTCGACACATAAATATATTCGTCAAATTGATCTGAATGTATCAAAGTACAGAGAGTACTGAATGAAACTTTAAATTTCATGATTCTACAGAGTTCCCTTGTGGTCTCATAGGTTCTGATAAGAAACTTTTTTGGCAGCCATTTTGTATGACATATATTAATGCCGAAATCTGGGAATACTTGCCATTTTAAAAATACCAATGTGTTCTTATTTTTCAGTCTCTCTCTCTCTCTAGTTTTGGGATCTACAGTGTACCATATCAGATTCATATACATATAAAAATCCATTGAATTTATATGTAAAAATTTATATTTAAAAATGGCCGAACTATGCATGGTATGAACATTTACCTAAAGCATAATCATTTTTTTCGAAATGAAAAGAAAAAAATACAATATTATGATGGCATATTTCTGCCTGCCACTTATCCATTTAGCAATATTAGTGTGCCTGTTAGTGCCCACTACTGCCAGTCATATATTCAATAAAATATCTGGATATCTCGCCTTTTTTTAAGACAGTCAGTTAAATTATGTGGATAACAAGCATTTTTTTCGCATAATTATCTGGAAAAAAGCATGATATCCATTTAACATAAGTGAATATGTGATTGGCAGTAGTGGGCAATAACAGACAGTTTTGTCTTGTTAAAATACCTATGGTGGCATATTTCTGCCAGTCACTTATCCATTTAGCTATATCGAAACTTTTCTGAAAAATGGTCACATATTCAGTTATTTTCTGGCAAATAGAACATTTTCAAGTTATCCACTTAGGTATGTTAACAGGACTAAACTGTCTGTTATTATCAGGATTATCTGGAAAAAAGCATGATATCCAGTTAACCTAAGTGAATATGTGATTGGCAGTAGTGGGCACTAACAGACAGTTTATTCCTGTTAAGATACCAAAATGGATAACTTGAAAATTTTCTACTTGCCAGATAATAACTGAACATGTGACAATTTTTCAGAAAAGTTTCGACATAGCTAAGTGGATAAGTGGCTGGCAGAAATATGCCACCATACAACATAGCTAGGTTTTTCTTTCTTTTTTATTGTTTTTGTTTTTTCTTCAGATCATGAACGAGACATAACACTGTAACATAGGAACCAATAGTTATTATACGGGGGTACGGGGGATTCCGGAGACAGGCGAAGTTAAACGGTTGGCTTGGAGACCAATCGCTTGATACTTATTCGACTCGGGAAGAATTCTCGAAAGGAACCAGTAATATGTAGTTCAAAGATATATGTATCTATATATAAAATATAGATAAGAAAAAGTAAATCAATGAAAATCTAGTAATTAGCTTTAAACGTTTTTCAAAGAAAAAAATCAATCCCCGGCCGCGACATAGCAAAGTCGTAAAAAAATGGCACTGTTATAGCTCCCTTGCTTGGCGCTCAGCATATATGGGTAGTTGCAGGACTGGTTGGCCCGGTGTCAGGATAATGTGACTGGGTGTGGTATCATGCCACATATCTACGGCGTGATACTGCAGTGTGGCAGCACTAAATCTGTCTCAAGAAGACATCGTCTTCAAATGACCGAAATACTGTCGGTGGGACGTTAAACCCAACAAACAAACATTTACCGATCTTGATAATAGATGTTATCCGGAACTCGACACATGTAGGATTTTCCCATCTTATCCGGGGGTAAAAACAAACTTTTACAGTTATAGCTTCACGGTGCACTACCGTTCACAATAAAATTAGTGCAACACCACGAAGTCGTAACTGTAAAAGTTTGTTTGTACTCCCGGATTAGCCTAGAAATTCCCAAATACTTTTAATTCCGGAATATTCTATTAAGTGAACATGTTTTCCATCGTACATTTCAACCGCACGCACTGATTTACTGAATCATTAAAAAAACACATCGTCTCTTATAGGAACAATATTGATTTTCTATTTTCAATTATTGCTGAAATTACATTAAAAACTTTTAAATGACACAAATCTTTAAGCGTATAGACTCCGAAATGAGACGGAATCCCACGTAATTCAACGAGAACTTTCCGAACACCTAATTTACACACTGGTGTATAATAAAATAATACACATACATGCACAAGAGTTTACCCCAGTCACTGATTGGTCAATTTAAATCAGCGAAGTAAACCGGGTATTGCCGGTCCTTTGATGAAATGGTCTATTGAGGGGTACCTTAATGCATATTAAGCGGATGCAATTGATTCAATAAATTTGATAGAATATAAACCGTTCTGAAATGAAGTAAAGATCACGTTAATTTGCGATTAAGCAGCCAGCATCATGAATTTGTCACATTGATTGATAGAATGTCCCAAAACGTGTTTAAAATATAAGAATGGCAGTAAAGATGAAAATAGTAGTTTTGTCAGTGATTGTCCTTCACAGCAAACTATTTTTATTTCGAGGAAGGTATAAAACTTAATGCACGTAGATAAAACGAATTCAAATTTTCAAGGATTTTTTTTCTATTTTGTGTAATAGTAGAAATGTGCTTTACTCAAGGTATTTAACACTACATAATCTTGATCAAATGATAGTTTTTTTTCTGTGATACTGCACATCAGGGTCTCTTAATACTGTATATAGAAGACCCTGTGCACATTAAGTTAAAGAGACTATCGTATCGGTCCTACGCGCACGTGTGCTGCAAAACCATAGGAAATGACGCGCACGTGTGTCACGTGGGGTAAATACACGTCTCCTCTTGGTGACGTTTGTCTAATTGTAAAAGATGACATGCTTTGATGGATGGCCCCGCGACCGCTGTGTCATCCCAGTGTTGTAATTGACTGGTGCCCGAATGCAACCGGTATTTTCATACTGAGTACAATAAATAAAGGTATCGAACTCGGGAACCAGTCAACGTATTGTACTGGTCAACGGAAAGTGTAAACGCCTCCGAATTATTCTATTTTTGTCACATTTGTGTTCACCAGGTCTTGAAGGAAACTTTTGGATTTTATGAGGTAGGAACGTTTTAGATTGAGTAAATAATTACAAAACAATTAGTTTTAAATGGATTTTAATGAGCATTCGTGCTTAACTTAAATATATCGTGTATTTCGTTTTCTAAAGGTATTTTGTTCACGTCAATCACCATGGATGACACATTTATACCGAATGGCCATGAGCGACTATTCTCAGACATCATGAGTGCACGATATTAATATATCATTTGTTTTGACAAATAGTGATTTCTTTTCACATAAAATATGAATATTTCAAGGTGATATTTTAGCACACATGTTTAGGGCGATGTGAAAAGAAAAGTAAGCATTATACAAAGTTACAAAGTTTTATAATAAATAATTGTGGATAAATAATAAAAAAAAAAAACTTCATACACCAGCATATTAATAAAATGATATCGATGTATTTATTCGGTATCGATCTGTTTACTTTTTCTCTTTGAAGCACTAGATGATAATTCGAACTTTTTTTTTTGAATACATGATCATAATGATTTCGGATTGACGATTCTGGAATTCTTTAAAGGTAGATATTTACATATGATTTTGTGGACTTTTTTTTTCTGGGGCAGTTTTATATTCAATTCAGCTTATTTAGTAATATTTTGGAAATTAATCAAAACATGCTGTTCATTTCGATTTTATATGTTGTAATGACAGACGAGTTCTTTCTACGTAAAAATTGCCTTCTATTTAAAAGAAGAAATTTTAGCTGGGTTACAGTGTATCTTTCCTGTAAAATATTTCAATTCTTAGTTGCGGTCTGCCGTTAACATTCAGTGACAAAGATCATTCGTTTGGCCAATTTGACAATAGTTTTGAAAAAATTTTGAAACAACAAACTCGAAGCTTTTTCCCCTCCTTTATGCTTCGATTAATAATAATAATAATAATTCATCATCTCGTTAACAAAAGAAAAAACTCAAAGAAAAACAACAACAACAACAACAACAAAACAGCAAGTACATATATATTAAAGCAACTGTATCGACATCAGCAGAAGCATCAATCCGTTGTTAACATTACAGGAAGTCAGCTTGAATAACATGATGTAAACTGTACATTGTCTGTGTCTGACATGTCCTAAATGTCACGCGCTGACCGCACATTCGTCCTTTTGACAGGTTGAAATAGAGAATTTTGATATTCTTTTTCTTTAATAATAATAATAATAATAATAATGATAATAACACATGTGATGGTTGTGTTTTCACATTGATTTCAATGTTGTTTTTGATGATGTTGATGAAACTGAAAATGTAGAAAAAGAAGTAATATAGGAGACTACTATGATGATACTGATGATGGTGACTGCGGTGACGACAACAACGGTGATGATGATGATGATGATGATGATATCTAAGAGATTAAGTCGTAGAATTTGGACAATTATGAAGATACGAATATATTAAAACTGAGAATATGTTTTCATCTATTGACAATCGACTGAATACATACATCGGGATGTTCTGTTGAAACAGATCTTCAGCTCGATATGTATACCCACTTGGGTTTCAACAAAACAGGTATATCTCCACTGTGCTTCTTTCGGCATATTTATAATTACAAGAATAAGGGAAGCTCCAGGACTGGTTGACTCAGTGTTAGGATAGAGTGACAGGGTGTCGTACCAGGCCCTTTCTATTTGGTACAGTGAGGCTTCATGTATCAAAAAGGCCGAAGCTTGTCTGAGGAGCAAGTAATCAGAATTCGCAGGGGAGAAATACAATTAAATATGCATATGTATTCTTCATATTTTAGTGTATCGTTATGAATAATGTTGACACATTTATAAATCTTCTTAAAATATACTTGCAGAGAAATAGAATTACGAAAGTAGTAATACGATACTCCATACTGGCCCTGGTAGCCAAAATTCACTCTTTATTTCAATGAAAAGAACACTACCTTTGTATTGATCCATACACACCTGGGTACTATTAGTAGAAGTAAAAATCTACTGTAAAGTCATATTTTTCGATGACATTAAATTTCGTTGATCATATACTTAAAAAAGGATTTCGTTGGTAACTTTATACGTGGATTTTATGTTCTATAAAGCGTGAGGTCTCTGTAAAGAACATGTTTTCGTGTGCATTAATATTCCTGGGTAAAAAGCCGACACGAAATCAACAAAATTAGTGTACCGCGAAAATAAATGATTTCGCAGCACTTGTTTATTTATCATAATGTAAGTTCTGTTCTCTTCTGGATAGACTTTTCCTTATACCTCTTTATAAATTGACCATTTATCAATATGATATCCTATTTTTGCTATATAATAAAGATTCTAAAGGAATTTCCCCTGCTTGACACTCAGCAAATAAGGATAATTCCAGGACCGGTTGACCCGTTGTGAAGATAATTGTGACTGGGTGTGGTATCATGCCACATGTTTACGGCGTGAACTGCAGTATGGCCTCAAGTAGACATAGCCTTCTGTCCAAATGACTGAATATTGTTGGTGGGACGTTCAACCCAACAAAACAAACAGATTATATGAATTTGAATCGTATTTATTAATACAATATTTAACCATTGCTGTGATATAAAGTAAATAGATTTTTCTAAAATAATTTGCATTGAATTGTTCATTTTTGTATTAAACCAGGGCTGCGTTCAGTCAAGTTAACGTTCGCTCACGGTTGCGGGTTGGTACCCAGCTTACATTCATTACACAGCGATAAAACAGGAACCAAACCGCTCACGTTCACGACGCTTATACTCAGACTGTCTCAGTACCATAAAACACGGTGTTGTATAGCACAAGGTGCACGTGAACAGCACGTATATATATTGTCCTAAGACAACCCCCATAGCTGACTGTAAGCGTACGGTCATACTGAACATACGCCTGCATAAACAGCCGAACTCAATCATTCAGTCATGCAATCGGTTACAATTCTTACATTAGTGTCCATTCCGTGATAAATTAGTCAGCCATGCTATCAATAGCAACCCCATCCCACTGATGAATGGTATTGCTAAAAAACGATGTGATCAGGGTCCTAATAGAGTGTTTAATGTGTCTCAGCCATGCCCATTGTGAGGTCTGATACTGAAAACAATGTGACGAACTTTGCAATCCAGGATATATTGTTAACCAGTGATCATTCGATTTGACATTTCGCATTCCGCGCCAAGAACTGCACACTTTGCATTAACTACCTCTGTGTAAATGTGCTTAATTCTTAACTAGCGACGGTAAAGTTTTAACACATCAACATAATTAAACTGTATTTAGTCGTGTATTAAGCGTAAAAGACATTTAAACATGTCTAATCATTTGTCAACTTTTATATAAACCAACTTTATGTCATCAATTTGGAGACATTGAAATCTTGTGGCATTTAGAGACTTTTGGCCTACACGAGACATATCTAATGCTACCTTACCGCGGTATCACGCTGAAGTCAAGTGGCATGATACCACATCTCGTCACATTATCGTGCAGCTGAATTAACCAGTCCTGGAAATATCTTTAATGCTGGGCGCCAATCACAGGGAACATACCAGTGTCATTTTACGACTTTTGTATGTCTTGGTCTGAGGGACCGAACCCACGACCTCGTCACGCGGCACACACCCTAACCATTGGCCACCGTGATTTATCAATATACAATGTATTTGTTCTAATAAGATGCAGTATCAACATCAAATGAACCGCCACCATTCAGAATGTTTTTTCGAGGTCCGGCTATTTAATAATTAGGCCTACATGTGAAGAAAGTTTAGAAGGGGGCATTCGAGTATAGTTGCTAAAATATCGATGGGAAGGCTCTCTCGCGTGAAACATCTGAGTGATCTAAACAGGACTCAAACCCGTAGCGGCGAGGGGCTAAGTGATTTAAAGTCAAAGACCACTTGGCCACGGATGTCCCCACATCTGCTTCAAGAAATATATGAATATTCATTAATATTTCTGTTAACCTCTATTTCAGTATGTAGAAAAAGATATAAGAATTTCAAAATTATTAATAATTAATTTAATGTTAATAATATTTTTGTTTAATTCAGATTTCTTTATTCACTTTACGAATATTGACTCCTTTAGCTGATCTGAAATATTCTAGGTTATCATCCTACGAATATATGTAGGCCTAACCTAGATATTGCATTGAATAGAGAATCAACTAAATTTTTTATCAACGAAAAATTCATGGTGTTGGTTTTCATAGAAGTTAAACACTGTTTGCAGCACCTTTTGTCAATAAAAAGTGGTTATCTGTCACTACTTCTAATTCCTAGATGTCAACGTTCTTGTTTACAGCACAATAGAGTTTTGAAGAAAAACATCACAGGACGTGGCCAATCTCGAACCAAGGAACCCCAGGCTAGTAATTAATGAATTATGATATCAGGACAGGTCAAGACGGAAGATGACAGTTGGACCTACTCAGAATAACGATGACCATACATTTTAACCAGTTTATACAGGTCAATACAGGCATACATGCTGTAGGTTTAAACCTACATTCGTCCAGCTTGTACTGTTACATCGCTATATCATGCGAGGATTTAGAGAGTGGTTGGGGTCTGGACATTGTCCCCCTTTCCCCTTCCTCCTCCCTACCATCTTTGAGTTAATTTTTTATTCAATAGGATTCCCCCTATTCAGCTCGTTAGCCCTTTAAGCAGATGTGTTTCTAAGAGAGAGAGAGAGAGAGAGAGAGAGAGAGAGAGAGCTGCCCCACAACAAGGATTTTGACCCCTTTTGAGATCCATTGCTGGATCTACGTGTGGATGTTTAACACATTATGAACCCATGTCTTCTTTTGATATCACAGTTTACGACGTATGTTAAATACGACATCAGCACGGCGTGTTTTTTTTTTTATTATTATTTCTCATTACGCTACGTGCATGTTTGACGTCATGTTAACGTTTACGTTAATTAGTAAGGGCTAATAAAACAAAGGTTTCGTGTAGTATATCTCACGTGACTTAAAAGTGATATAACGGATATTTTTAAGTATTGAAAACCAATGAATGATGGTAATTAACTTTATGTAAGAAGAACTAATTAATGTGTTGGTTTGAGAACTATCGGTCAAAGTTTGTAGCCATTGTTTAAGAAGAGGGAGGGAGGGATGGGGAAGTACTGTAAAATTTTCGTTGACATTAAATTTCGTTGATTATGTACCTAAGGGATTTTCGTGGGTACATTTATTCGTATATGTTCTAGAAAACGTGAGGTTTATAAAAGAGACAAGTTTACGTGAGGATTAATATTCGTGGATAGAACCCACCTCAAAATCGACGAAAATTGGTGTCCCACGAAAATTAATGATTTCACAGTATATAGTTTAGTGGTTGGAGGTTCCCATAACACGGTCTCTTTTGTATTCCTATCAGGTGTACACTTTGCATATGTTCCCACCTGTTCATACAAGTTTAACATTGCTCAGCTGTACAGAAGGTATTTTTAAACCATGAAAAATATTTAAAAAAAACATAGCTGGAAACCGCAGACTTACGTAATGCATATACCGACGTTCGTATATAATAATTTACGATATAAACCTTAACTCGTGTATTGAAAAACAAATCTATTATATTTTACACATGTCATTCAGTATGCATCATCGTAATAAATATTTGCAGTTACATATTTACAACATAACTAGCTGATGATTTTGTCATATAATAAACAGGTAACTGTATCCCCACTCTAATAGCCATGTTTCATATCTGGTCACTGGATGACTCTTTGTCTCCTTGAAGGAAATAACCAAAAAAATATATGGAATAACCATAAGAACTAATTACTATATATCTTGATAATATGTCCCTTGGGTTTATATAGTTTGCCTTAAGCTTGTATGTTGTAATTGTATGTTTTTTGGCGGAATTGATGGCTATTAGTGTGGGAAAACCTCAATTCTACAACTCTGAAATGACACACAACACAGAGGGAACCTGGACATGTACGTGTCATTTGGGCCATTACGTTTGCTAATTTTGTTTTAGTATATACTGCTCCTTTTCAACGACGGATTATAGCGACGACATCTAAATAGGCCGGTGTAAGGAGGGAGTTGTTGAAGAAAGGGAGACCTTTAGCGACTCGTATACATGTGCATTATTTGAATCGCCGCATCACAATACTTTATATGGACTACTACCCCAAATCTGACAATACTTGAAAAACTCTCGGTGAAACATTTTTAGTTTTAGATTTCTTCAAAGTGAGGAATTTGACTTATAGATATCTGCATAAAAATGATATATTTTGTTCAATTTTATGAAATACTTGATAACATGAGCTCCATATACAGTAATGTGATGCGGCGGTTCAAATAAATGCAAACGTAAGATCTTCTTTGTTGTATGTTACATGTATTATAACTTAACATTATCATAAAACGGAGTTAATTACATATTGTTCGAATGAAATATGCTTATATATTACCATGAAAAATCATTTTCATTTCTTTTAATTATAATCTGTAGAACACTGAAATGATTCAACCGACAGACGCACGTAATTTCCTGATCATTGCCATTCCATTTGTTGCAAATCTAGGTCTCATTTATTTTATTGTGTGCTCTTTGTTTTCCAGATGTTCACAACATTTGTCTTCGCCCTCTGTTTTTCTTCTGGACTAACAAGGGTAACCGAAATCCCGTTACCGTTCGAGATTCAGCGATGTTTCGACCTTGCCAAGACACAAACAGATGTGACACAAACAGTAGGGGAGGTAATCCTGTCCAGATGCATTCACCGGGTACTTGGACCAAACAGCACCGGAAGCAGACGTCACAGTTAGCAGACGACGCTGTAAAATGGATAAGCGGGCTAGCTGAGATGACTGGTCTAAATGACGTTTATGACGTCACAAATAATGGGATTGTTATGAAAAATGACAGTGTTGACGTTTCAGTGTTACATAAGGCACGTGCACGACGTCAAGCGCCACAGAGGCAGCCGAGAGTTAGAAAGGAATACAGGAAGTTATCTTACATAGAAAGAACGTTGTTCCACAGGGCGATAAACATGCTGAAGGCAGATACGGTAAAGTCCAAATACGCCGTCCTTTCATATAATATATGCAAAACTACTGACGTTGACGTCACTTTAAGCAAAATAGTTTGTCCGTGTATTCAGTGGGCAATACCACGTGGTATATGATGGCATTTTAAGCTATCAAAAGCCTTGATTCGGTGAAGAAAACTGTTGTAAGTATTTTATTTCTGCACCAATTTTAATAGGATATAGCGCTTGCGAAGCGGAAAATTGTGCTCTACACAAGGCCCTAATGATTCTTTTGTCAGATATACACTACTTCCAAATATTCGGGAGAACAATTTTAGTTATAGTAAACAAATGCTCGCGAACTCAATAGGTTTTCCCGAATGTTTGGAAATCATGTACATCTAAGAAAAGAATCACCAGGGTCTATATATAGAGAACAATTTTCGCTTCGTATACACTATTTTCCATTAAAATTGATGAAGAAATAAAATACAGTAGTTTCCTTTTCCGAATCGAGGCAAAATATGCTGCTTGTAATAGTTTAAAATGATGTCATGTACCACGTGATATGGCCACACTTGTATTGTATGACATAGACCCCTATGTTTCGAAACGTAAAGTTTTACTGTAATATTTTCATTAATTTTCACGGGAGTCTATATTTTGCTTGATTTCGATGTTTTGATCCTCATGAAAACTGCTCGTTTTGCAGTTCTCATGTTTTCTAGAACGAGAATCAGCAAATAATGTACCCATGAAAGTTTATTTAATACATAATCGACGTCATTTAACATTAAAGAAAAAATGACTTTAGTTTCCCCTCATAGTCCAATACAAAGCAAGAAAATATCAATTATATTTTTAATAAAAAATCTATTCTATTACAACGTTTATTAATAAATTAACTTATTTATTTATTTGATACTTGTTTGTTTGCTTAACCGAAAGTATTTCAGTCATTCGGGGACTCTGTCAGGATTTTTTAGGATTTTCTTAATGTTTTACTGGGCATCATCCGTGGTACTATGCTAAATCCCTGGATAAGAACAAACACATACTTAGACTGCACTTTTACCTAAAAAAAAAATTTTCTCCTGTTTTTGTGAATCAAGAAAACATATGATTTATTTTCTAAATAAGATATAAAGCTAACCTACTGTCTGACTGTTAGTTAAGCTACAAAACCTGCCCAGTTTGTTGATTTAGGCAAGAATTTCATTACGTTCCCAATCGCAAAGTACTGTTCAAACGGGGACCGTCGAGAGGGATTAGTATACGTTGTAAGCAAAGGGGTATGGCACGAGTCTTATATCACTTTGTTTTATATATAGTGATATACGACCTGCCTTTTGTACCAGACCCATTTGGTTGTAAAAACTTGTTCCCCAATCGACATAAAAAAGTATAAACGACGCAATAAACTACGCAAAGCTTACATAATAAAATGAATCTCCGAAACTTAATTGATTTTCGTAATACATTATTTTGAAAATAATTGGTCAATTTTCAATGAGTAGGCAAATAAACGCAGCCTATCTGTTCCTCTAGATAAACGAGAACCAGGAAGCGTTTAGTCAGTACAGCTTTATCTGTTACCATATCTTACTGTGATCATACTGGAGTATGGTATTGATGACGATGTGGTTTGGTGGTGGTAGTATTGGCCGACATTTTAAGTTGAAATTAATTAATGATAAAAAGCTGATTAGATTAAAAACCACAACTTGAGGAAGGCTTCCTCATTGATCACGACCTTTGTTTATAAATGTAGTGTATATAGTGATGTCAAATGACATTCGTGAAGCTTTTGCAGAACAGGGACCCGACTCAATCAACTAAATACAAACGATTTTGGTATTAGTCGTAAAACTGATATCCTTTTCAAAAATGTACAAATTTCTTATTTGCACAATAAAATGTCTGAAAAAATCTCCCATTTCATTGCATTTTACAAACACAGCATTTCGCGTAAAGAAATAAATCATATGAGAAATGATATTTCACATCTTCCCATACGAAGAATTTTTCTGAACGAAGTCGAGTGAAATGAGCCCAGGCGTGTATCAATGAACTGCTGCTGCTGCTGCTAGTGATGATGATATGATTTTTCTTCTGATCTGTTAATTTCTTTTTATAAAATGAATACAATGACATACGCAAGAAAACCTGATTTTTGTTCACTGCCCCTTTTGAACAGAAATAAGCCTATAATCAATTCTCGTCGGATACCCACGGCTGACTTATTCCGTTTCATTACATGACATCACGATGACCTATGGATCGGCCGTGGGTATTCGACGATGATAAGCAATATGACCATAAATATTTTTCAGGGACAATTTTTTCCCACGAAAATAACTCTCCACATATAGTAGAACCCACGTTTCCTGGAACAGGGATCCACGGATAAATGTGCCCACGAAATTGTCTTTGATAACAGTATCGACGAAACCTAATGACAACTAAGTATACTTATTTTAAAGTTGGCGCGTTTTATCATAAAAATTTCTACAATGCTAAGAACATAACAGCCATTAAGAGTAACAGGTGAAAATTATAAAGATGTATTACATGTACAAGAAAGAGAAATAACGAATCTGTCTTTTTCTAATTTTAGACTGTCTCGCCGAACAAATTTGACGCCCTTGGACGACTTCATTTCCAGTCGGTTGGAAAAGCTCATGACGGTCCAAATTTCTTCGGCTGGCACCGCATGTTTTTGGTCGTGTAAGTATGGATTCGCATCTAGAAAAATAAATAAATAAAAAATAAATAAATAAAATAAACAATTCGTATTAATCTGTTATATATTTATGTACCGGTATTTCTTTGTTTTATTGATTGATTGCTAAATCTATTGATTACTTGATTTATCATCATCATCATCATCATAACGATGAAATGATGTCAATTAAAAACAACAACAGATGACGTTGTTTCAAATAATTCAGATTTTCCAACCAAAGGTATTTCAGTCATTTTACTTTTGTCTACATGATACAGACACAGTGCTGCAAAACTGCAGGTATCACACCATAAGCAAATGGCATGATATCACACTCAGTCACACTATCCTTGACTCTGGGCCAAATAAATATCTCGAAACTACCCTTATATGCCGAGAGCCTGCCAATGGAGATGTACCAGTACTGTTTTAAATGACTTTGACTTCGGTATGACACTGCCGGGAATCAAACCCACGACCTCCATTGTTGCTCTAACCACTCGGACACCCGAGGCCACCACCATGTTCAAATATTTATATGTAAAAAAAACTTTATTTGTTTTTTACATTGTTATATGTTTTATTCAAATATCGTGAATTTTATTTTGACATCTGTGAATTTTGAACACAATCTGAACAATTTTAAATCCGGAAGTAAGCAGGAGAAATCATTGAAAAGATAAAACTCTAACGTCATCATTTTAGCTTATCTTGTGTCTAAATCTTGATAGTTACAATCTTGTCAAATCATGCAGACGTCCTGGACAGGTTGGTTCCCAGCTGCGATTGAAAGAGCGTCTAATCTATATCAACAACTAAATAAATCACTGTAAAGTACAAAATTCAGGTATTAATCGCCCAGGCGGTATGTTTGAGACAATAAATGGACAAGGGTGATAGAATATTAGAGGTATTGAATTTACCATGCAAGATTTCGGTACAGTTCTTCCTTGTATATCTGTAAAATCAAATATTTACCATTGAGCAAATACAAATTGGGTACATTTCCAAGTATTTTCCTTTGAAATAACAGTTTATAGCTGAAAAGGTCAGTTGCCGTTTAAAGCCATTTCTCCCGAGCAATGGCACCTACGTAGGAGCATGAAAAAAATCACTCAATCATTTTTAATGTACATTTGTTTATCAGACTCCCGTATAGATCAAACATTCGATTCTTTCCGTTTTGTTTTCAATGAATTATATAATCATTTCGTACATGCGTTATATCAAACATTGGATATTTCAAAAGAGTTCTTGGGGTCCTGAGGATGTTCTGCTGTCGCTAAAACAGTATTTAAGTCATATAGCGAAGTCCAGCAAAACACGGGTTGATGAAGACCACACACGCAGAAAGGCACATAACCTAACCGTGAGCGAGCTGTAAGGATTCTTCACATGAAAAATCCGAGTGACTATGCCGGGAATCGAACTCACAACGGTGAGGGGTTTAGTGATGTTAAGTCAGTGACTTTAACCGTTTTCCCAAGGGGCCCATTGGTTTATTGTATATCTATTTTGTTCCTTATTGTTTTATTTTATATGGCAGGATGGAAAACGCCCTGCGTGAAAAGATCCCTACCGTGACGATACCTTACTGGGACAGTACACTAGACGACAATCTGCTAGATGCGCGGTCATCTGTCATGTGGACCCCCGAGTTCTTGGGGACAGCCAACGGCTATGTTGACGATGGACCTTTCGGTGGATGGACCACTCCGACCGGGCCTCTTATCCGTTACTTTGGTTCTTCGGGGACGATGCTCAACTGGACGTACATGCAGAATGTACTTCGGCAGGACAGCATAGCTGACATTTCTGCCCCATATGCACTGCCTGCAAATAACTTTGAAGAACATCACAACCAGGTTCATCTGTGGGTCGGAGGACACATGGCGCCACCAACACTTGCTGCCTTTGACCCAGTGTTTTACATGCTTCACTCCTTCACCGACCTCGTCTGGGAGATATTCCGTGGTTTGCAGAAGAACCGCGGAATAGACCCGTCCTTTGATTACCCGAGGAATGCCTCAGCACTTCCGCCCGGGCAAGCGTATGATGATCCTTCTGGGTTTGGCACACTGCGCAATCGTCATGGCCTCAGCAATGTTTTCACCAGTAATATATACAAATATGAAAGACCGCCTACATGTACAGCGCAAAGACCAGACTGCGGGTCCGAGCACATCCGGTGTGACACTTCCGGTACACGACCTCGCTGTGTATCAGCATCCATCTTTGATTTAAGGCAGATGTTGACTTCTCAAGGAATTCCAATGGACGGGTCTTCTGGAATCAGAGAGTTTCGAAGCACCGAGCGAAACCGACTTCGAAGCGAAGCAAAGGTTATAAAGGCCATAGACAACGCCATCAATGTAAAATGTCAACCAAACAATATCAACGAAAAATATGTAAATAGCTTCTACATTGATGGAGTTACGGACGAAAAACTCTGGGCTTATATTCCTGTGAAAATAGTTTACAGAAATAAAACTGGTGCTGGCAATGGTGACAAGAAAGATATTCCTGTGTATGATCAATGTAAACATAGCGACCCGTCTCACAATTCACACAGAATATTTATTGAATCAAACGGAGTTAACTATAATGGCATGTTTAAGCAAATAACACATTTGCCAGTTGACATACCTGTTGCGTCACAAATAAATTATGTTGGAATAAAAAAGCCAAGCGTTGCTATGCCAACAGACGTTGTCGTGACTGCCTATGACGTCTGTGGTCGTGTTTGTCAGCCAGTTTGTTCCAGTTCATCTGACCAAAGAAAATGTACCGGTGCATTGCAAATATCGAAAGACTATCCATTGATGCACGGAAATGACGTCAAGTCGATGACGTCATCATTGTGGCCTGAAGATTCGAATGGAATTCCTGTCCTTCAAGAAAACCAAATTTTCCTGACATTTTTGTGTGAAATAAATCAAAGCTACTGGCCTTGGTCATACTAATTTAAAACATTTCATTTGTTGATATGAACTTATTTATACTATTAAACGTTCATATAGAACTTAATTTGTCTTTTGGCCCTTTCTTATAGATTTGCAATAACAGTTTGTTACATAGTAGATTGAATTAACAGAATATATCATGTTCAATTTTGATCTGATAAAAGTTATAGTCATCAATATGTTCACACGGAACGGTATACATGCATACAGTGTCAATAGTGTATTAAACAAAACAAAAAAGAAACAAAAAAAGGTATCACATTCTGACTAAACTATTATTCAATATTCAGTTATAATGTGTGACTGCTATGTTTCTGCGATTTTAATTTTAACGGGGGTCCGCAAAAATAAAATACATAAGAAATAACCCGCTATATAGAAAAAGAGATTGAGTAACTGATTCTTGTATTGGTTACAAACAAAAAGTATTTAATTAATAAATACACATGTTTATTACAGTATGTACTTATATCACTCTGGTGCGAAATCTGTTAAAAGTATTTAACGGTAACTATGTACTGAAAAACTTAAATATAGAACCGACACATTTCTTTATTCTTGTTTTATGTACTTTTTAAGTGAAGTCCAAACTGACATGAATAATAACCTTACCAGCTAGCAATGTTTGTTAAGAAATAAATAATTTAGGGATTTTATCAAGGACATAGGTATGCCCCTAAGTATTTAAGCATTACTTTGCGCTCAATAAAGTTGTTGGACTTGACACTAATCTAGCCTGTCTATAATTTCATATATAGGATAAAAAATAAAAAACAAAAATACTGTTTCTTTAATTCCTTTCAAAGAATATGTAATTGGCAACATTTAGCTATAGTAGGGATGTATCTTTTAAATCAGCAGATATGAAACACATGTCTCACATTTTGGATCCTGAACAAAAATGATTTGAATCCCATCTTTGTTATATGACGTGTTGTTATATCTTCATTTTAAATCTTAATCACGACAATAGCTTAGGCTTAGTTTAGATGTTAATATACGTATGTAACACATATACAGTAAAATCATCATTTTTTCGTTGACATTATATTTCGTGGAATCTGTAATAAAGTCAGTTTCGTTGATACATGTTCTAGAAAACGTGAGGTAAATAGTTTTCGTGGGTTTAATATTCGTGCTTAAAGCCGTCCACGAAATGAACGAAAATTAGTCCTCCGCGAAAATTAATGATTCTACAGTAATATCAGCATACGATCGAATATTGACATTGCTGTTCTATATTATGTAAATAACTTTCTGAAGGATATTAAATCAGAGTTCTTACGCCCACTTCGGAGTCAAGGTATCAAACTGTTTTATAAAGACGCTGAACACTTCTTATTGGAAGGCTCTGTTTGATTACATTTGTTACAAATCACGTTTGTAACACCTGTAACAAATGTGTTCACATGCGTATCACCTGTAACAAATGTGAAAACCTGTGACGGAAATTATGCAATATATTTTGTGACGAATGGGTGCCGAATTTTGATGCGAATTCAATATCATGTTATCACATTTGTAAGAAAGTATGTTACACATGTGATGTGGTACGACTGTGGTCTAACAGGGCTCCAACTTTTTGGGCAAATCCTTGTCAAGGACTCCAGATTTCGGTATACTTGAAAGATCCCGGTTAAATGATGTAAAGCAATATGCTGATAAAATATTTCAATTTACTGCAGAATCATTAATTTTCGTGTCCACGAATATTTAACCCACGAAAATGGTTTATTTCATGACCTCATATTTTCTAGAACATGGTTCCACGAATATATGTACCAACCAAATTGATTTAATCACAGATTCCACGAAATTTAATGTCAATGAAAATAAATGATTTTACAGTATATATAGTTTATATTTAAATACCAATGTGGATGACAAGCGAATATCAACTTTTTTTGTTTAATTAACATGAGATATATATTTTTACAGTTGAACCTTTCATAAGCGACCAAATCAGGTATATACAAGTGACCGCAAATGACAGGTGGCTGCTAAATGGAGGTTACAAGGTTGATTTTTTTTCTAGAATTTTAAAGCTGGCTGCCTAGATTTGTTGGGTTTAACGTCCCGTCGACAATGTTTCAGTTATTTGGAGAGCATGTCTACTTGAGACAGACATAGTTCTGCCACACTGCAGTATTACGCCTTACACATGTGGCATAATACCACACCTGGTCACATTATCTTGACACCGGGCCAAACATTCCTGGAACTACCCTGCAAATATGCTGAGCGTCAAGCAGGGAGCTACCAGTATTATGTCGCGGTCGGGTAATGAACCTACGATCTCCTGTTTTTAGCTCACCTGAGCACGAAGTGCTCAAGGTGAGCTATTGTGATCACCCTTCGTCCGTCGTCCGTCGTAGTGCGTCGTGCGATGTGCGTCGTGCGTCGTCAACAATTTTCTTTAAACGACATCTCTTCTGAAACCGCTGGACAGAATTTGATTAAACTTGGCAGGGATGATCCTTAGGTCAACCTTCACAAAAGTTGCTAAAATAAAGTTGATCCATGAAGAACTCTGGTTGCCATGGCTACAAAAAGAAAAAGAAAATATGAAAACTTTAAAAATCATCTCCTTCAAAACTACTTGCCAGATTTCAAAATAATTTGGTACAGATGTTCCTTGGGTCAACCTCTACCAAAGTTGCTAAAATTATTCCGATCCGTAAAAAAAAACATGGCCGCCAGGGGCGGGGCTTATTTGCCTTATATGTATATAGAGAAACCTTTAAACGACATCTCCTCTGAAACAACTTGACAGAATTTGATTAAACTTGGCAGGGATGATCCTTAGGTCAACCAACACAAAAGTTGCTAAAATAAAGTTGATCCATGAAGAACTCTGGTTGCCATGCCTACAAAAGAGAAAATATATGAAAATTTTAAAAATCATCTTCTTCAAAACTATTGGCCAGATTTCAAAATAAATTGGTACAGATGGTCCTTGGGTCAACCTCTACCAAAGTTGCTAAAATTATTCTGATCCGTAAAAAAACATGGCCGCCAGGGGCGGGGCTTATTTGCCTTATATGTATATAGAGAAACCTTTAAACAACATCTCCTCTGAAACAACTTGACAGAATTTGATTAAACTTGGCAGGGATGATCCTTAGGTCAACCAACACAAAAGTTGCTAAAATAAACTTGATCCATGAAGAACTCTGGTTGCCATGCCTACAAAAATAAAAACATATGAAAATTTTAAAAATCATCTTCTTCAAAACTATTGGCCAGATTTCAAAATAAATTGGTACAGATGTTCCTCGGGTCAACCTCTACCAAAGTTGCTAAAATTATTCCGATCCGTAAAAAAACATGGCCGCCATGGGCGGGGCTTATTTGCCTTATATGTATATAGAGAAACCTTTAAACGACATCTCCTCTGAAACCGCTGGACAGAATTTAATGAAACTTGGCAGGAATGTTTCTTGGGTAAGGCTCTACAAAAGTTACTAAAATAAACTTGATCCATGAAGAACTCTGGTTGCCCTGGCAACAAAAAGAAAAATAATTTGAAAACTTAAAAAATCATCTTCTTCAAAACTACTGGCCAGATTTTAAAATAAATTGGTACAGATGTTCCTTGGGTCAACCTCTACCAAAGTTGCTAAAATTATTCTGATCCGTAAAAAAACATGGCCGCCAGGGGCGGGGCTTATTTGCCTAATTTGTATACATGTATAGAGAAACCTTTAAACAACATCTCCTCTTAAACAACTGGACAGAATTTGATTAAACTTGGCAGGGATGATCCTTAGGTCAACCTTCACAAAAGTTGCTAAAATAAACTTGATCCATGAAGAACTCTGGTTGCCATGGCTACAAAAAGAAAAATAATTTGAAAACTTTAAAAATCATCTCATTCAAAACTACGGGCCAGATTACAAAATAATTTGGTACAGATGTTCCTTGGGTCAACCTCTACCAAAGTTGCTAAAATTATTCCGATCCGTAAAAAAACATGGCCGCCAGGGGCGGGGCTTATTTGCCTTATATGTATATAGAGAAACCTTTAAACGACATCTCCTCTGAAACCGCTGGACAGAATTTAATGAAACTTGGCAGGAATGTTTCTTGGGTGAGGCTCTACAAAAGTTGCTAAAATAAACTTGATCCATGAAGAACTCTGGTTGCCATGGCTACAAAAAGAAAAATAATTTGAAAACTTAAAAATCATCTTCTTCAAAACTACTGGCCAGATTTTAAAATAAATTGGTACAGATGTTCCTTGGGTCAACCTCTACCAAAGTTGCTAAAATTATTCTGATCCGTAAAAAAACATGGCCGCCAGGGCGGGGCTTATTTGCCTATTTGTATACATGTATAGAGAAACCTTTAAACAACATCTCCTCTTAAACAACTGGACAGAATTTGATTAAACTTGGCAGGGATGATCCTTAGGTCAACCTTCACAAAAGTTGCTAAAATAAACTTGATCCATGAAGAACTCTGGTTGCCATGGCTACAAAAAGAAAAATAATTTGAAAACTTTAAAAATCATCTCCTTCAAAACTACGGGCCAGATTACAAAATAATTTGGTACAGATGTTCCTTGGGTCAACCTCTACCAAAGTTGCTAAAATTATTCCGATCCGTAAAAAAACATGGCCGCCAGGGGCGGGGCTTATTTGCCTTATATGTATATAGAGAAACCTTTAAACGACATCTCCTCTGAAACCGCTGGACAGAATTTAATGAAACTTGGCAAGAATGTTCCTTGGGCGAGGCTCTACAAAAGTTGCTAAAATAAACTTGATCCATGAAGAACTCTGGTTGCCATGGCTACAAAAAGAAAAAGAAAATATGAAAACTTTAAAAATCATCTCCTTCAAAACTACTTGCCAGATTTAAAAATAAATTGGTACAGATGTTCCTTGGGTCAAACCTGGGTACTAAATCCCAGATTAGTTTAGCATTTCTTTTTAGCACCGACACACGGAAGACAAGAACCATTACTGGGTACTCTGAGTTCCCACAACAATGCCAATTCAATTTGCCGAATGCAAAGTAAGAATGCATCTTAAAAAATCATCTTCTTCAAAACTTCTGTCCAGATTTTAAAATAAATTGGTACAGATGTTCCTTGGGTCAACCTCTACCAAAGTTGCTAAAATTATTCCGATCCGTAAAAAACATGGCCGCCAGGGGCGGGGCTTATTTGCCTTTTATGTATATAGGGAAAACTTTACAGGGATCATCTCCTTTAAAACTACTGGCCAGATTTCAAAATGTTTTAATACAGACTGATGCTCCTTGGGTAACCGTATACTCAGGTGAGCGATCCAGGGCCATCATGGCCCTCTTGTTTAGACGTACGCTCTAACCACTCGGCTACCGGGGATGATAGACTGTTTAGCACTAGTGGGCGCCGACACATGTTTAACTAAAACCAATTTTGTTGTCTGTTTTGTTGTTTGACAAGACCAATTAGATTTTTGTTTGTGTGTTTTTTTCTCTGGCTCCCGTGGCCAAGTGGTTTTGGCGGCAGCCTATTAACCGGTAGGCCATGGGTTCGATCCCCGGTCGAGATTACCCAAAGTCGTAACAATGATCGGTTCATGTGTAATAGGCCAGATTTACCAAACAAAACACAACAACAACACCATATATGAAAGAACCTGTATTAGCGATTACCTGTGCTAAACAACAGTCTGTTTATAACGGTCAAATTTATAATTTCGGAAAATCATTAATATTTTTAATAAATTCTAAAAAACGTGAGGTCTACTAAACACATAATGGAGGCTGTCCTGAACATTATCCGGGAATCCTCTTGTTTGCAGACGACAGTTTTCGCCGGACAATTTTTTTGTAGATTAAACCATCCACGTCATCCACGACATGAATAACTTTCCAGTAGATTTTGTTTTGCATTAGATCCCTATTCATCATCCACTTGGGCTTAGCAGCAACCCTTCTAGTTCTTTTGCCTAGTCGCTAAATACAGACTGAAAAGGATCACCATTCCGTACCGAATATTCTTATATATTTGTCTAATTGTTTATTGGGTTTAACGTCCCACCGATAGTATTTCAGTCATTTGGAGACTATGTCTACTTGAGACAGATATACTGCTGCCACACCGCAGTATCACGCCGTAGACATGTGGCATGATACATGTACCACAAACAGACACATTATTCGGACACTGGGCCAACAAGTCCTGGAACTACCCTTACATGCTAAGCGTCAAGCAAGGGAGCTATAACAGTACCTTTTTACGACTTTGGTATATCGTGGTCGGGCATCGAACCTACGACCTCCCACTCCCCACTCGGCCACCAGGGACGGTCCCGTTTATATTTCTCACTGAAAAAACGAGCTAAACCCTATATTTCAGGGCGACAGGAGTCAAAAGGCTTTGAATAAAAAGTAAAAAGTAAGAAAATCATATATTTAGTTTTGAGATCGATAATAACTTATTTTATCATTAGTAATAGAATATAAACGTAAATGAATAATTTATCAGTGGACCATTACCAAAATTAAACTTGACTGTGTGTTTTAATATAAAACACTTAAACAGCAAATATGAATGCAATATATAATGCCCCTTGTTTGTAAGGGGCGCATAACTCTATACCAAATCAGTGAATTGAAACCAAAACCGAACTTGACCTGTACTTCCATATAAATTTGCCAACAGATGGCGTATGTCTAAAAACAAATCTTTCTAAACCGGCGCAGTAGCTCAATGGTAGAATGTACGCTTTGCGATCGTCGGGGGGGGGGGGGGGGGGGGGGGTGTCAGGTATACAGTTGGAAGAAGATGCATTCTTACTTTGCATTCGGCAAATTGAATTGGGATTGTTGTGGGAACTCAGAGTACCCAGTAATGGTTCTTGTCTTCCGTGTGTCGGTGCTAAAAAGAAATGCTAAACTGAGCTGGGATTTAGTACCCAGACTCCCTTGTATCCAACCACTGTCTCTTCTGCACGCTGTCTTTTTACCGTCACCATCATCAACAGCAGCAGCAGCAGCAGCAGCAGCAGCTGCGACAACTACCATACACTGACAAAATTAATAAATAAATAAACATAAAACAATACAAAAAGGACCCGATTGAAAATAAGTGTTTGCACTTTCTTGGGTCACTCTTGACAAATAAACTACAACAACCCATGTTCCCTACTATAACCACTTTACCACGGCGGCCCATATCTTCGATATTAAACACTTGCAACAGTTCCATTGTCTTGGTTTATCGTGATTAATGAGAAGTACGCTTGATAATATTATCACAGTTCTACAGGTAGATGTTTATTTAGGTAATCATTTGATCACTTCAAGCCATTATGCTTTGATTTCGACAAACACGGGATCTGAATTTTAAAATTAAATCGATAAACTGACCCCGGGTTATCATCCAGGAAGAAAATGTGATCAGATTGCAGCGATATGTGGGTACTAATGGCAGCCCTTGAACATTGTACCCCATGGACTGCAAGGGGTTATCTCCAAAAGGAATCGAGTTCGGGCAACAGAAATATCTGCCCAGTACTTATAAATAAAGAGGACCAAGGTCGATAAGTAAATGATCTAAGTCTCCCGGGGGTGTTGGATTTGTATCATTCTGTCCCAGAGTCTAGAGGAAAACAGAATGGCAACATTTTCTGCTCTGATAGTGTTTGCCGCGTGCATTGCGTCTAGTCTAGCAGCCGACTTGACGCGGCAGCCGAACGCCTACGGTCCTGACGTGGTTGAAGCTGTCGTGAACATTATCCGAGAATCGTGCTTGTTTGCAGACGACAAAAGGTTCCTGCGGCGTCTGGCGTATGTGGAATCACAGGACGGTCAGGATCCGCAGACGTACAGGTTTGGATACAATGGAGGAATATGGCAGGTAGATATTTTATATCGTTTCCTTGACAACAAGAACCAATACATTTAACCTTCATTGCAATTTATGAATATGAAATAATACTAATTTTATGAAATTACATGAGGAAAAGAGGGACATGTTCTAAATGATAACTATATTATTATTCAACCTGGCTCGAATTTCACCAACAGTACTTAGCGCTAAGTAATACTTAAATACTCTAATTTCATATTTATCTCTAATAAAAGAACCCAGACATTTAATATGAACTATTCAAGTATTTACCTAAACTGACATACATCCTGAACAATTACCATATTTGCTTAGAAATGAAATATTCGGGTATTTTCATTAGAGAATAAAAATGATCAAATTCGTCTCTAAATATTTAAGTATTTCTTAGCGCTAAGTAAGGTTGGTGGAATTCGAACCTTTTGTATTTTTTTTATTTGTTTATTGTTTTTTTTTATTGCCAAGTTTTCGGACAAATATAAAATGATATTTTCCCTTCAAACTCTCAAGAAACAACTTCGCAAAAATGGCAAGGCCTTTCATTTCATTTTTCAGTAAAGCAATCATCAAAATGACTTTTAAATGAATGTTCACGTGTACATTACAAGTTATAAAACTTGTGGTGCATTTTTTTAAAAATATTTTTATGGTGTGCTTTTCTAGGTGGATGAATCGGCCTTCCTTACAACGCAAAACCTGCAGTCCCTTATACCCGAATATAACATCATTCGCAATAACTTGGGCATAGACTGGTCAAGGGTCACGTGGTCCGATCTTCGGAAACCTTTGTACTCTGGCATAGCGGCGGCCCTCTACACTATAGCAAGGAAAGGGTCGAACGATATCAGTTGGAAAAAAGAAGAGCAAGGACAATTCTGGGGGGATAACTTCCAT
Source organism: Solen grandis (assembly GCA_021229015.1). Classification (NCBI taxonomy): domain Eukaryota; kingdom Metazoa; phylum Mollusca; class Bivalvia; order Adapedonta; family Solenidae; genus Solen; species Solen grandis. Next base: position 11,696,989 of record CM037788.1, on the reverse strand, counting down.
GGCGGCAGTCCAGCATTCAATTTCTCTCAGCTTGCGGAGTTGCTTGATTTAGGTAATAAACAATTAATTATCTTAATTAATGTAACTTTAATTAACATCCATCCCCTGCGCCGGAACCCACTATCGCTCGGTACATTTTGCTTTTCAATCGACCGTGGGTTATCTGATTAACTCCGCACTCATTTAATTATTATAAATGTATTTCATTGGTTCCGTAGCACAGTCAGCACGGATCATTTGACCAATGAAACGGCGCGTTAAGGTTTTAGAACTGTAATAAGTTTTTGCAAATATCGACTTCGTGGTGTCCGAACGATGAATCGGACATTTCCGGAGTAATATTTTTATAATATCGATGATTGAAGGTTTTTCCCGATATTATGACGTCATTTTAGAGTCAAGCGAAGAAAGAAAACGAGGTAAAAGAACTTTTCTGCTCCGTACAGAAAAAAGCAATGCTTACTGCTGTAGATAGCCTGCTTTTTATCATCTCATTACTGTAACATGAATATACTCGCAGTTTAGTCCTTGGTTGTGAGGTATAGCATCCGCCTTGCAAACATAAGGTCCCAAGTTCGATTCCTTGGAACAGATGAACATTTGGTGACTGTTCATTTGGTCACACAATTAGTGTAAGTAAAGTCTTTACTTAAGTTTAAGTTATGGTGTAGTTTCAAAGTACATAACAGAATGGATAGAGATAAGTTGAAATTGGAAAGAACTTGTATCTCAACTGATTCCTGGGAGCAGGTGATAACTTTTGCACGCACATTTTGAGCGAGTACTGGTGTAATATCGAGAGAAAAATAAGTAAAGTTTTAACTTGTTACTCAATCTGTTAAAATGGACATGATTTAATAAAATGCATGAATTTACTCAAGCTTTTTAACATATAGAGTATACCCCTGTTTAGGCAATGCATCTGGCCAAAATCAAAGGCACATTTTTATTGATTTCATGGCTAAACATGCAAAAGATAATAATTTTTTATTGTATTCTGACATTATCGCAAATAATCTGTTCCTGATTAGAATGTTTATATGAATTTTTTGCCTTTTTTTTCGTTTTGAGACCATTACTCGTGTTGTTATAGTTTTGTTTTAACCATAGGGCCATATTTAGATAGGCAATAAAATTTAAATGAATGGTAAAATGTTTTTGATTTTTAATATATGATTCTATATACCTTGCAGATTAGTTTGATGTATAATATTATTGTTTTCTAACAAATTACAATTATTAACAACTCAGATACCATTTGCATTACTTTTCACATCGCTAAAAATTTCCGAAACCTGGGTACACTAACGAAAATCAATTTATTAAACTTATAAAATATAGGACTGGAAGAAAGGTGATTTTTCCTGTGCAAGTATGATATCCTTTATATACTAGCCTCTTTTTTATCAGAAAAAAAAATACCAACCTTTAACAGAAATAGAGATGATTTCATCTTTTTGTATGTTTGAATTTACAGTCATTTTTTTTAAAATTCGGGGGTTTCTTCTAAAATTTAATATTTCTCGAGATATACATGGTAAATATTTAAAAAAAATCATATTAAGATGTCTGAATGGATAAACATGGAAAGGGAAACACGCAAATCCATATCCGCAAAAGTGAATATTACAGTTCTAAAACCTTAATATAGCTGTTCGGATTTGAAAGACAGCTTTTGCTTTTTGCAACTTTTAATGAATAGTATTAAAAAAATACTACGCGTGGTTTCAATGGTAGGCAAGTATATTAGTATTCATGAAAACGAAGTTTTGCCAGTTGAAAATCCCACGGTATATACGAAAGTGATAACAAACTATAAACATTGGGTTCCGAAGATAACCCCTCCACTGATGATAGAAGTAATATATTATTGCTTACAGCCTACTGTATTCTAAAATGAAGTCTCAACTCACTGTGGGCTCGAATCCCGGTACGGTCACGCGGGTTTTTCATGTGAGGAATTTGCGGTAGAACTGTGGTTCTTCTGGGGTCTTTCTTCACCTGTAATTATCCGTACGTCGGTACATGACTGAAATACTTTACCCCAACACAACAATTAATTTACGTGGTGGCCAGCTTTAATGTAATCCAATCAAATCGCTGCATTCCTATACATTTTTGTGTATTAATTCTTTTAGTGGCCAGCTTTGTTTGTCATCCAATTAAATATCTGCATTCTTGTATATATGTGTGTCAATTTAAATATAAGGACAAAACTCAATTCTGTATCAAATTTTGCCTTAGTCGCCTGCTATTATTCATAGTACAATAGTAGCAGCGCGTTCGTAAAATAGTCATCGGGCTATTTTTATAGTGCTATAAAGTAGCAGCGCGTTCGTAAAATAGTCATCGGGCTATTTTTATAGTGCTATAAAGTAGCAGCGCGTTCGTAAAATAGTCATCGGGCTATTTTTATAGTGCTATAAAGTAGCAGCACGTTCATAAAATAGTCACGGGCTATTTATTTTTATAGTGTATAAAGTAGCAGCGCGTTCGTAAAATAGTCATCGGGCTATTTTTATAGTGCTATAAAGTAGCAGCCGTCGTAAAATAGTCATCGGGCTATATTTATAGTGATATAAAGTAGCAGCACGTTCATAAAATAGTCATCGGGCTATATTTATAGTGATATAAAGTAACAGCACGCTCGTAAAATAGTCATCGGGCTATATTTATAGTGCTATAAAGTAGCAGCACGCTCGTAAAATAGTCATCGGGCTATTTTTTTATAGCGCTATCATAGTTGCCAAATAAAACTTGCCACTAAGTGTATTAGTGTATTATCCGTAGCTGTTCTACGGAAACAAGAAACATTCTGCTGTCGCTATCTCTTCCGTCGAAGTCTCTTATTTCTGTAGAATAGCACGGGTGATCACTAACATACATAAATCTATGTATTTACTTCTACTTCATCACTCTGCACTCTGATATTTGACGATCTTTGCGTTTCAAAACAAACTTTCATGGATGGGGAAGCCACGAAATACGATATGTATCTTATACGACCACAATATGAAAAAAAAATGCGATTTTACATAGGAATAAACAATATTCTATTTATTTCATACTATTCTAGCGCTTTTATATATAAGTCTTTGAAACCTCTGTTATTCGATATGACGTCACACTTAAAGATTTTAGTCATTTATAATTGTTCTATATATTGACCCAGTTTTAGTTTTTGCATACAGCATAAAAATGATTAAATCTCCTGTCGTTGTCTATAACTCTGTTT